>OY757907.1:58407932-58602932 GCA_963585895.1 Sepioteuthis lessoniana
GCCACCAGTGTTAGCCGACCAGCAAAGACTTACATATATCTGCTCGGTGAGGACATTGGATGCAGTATAGAGGACCTAGCAGGAAAGATGGCCGATTGGGACTGATGGTGTGTGTGTGTGTGTGTGTGTGTGTGTGTGTGTGTGCGTGAGAGAGAGTGAGTCTAGGGAACCCTTGCAATCAGCATAACTTGATGACGATATGTTTGGTTATGTTTGGAACAGGTTTGTATGAATTATTTTGTTAATTCTTTTATGTATATATATTTTAGCATCCCATATTTCTTGAGTATTACTTTACCCAGGACATATAGAAGACGCATAGGCATAGTTAAGAATATTAACTTCAGGCTAATTGATTGGTTCAGTTTTTTGTCATATCAACCCTTTTTGATTATTTAATGCAAAATTATATATATATATATATATATATATATATCAAAGTATTCCTATTTTACACGAATTATTTTATTTATTAATAATACTTTGCACACACTCAAATAGCTTCAAGCATTGCTATCTTACACCAAAAGTTAAAAAGTTTTATTTGACACATAGATGGGCCAACAGTTCACAGTAGACCTGGGAGTAATGTAATTAATGAGTAACTCCACATTCCTCAAACTGGAGCCTCGCCATCAGATTCAGTTTAGTGTCGTACGCAGGAGAGAATTAGTAAGCTGGTGACCGTAGTCGAGGGTGGCCCCAAGTCTCCCTTTTCGATAGCTACTACACCAAGGTGTAGAGAATTAGTTTTATGGATCCGTTCAGCTTATTTGTATCTTTGATGTGACAAATTATATAACATTGTTAGAACTTGATTTAACTAACATATTTTTATTAACAAAGAAACAAAATTTGTCAGCAAAATGTTACAGTAATTGGATGCTTCCGCAAAATTACTCCTATTGATTTACAGCCATTTTTCTATAACATATCCCTCCTCACCCAATTAATTCTCAGGTGTAATATAATAGCCGAGGGATTTCGTTTCATGCCTTTGGGTTTAGTTAGGCTGAGAACCTTTCGGCTCAGCACATGGGTTAGTTAGGTGCAACCTTGATGCAGGTGGTAACGCGCGTGCGCGGGAGGACGTGTCACTCAGAGATGTCACAATAGCTCGAGACGAAACGGGGTGACAGGGTGCGAATGACGTCACGCAGCGGAAGCGCGCGGAGGTTTTTGGGAGAATTGAAAGAAAGTTAGGAGAGTTGAAACTTGACGCCGAACGAGCAGGTTCGACTTTTGGGGCTCGTTGAGGCGAGACAAATTTGCTTGCCATAGGTGCCGCACGAGATGGGGGCCAGATGAATAAGACAGTATAGCAAGATTGTGTCTCTCTTCCTTATGTCGAAACGTTTTACTCAAAGTTAATAAAAAGGTTTCGTACCTGAACAAGAAGTCGTTACGTGTTTTTGAATTTCGAGATTCCTATGTTCTATCGTTATGAACATCATATGTCCATTTCGCACATGGCGTTAATTGTGGCAATGGAACACTAGGGAATAAGGAATTCTAAAAGGCATAAACACTAAATAACAAAACAAAACATCTATACAAGAAATTAAACTCACCTCCACCCTATATATATATATATATATATTGTCATCCACAGACAGACTATTTCGTTGTATCACAACTCTTCAGTGTGGATATACACATAGGACGCTTGAAGCTGGGATGGACATTGCCCAGTCGGCTGGGGCTGTAGAATACAGCAGCTGTTCCTCTGCAGAGGGGTAAGACCCCCAACGAGTGTCCTAGATATGGCACTAAACAATCTGATGGTGAGGTTCCAGTAATGCTGGAGCTTTGGGGGATGCGAAGTACTCCTTCATTGCCATCGCTTCCAGCTCCACTCTGGCCGGGAGTGGTAGCACCTGATAAGGTCCTATATATGGGTCAAATAGAACTAAACTGCGTTCTTATACTAAACTGAATTACTTAAAATAGAACTGTTTTGACATTTAAACTGCGTACTTATGCTAAACTGAATTATTTGAAATAGAACTGTTTTGACATTTAACTGTGTGTGGACAAAAACTATACAGATAATAAACTAACTTGTTTGAAATAGAATTGTTTGACAAAACCGAATAGCTTGAAATAACAATGTTTTTGACAATTAAACTATGTACTCATGCTAAACTGAATTGTTTGAAATAGAACTGATTATTTGTATAAAAATGAGTTTGGTGTTAAATAACCTCCAAATTTTGATATGACATTTAATAGTAGTTTTCACTGTTTTAAATCTTGATGATATATTTTGTGTGGGAAAAAGATCTTTATGTGAGTATATAACAATGTAGAGGCAAAATACAATTATATGCTGATATGTAAATGTAATGCAGCTGAATTATTAGCAGAAGAGATTGCAATATTATTAGGAAACACATCTTAGAAGTAAACAAAAAGAAAAAAATTTGCTCGTAGAAAATAATCAAGCGATGTTTGAAATAAATTCATTCTAAAAATAATTGAAAGTTGCATTTCACTCCATAAAAAATAGATACGAATGAAGTATAGTCTGTTCTGTCATACAAACTACGTAAAAAGTGGATTAATTTATCGATGATTCCAACTGGTTTAAAATATATTTTAATAATCTCGGAGGTAAAAGATTTCTAAAATTATTTTTGGTTTTGAGTTTTCATATTTTGTGAGGCCATTCAAATATTATCGTCTGCCATCCCAAAGAAATTTTTAAAAAAATGCGGTGTCTCTAATGCTGGACTAATTGGTCAATAAATGCCAAAATATACATACAAAAATTAAGATTCTGAAACCTTCTTGCGTAAAATCAACACTTTTGTCTTGTATATAACTCAATTGACTTTCCATATATATAAAGCCCAATCGGCTGGGGCACTAGAATATTCCAACTGCATCTTCGCATAGTGGTAAGACTCCACCAAAGAGTGTTCTGGATATGACACTGAACTGGATCAAATGATGAGGCTACAGTCCTGGGGCTTTGGTGAATGTGGAGTGCCCCTTCATTGTCATTACTCCCAGGCCCTCTCTGACCCATAGTGGTAGCACTTGATAGGGTCTTATCAATATGTAAAATAGAACTGCTTGACGTTTATACCGTGTGCAAACAAATGGCTGGTGTCTAATTGAAGTGTTACTAATACATCGCAACACTTGGAACCATTTAACTGTGTGTAAACGAATAAGTAATATTGAATTGAATGATTAGTGTTTAAATAGCAATAATTGAAACCATTTAACTATGTAGAAACTGTAGCAATACTCGAGTGCAAACAAGTTATTTCTAACTCACCTAAAAATGAAAATACAGACAAACTTATCTCTTACATATCATGTATATCTATTTAAATGTGTGAAAACAAATGACTGATGTTAAATTGTTACTTTTACATAGCAAAACTTGAAACCATTTAACTGTGTGCAAAGAAATAATCAATAGTAAATATAATTATTTATGTTTAATAGAAATATTTGAAACCATTTAACTGTGTGTAAAAAATGAGCTCTGACTTGGTATTAAATAACTCATAAAGGTTGATATGTCATAAAACCTAACCCAACCCAACCATATATATATATATATATATATATGTATATATACAGATATTAAATCGCGAGTCCGGACTATCCTACAACAGTTTCGCCTAAACCGGCTCCTCAAGGTGTCTGGCACCGACTCAAATTAGCCCTACTTTTGTATTGAGCACTATTTGTTATGGTAGCATTGCAGCATTTTACGGTGTTTTTTTTCTTTTGACCAACGGACTGCATATCTCTTGATTTTTTTCAACTGGTGTGACGAAGTCGGCCTTTTCTTTATTTTTTTCCCAAAAGATCTTTTTTCTTTTTCCCCCTGGCAGTGATTCGGGATATTGATATCCCTAAATTCTGGCTTTTTTTTTCTTTTTCCTGGTAACCATGAATGCTGTTAGATAGTAAGTTAGTATATATATATATATATATATATACGAGGTTCAATCAATAAATAATTTGAATGTCACCTAAGTAGTTTGCAGCAGTAGAAAGAACTGTTGACTGTTACACCTTTTTTTTAAGGAAAACTACATTGCTGGATCCTTTCATGCCACTAACAACGGTCTGCCTAACTTTCTTTACAGACCACTGCGCCCGGAACGTTTTCATTACCGGAGGTTGAAATGTGTTTCCACTTCGTAGATAGTCATTTCGACTCAGGCTCGTGTTTAGTCGATTTGTAAACATTTAAAAAAATAAAATAAAACATGCCTCTCTGTACACATCCAACATTATTCAACCTGCAAAAAATTGCTAACAGACCTCTGGATTTTTTTATTTTAATGGAATATCAACCTTTGTGTGTTGTTTAGCGCCAAATAAATCCATGTAGAAGAATAACTGTACTACTAATAAACCGTTTACTGGTGAGATAAGGAGTTGATACATTTTTCAAGGGTATTGGTCCAAAACGGAACATAATAGCGAAACTTTAGTTTGAACTCACTTACTACGATGTAGCAGTCCAGGACGTTAGCCACTACCCAAAGAGGACTTCCTTCCATTAAATTCAGATAAATTGCTCGCTGAATAAGTCTGTTGAATGCCAAGGGGATCCTTTTGTAGAAAAATACAGTTCTTTGTGATTTCTTTCTTGCTAGACCCATTTTCTTTAATCGCGATACGTTTTGAACACACCTCCCCGCCCATATATATATATATATATATAATTCACTACTAATGACTTCAGCTTTTTACTTCTCTATTCCTCGGTAACGAAACATCTACTGGGATTTAATTTGTAATGAGATCTAATAGCTTAAATGTGAAATTCTTAATGAATCTTTAATTAGGAGCGCGCGAAAAGGTGAAGTTTTCATGAATAAAGGCGTTTTTATAAGATTATGGCGAGTGATGAGAGTTAGAAGGCGACTGACAGATTGCGGAAAAGGAAAAGCGTTGATATATACTGAAAATTGATGTATCGGTATACATTAAACACAAAAACAAAATAACAGATGATGATAATATCAAGGTGGATAAAGAAATGGTTTTGAGATCTCATTTTATCGTTGTGAAAGATATGACAAATCTTTTGTCTCCAAGTTGAAGAGGAGATTCTATTTACCCAACCCCTCCGCTCGGGCAGGATATGACACAAGGTCAATTTTTTAAGCGAAGTTTAACAGGTTTGAATTCAGAGTTTTCCTTCTCCTAGACTAGTTGCCTCACCAAGGCTGAAGAACCTAGTCTGCCCTACTATTTACCCATAGCTGGAGGGAGAATAATTGGATTCATACCTTTCCCAAGGGTATTAGTGCTATGTGAAATGCAATCAGTCTTATCCAGGAATTGAACTCGTATCGCCGAGTCCATATCCTGTGACGATAACCATTACACCACGGGCAAGTTGAAGTTGAAGAGGAGATACATGTTTCGGTACTTCTAAGGCATTCATCAGGATATATATTAGGTGTGCTCGGAAAATATTGTGTATGAGGCTGTATTTATCAATGTGACGCTATAAGGTATTGCACTCTTGGGTGCACACATTTAGGTGTAATAATACATGTGTGTTTAGGTGGGACTTTGTTTATATTATGATGTATGCGAATAGGTTGGTTGATGTTTTACGTTATCACCCCTTATAGATCATTTAATATCAGATCACACACACACACACACATATATATATATATATATATCATCATGTCGCGCCATCAGCATGGATATCCCTGACCCTTTCTCGCCATCCCTCCCCAATGTCCATCGCTTTCAGCAGGTCCTCAGAGCTACATCCCGTATCTATCCAGAGCTGCTGTATGTAGGTTCGAGCTGGTCACCCTGCCTTTGCTCGGCCATGTGAAGGGGCCCATAAGAGTACGTCAATTATGAGCTCGTCCCTACTTCTCCAGCAGTGTCCCGCATATCTGGTTCGTCTAATTTTGATAGTTTTCATGATGGGTGGTAGGTGGCCGTACAGCTGCTGTTTTGTGGGGTGTTGACTCAAGGACTTGTTCAATATTGTTCGCAGCATTCTTGTATAAGATTTATAAGTGAGTAGTTTGTAGGTAACGTTATTTTTCGACGAGCTGCTTGTTCCCATTTATGGACACTCAGTTAAAGTGTTTCGAATATTCATAAAGTAAAGAAAAAGTAAGGTTGGCTGACCTTTGTCGAAGGCGACTCCAAGTCTCCTTTTTCGATAGCTACTACACCAAGGCGTAGGGGAGGAAGCTACTCTTTTCCTTGGATTGCTCTACTTTACCCTTGATCCGTGCCTTATAATACTGAGTTTTAACCAAGGAGGCATCAACTATCATTTTTTGAGTCTTTGGTGTGACTCGACCCGGGATTGAACTAAGGTCTCCAGGGCCATTGGCGAACACTCTAACCATTATGCCAATATCCGAATATTCTTATTAAGCAATGATAATTCAGTTTATCAAGTATTACAATGTACTATGAATACTTTACCCACCACAGTAAATGAACAAACAATTACATCTGACCCTTATATAAGACTCTAAAAGGTAACACTATTCTCAGTCAGGGTAGAACTGGGTGTAATGGCAATAAAGGGGTACTCCACATTCCTTAAATCCATAACTGGAGTCTCCCTATCAAATTCAGACTACTGCTTTACCCAGGACACGCATGCGTCGAGTCGTAGTATACTTTTATGAATATGCATGTGGAGGTAAGTGCATCTCTAAAAGGGTTGGCATAGGTTACGTACATGTATGTATGTACATGGATGCGTGTGTCCGAGGTGTAATGGTTATTGTCGTTGGCAATTGACATAGAGACATGAGTTCAAATCCTGGACGCGACTATTTGCATTTCACATAATTTTGATACCCTTGGGAAAGGTATGAACCCAACTATTTTCCCTTAAGCTATGTGTAAATAGTAGGGCCAACTGAGTTCATTAACGTTGATATGGCAATTGGTCTTGAAGAAAAACCTGTTAAACTTCGCTTAAAATTAGAAGTTACGTCCCATCCTACTTGATCGGAAGTGTTGGTAAATATATATATATGTATACGTGCGCATTGTAATAATAAAAGGATTGCTAAAACAAGTTAGGACAATCAGGTAGATAAGATAAAGGAGAAAGAGAATGATTTCAATATGAGGATGAGAGTTGTTTTTAATGTCCGTCATAGTTAGATGTAAAGGGTGCTAGTAAAGTCAGTGATCAGTGGAAAAGACTATCTTTTTAAGAGTATTTTGGTTGGGTGGTCAGCATCGGAAAACCACTTATTTTCTGGAATTTCTGACAGTATATATATATATATATATATATGTGTGTGTGTGTGTGTGTGTGTGTGTGTAGTTAGGCAGCAATCGTTCATTTAAGCATGTTTCATTAAATAATAAAGACAAATTTTGTCTGTATAATCTATGTAAGATCCTTTCAAGTTTTCTGATAAGTGTCTTAGTTTCAGGTTGGAATTGGTAGGTGAATTTCCCAAAATTGTCCCGAGCGCTTTCGGACCCTTCATAGGCCATCATCAGAGGTTGCTTGCTTGTGTAAGGTGTGTTTGTAAAAAGAGTTTTTGAAAGTTCTGAAAGTTTATACAATATCGAAAATATGGGAACGCAGAGTTTGATAAAACAGGGTAACTGATGTATTTAAAAAGGAAACGCTATCAACGGAAATAGAATACATATTGTGACGGCAAATTCTTTAAAATCCCAAAACGGGACTTTATTTTCGCACGTGTGAAGACGGGGCAGGTTGGCACTTGATCCCTTGTAGAATAAGTCCTCGTTCAGAGTTTTTTTCTCAGGCATATAAGAACTGGCATATTATGTGGGGGATTAATTTATGGCCAGACTGACCACCGTTGGCAAGGGGTTCCAAATTTCACACTATACACACACCCACCAGGTCGCTAGTCTCCCTCCCCTAGACAATGGAAGATATGGACCTCTAGGTTGAGACGTAATAATATTAATTATAGTAGTCGGCAATTCCGGTTTCCCGTGTAAGAATTTAAAGGAATTTATAGGACAATTTTAAACAAGATAACATAAGGCGACGTGAAGCTGGAAAAGAAACAGGAAAATAACAAATTCGTAGCAGACACTGCAAATAACAACTTCAGGCACGTGGGAACATTAAAATATATCAATCTTTTACTACGCATAGATATACACCTTCAATGTGTCAAATATATCATGAATGAATAGTCCATGAACATAAATGTCTTTCTTCTTTTCTGTTCTTTCGTTTTTCTTCAAATTGTGAGAGAGAGAGAGAGAGAGAGAGAGAGTATATAAAATTGGGTTTAAGGAGAAACAGTCCCAAGGGTACTTATCTTATTTAGATGGGTTCCTGTGGAGAATCTTTCCTCTTTTACGGGCTAATAGACTTTATGCTATTTTTAACACTGGCTTGAAGAAAATGGCTTCTTCGTGTCCGAGATATTCTTTTGTCTTCTTCTACCCGGAGTACTGGCTTTGGCTCCGTCCCGTACGAACCCTGTCCAACAACTAACTTTTTCTTTTCTATTTCCGCTGACGGGAGGGGGTCCCCACTTCCGTTTTAGGGTGTCAGCCAATTGTTTGGCTTCTACCTTCCCGTGTCCGGTGACCCGAATGAGGTCACCAAGTATAAACATCTGGTCTCCCCTGTGACACATATTTTTTCTTAACGGTCATTCTCTGATGGCTTGCTACTGTTAATTCAAACAAGAGGATAGTAGTCATCCCACTTCCATCGTCTCAGTGGGAGATCACGTGACATCCTCACCTTTAAGAGAAGAAAGGGATAACAGAAATAACATTAAAAAAAGGTAATTCATTTCACTGTTCTCTCTCCTTTTCTTTTTCTTTTTTTTTTAACTTTACCTTTCTTTTATTCCCCTTTCTTCTTCACGCTTTGACGAATTCTTTCCTTTTCCTTTTTTCGTCCTTCCTAAGTTTCACCATAGCGGAAGACAATTCCTTTTCTTCTTCTTTCTCTCTCTCTCCTTTTCTTTTTCTTTAATCTTGTCTTCCTTTCTTCCTTTTCCCTCCCGGCTTTTGGCCGTCTCACGTTTCAACCTTAAGGAGGTAAATTCCTTTTTCTTTCTTTCTTTCTTCGTCATTTTGGACGACTTTATAATTTTAATTATCAAACTTTGGTGAGAAAAATTACTTTTTCTTTTCTCCTCGTCGTCACTTGTTGACGAGCCTCCTTTTCGTCCCTCTCATATTTCAACATTGGGGACGAGAATTCCTCTCCTTCAGTTTCTCTCTCTCTCTCTCTCTCTCTCTCTCTCTCTCTCTCTCTCTCTCTCTCTCTCTCTCTCTTCCCCTCAACAATATGAAAGAATATTCCGCTGCTACATTTTCGTAGGACGTTAGAGAAATAAACCTGGGTATTTTTCTATTAATTTCTCTAAGTCCTTTCGCTCTGAAACAGACAACTGGCTTAATTTTTCCTCGAATTTATTCGGCATTTCTGAGTTCTTAATTTTGCGAGGTGGGCCTTCTTGACGGACATATCTCTTTAATTTGTTTGCTTGACACACTTGTGTCCACTTCTTTCTCTCGTTGGTATCGACTCTAAATGTCCTCTTGTCTATTCTCTGTGATATTACGTAGGGACCTATATATCTTTCACCACAGTGTGGCTCTTTGTTTGAGGATAGTAGCAGGACTTCGTCGCCCATTTTAAATTCTTCCTTTGCCATTTGTGAGGGTTCTCTCACCTTTCTCTTATCCTCTCGATAAGTATTAGGGAATTTATTCCCATTATTCTTTGGAGTTTTATCCTTTCCCTGATCACTGGTCCTTTTATCTTTCTGTTTCCTGAGATGTGGAAGCTTCACTTCTTTTCTTTCCACTTTCTCACTCTGCGAGCGACTATGTCGTTTATATCTCGCACGTGGCTCTGCCGCCATCTTGTCTTCTTCATTTTTGGCGCTCATTTTCTCCATCTTTCTTTCTCCATTTTTGACGTTCATCTTCGCCATCTTCTTTCCATGTTTGGCGTTCATTCTCGCCATCTTTCTTTCTTCATTTTTGGCGCTCATTTTCGCCATCTTTCTTTCTCCATTTTTGGCGTTCATCTTCGTCATCTTCTTTCCATGTTTGGCATTTATTCTCGCCATCTTTCTTTCTTCATTTTTGGCGCTTATTTTCGCCATCTTACACGGGTGACACTTTTTAGTTTTTACTTCATTTCCCAGTATGAGGGAAATTCCTTTCATGGGTAGCTTATCTACCACACCAACTTGAATTGGTCCATTTTTCCACTGGGACTTTAGGGTTATTTTACATAGCGGTATTTTTACCCTCTTTCCGCCAATACCCTCTATCATCACAGTCTCACGTGTTGCTTCTATTACCCCTTTAGGTAATTTCTCTCGTAGAAGTAACGACTGAGATGCTCCTGAGTCTCGCAAAATTGAGACTTCCACTGGTCCTCCATGTGGGCCTCTTATCACCCCTTTTTTCGTCCAAGGTCGATAAGACTTGTTTACTCTAGCGGTCGTGACAGCTCCCTGTGGTTTTCTCGGCTGGGTTCGGTTTCTTTCAGGACCTTTTCCAAGCTGATACCTTATGGCTATGTGCCCAGCCTTTCCACATTTATAGCAGACCACTGTTCTGCTGCTACTTTGGAAGGTCCTTCTATTTTCTTCCTTAGGTCTTCCTTCTGGGCTTAACTCAGCTTTAAATTTCACTCTATTTCCCGTGAACGTTTTTTCCTTCGTTTTTTTGGTGTGTGAGGATGTACTCGTCTGCTAGTGCGGCCATTTCATAATTCACGTCAGTTTTCCTTTCACTTAGGTGAACCCTGACTTCTTCTGGCACACACTTTAAAAATTCTTCAGCTAATATTAGCTGCCGGAGTTTCTCCACGTCTCCGTCTATCCTCTTAGAGTCACACCACTTATCCAGCGCATTCTCCTTTTCTCGCAGAAATTCTATATAAGACCGGTTTTCCGTTTTTCTCTGTGTTCTGAATTTCTGTCTATAAGCTTCTGGAACCAACTCGAAGCTTTTTAGAACCGCTGCTTTCACCAAATCATAATCGGCACAATTTTCTGTCAGCAGAGTTGCATATGCTCTCTGTGCTTTCCCTGTCAGTACAGTCTGGAGTAGCATTGACCAACATTCTCTTGGCCATCCGAGATTTAGTGCAGTTCGCTCAAAATGTGCGAAGTATCCGTCCACGTTGGCTTCTTCAAATTTTGGGACTAGCCTCGCTTGCTTCGTTACTTCGAAACTGTCATGGCTTCCTTCGCGTCCTCTTATTGCCAAGTCGACTCCTCGCAACCTTGTTTTTTTTGCTGAATTTTAGCTTTCTCCAGTTCCATCTTATTTCTCTCTAGTTCCATTTGGGCTTGTATTTTAATTTTCTCCAGTTCAATTTGTTCTGGTGTCATTCTTATTATTTCCGTTGGTAGCTCTTCCAATGTTGCTTCTTCGAACACATTTTCGTCCACCACTCGGCTATTTTTCTCACGAGTTCATGTTTCTTCATAATTTTCTGAACATTTAACTCAAGCTTCTCGCCAATTTTCATTATCTCGCTTTTTCTCAGCCTCTCCAACTTTTCCATGGAGGGTTCTTTTAAAAAGTTTTCTATTTTGTCCATTTTTCTTCAATTTTTCCAAACAGTTATATCAACGGGTAATTTTGACTGTTTGACTAGCACGGATATCCCTGACCCTCTCTCGCCACTTCTCCCTATTATTCATCGCTTCTGGCAGGTCTTCAGGGCTACATCCCGTATCCTCACATAGCTGCTGTATGTATGTTCGAGCTGGTCGTCCTGCTTTTGCTTGGCCATATGCAGGCGTCCATAGGAGTACATAACTGATGAGCTCGTCCTTGCTTCTCCAGCAGTGTCCTGCGTTTCTGGTTCGTCTAACTTGTATAGTTTTCGTGATGGGAGGCAGGTGGCCGTATAGTTGGATGTTGCCGCCAGGACCTGTTCAATATTGCTCTCAACATTCTTGTGCAATTGCCGTCTAGCTTCTTCTTCAGCCGTTTGGTTAGCGTCCAAGGAGTGCATCCATATAGTAGTATCGATACGACCGCTACTTGGAAAAAACTGTGTTTTATTTTATCGGTTAGGTCTGATTTCCATATGATCGAGAGCCTATCGATAGCTGTCCATGCTTTCGTTAGACGTGTGTCGATGTCTTTTTCGGTTGATGAGACGCTGCTTCCTAGGTAGGTGAATTTGTCTACTAGTTTCAGAGAGGCTCCGTCTAGTGTGGAAATGTCGCCAGTTTGGTTGTAACACATATATTCAGTTTTGTGTGAATTGACATGTAGGCCAATGCCTGCGGTGGCTCGTTCCAAACTGTGCAGTAGTGTTTCGGCTTGGTTAGGTGTATTCGCCAGTAACGCTATGTCATCGACGTAGTCGGCGTCGGTAATTGTTTTTGCGGGGTACCTTCTGCTTCTTTTCTCTGTCAGCTCGAATCCATGAACAAATCCTACAAGCATACGGCCTACCAAAGGAAACAGTAGCAGCAATAACAATTAAAACCAAAATGGCTTCCGGAGAAATAGATCCACAACCTCACAAATACTGACCATCCGTAGAATCCTGGAAGGCGTTCGGGCAAAAAACTTACAGGCGACATTACTATTTGTCGACTTTACCAAGGCCTTCGATTCCATACACAGAGGGAAGATGGAGCAAATCCTACTAGCATACGGCCTACCAAAAGAAACCGTAGCAGCGATAATGATTCTCTACAGAAACACCAAAGTGAAAGTACGTTCACCAGATGGAGACACGGAATACTTCGACATTGTTGCAGGAGTACTACAAGGAGACACACTAGCCCCGTACCTCTTTATCATCTGTCTAGACTATGTGCTTAGGACTTCGATCGACAAAATCAGAGAAAATGGCTTCGAGCTGACTAAGAGAAGAAGCAAAAGGTACCCCGCAAAAACAATCACGGACGCCGACTACGCTGATGACTTGGCGTTACTAGCGAATACGCCTAATCAAGCAGAGACACTACTGCATAGTCTGGAACAAGCCGCAGCTGGCATTGGCCTCCATGTCAATGCAAACAAAACTAAATATATGTGTTACAACCAAACGGGCAACATTGCCATACTAGACGGAGCCTCTCTGAAACTAGTCGACAAATTCACCTACCTAGGAAGCAGCGTCTCATCAACCGAGAAAGACATCGACACACGACTGACGAAGGCATGGACAGCTATCGATAGGCTCTCGATCATATGGAAGTCGGACCTAACTGATAAAATGAAACGCAGTTTCTTCCAGGCAGCGGTTGTGTCGATACTGCTATATGGATGCACCACATGGACGCTTACGAAGCGGCTGGAGAGGAGGCTGGACGGAAATTACACAAGAATGTTGAGAGCAGTATTAAACAAGTCCTGGCGACAACACCCCACGAGACTCCAACTTTACGGACACTTGCCCCCCATCACGAAAACTATAAAGGTTCAACGAACCAGACACGCAGGACACTGCTGGAGAAGCAAGGACGAGCTCATAAGCGATGTACTCCTGTGGACCCCCACACATGGATGTGCAAGAGTGGGACGACCAGCACGAACTTACATACAGCAGCTATGTGAGGACACGGGATGTAACCCTGAAGACCTGCCGGAGGCGATGAATGATAGGGAGAAATGGCGAGAGACGGTCAGGGATATCCGCGCTGGCGGCGCGACATGATGATGATGATGAATGACAGAAACACCAAAGTGAAAGTACGTTCAGCGGATGGAGACACAGAGGATCAACTATAGAATATGTAATTAACGCGATTCTCTAAACTCTTGGCATAAAATAATCCAAAACGGGTTGACATGCAATAAAATTAAATCAATTGGTCAATCATAGAAATTCATAAGCTGCAATGTATATCCAGATACATATTTTGAGAGTAACATTTTTCTAACTTACCGGAACATTTCACTAAATAGAGATGAGATAAAAACAATAATCACATAATACGATCATCATGCAGTCTCGTAATAATGATGAAGAAATATAGAAAAATACAAAACAAAACCTTAGCAACAGGGTTTACTAGAAGAAACGGTGGTAGGCAATTCCCAATTTTTTTCGTAAAGGACACTTCTAATGACGTAGTAGCAGTAGAAATTTTCGTTCTTTGATTTTATATAAAGTTTAAAATTATCTTTAGCTCCCAAATATTAATGAATGCTTCATGTGTAAGCTTATCGAAGTATACATAAACGAAAATGGCTCTGTCAGTAATTTTCTCAAAGGGTGATAATATTTTCATCCTGATTTTTTGAAGTTTCAAATGCTTAGTTGCAACTTGCTTTTAAAAAACGGATATTATTAATGACTCAAACCAATATATATATATGATTAATATTTAACGTTAAAGGGGTTTTTAAGCCGTAAAGTCTTTACAGTGTGTGTGTCATTTAAACTGGTCTCAATATGGCTGCCGTTATAGTCACGCAAGTTACTTTTCAGGTGATGTAGAATTAGACTTTTATATTGTTAAATTTGATTTAGATTTCATTATTCACTTGTAAATACAATGCTATTTGTCATTTTTGCGTAGGAAAACATTTTTATCTGAGAAGCTGAGATATCTTTATACATGCGACTAAGGGGAACATTGTGTAAAATTGCACTTTTAAATTGTGATTAACTTGAGAGAGAAACGTTTAAAAGTAAGATATCTTTTAAAATATGTGAAATGAAAATAAAAAAAGAAGATAGGAAAACTAATTTGGTCGAGTGTTTATATATTTATCATGATGTTTCACACTGAAAAATGTTTCAGCTGACAATAACTTGCAAATGGAAAAATAATTCAAGAAAAATAATTGGGAAATTTTAAAACATTTGTATTAAACAACCATCTGAACTTTTGAGCGTATTACCCTTTCTGACAAGATGAATATTAAAGCAAAACAATATTCCACTTAAAATGAGATTAATTAAAATGCCAGAAACTTATATCCAAAATACGCTATTTATAATGTACCATGTATTTTATAATAATTTGTTACTAACAATATTTTATTTAACAAACGCAGTAATACTTTTAGATACTTTATTTCATAGTTTAAATAACGGTCACAATCATAATTTCGAACGTTCCCTACGTTTTAAAGTTTCATAAAGAATAAGTTTCCTTTTCAGGCTACTTTGACAACCTCATAGAAAATGGTAACGTTCCTCAATGTCTTTCCTAAAATTTAGAAATTTTCCGATTAAGGTCACACAAAAGTTTTAACAAATATATTAACACTCCAAAAATGATTTTTCACGACGTGTTTTTCTTTCATTCTGACTTGTACTGGGTATGATACTAAATAATTATTGCTTCAAGTAAATATTCTTAATGGAGAGAGAGAGAGAGAGAGAGAGAGAGAGAGAGAGAGTTCTTGTGTCGTAGTGGGTAATGTGCTGAACTGTGACATCATAGTAAGTGAGTTCGAACTCTAGTCGTTCACTTTCGGACTAAAATATGAACACTCTTATCCCCCTAGGTGTGGGTCAAACAGTAGCACTAATGTTTTTCTACAAAGATTGGTTTGCATAAAAATTTTATCTATCTATCTAGATAGATAGGAATAAACAAACTGACTGATAGATTTTCACACACACACACACACACACACACACACATATAGATAGATAGAGATAGATAAAACATTTAGATAGATATTAACTGAAAATAATGAACAAACTGATATAGACTGAAAAACATAGGTAGATAGTTAGTTCTGAACAGAAAATAATATAAAATTAGCGACAGATAGATAGATAGATATCAACACAAAAAATTAACAGAATCTGACAGATAAATATGAAGAGAAAATAATCTAAAATCAGTGATAGATAGATAGAAATGGACGCATCTAGACTGGCAAGAAAAAAGAAGAAAAACAGAGGAAAGAGGCTTTAGAAATCGCAGAATTTAAAGGTGACCTTTGTAGAAATAAAAGAAAGACATTTAAAATCTCCGCTTTCCTCTTTACTTTTTCCATGATTCTCGTTCACCTTGCGATGAAACTAACCATCTCACAAAGTATGGAAATAAAAGGAAGGCTAAAACAGAAAGACCTCTTTTAGACGGAGTCAATTCAAACCTTACCTCACCGCCACGGACATTTCCAGATGACAGGTTTACGCCCGGGCAAATGTTATAAAAATCACTGAAAATTACCCAATGTCCATCGGAGTGTCTATTCCACTGGGGCAAGATATGCGATGATCTTCTTGCTCCCCGAACAGATGCCGCCGCGAGAAATTTGACGAAACATTATTGGCTTCCAGTTCCACCTCCATCCCAATAAATGTCGCAAAAACAGTGGTAATGTATTAACTACAACAAAGGCATATTTTACTGTTTATACCGAGTGACTGCTTCATTTCCCTTTCTCTCTTCTTATTAATGTATTTAGTGATTATGGTCGAGATGGTTGATTTTGTGGGTAGGAGTTTTTGGATGAGGTCAGTGATATACGATCTAATGATCTCTTATACAGTAGATTGTATGCTTTAAGCATTCCGGCTATTTCCGACCAAAATTCAGTCTTTGTGCATATTCTGTATGTGAACTTCGTAAAATATGACAGAATTTGGATGGAATTCCCGCCAAACTAAATCTTTTTATTTATGTTCATGGAAACTACAGCAGTTACACAGAGCTCAATAATACTGCTGGACAGAGCAAGTTTTCCGGTACAAAATGCAATTTTTCTAAATAAGCAGAACTGGAAAGATATTAGTAAAGTAACCTCTCCTACTTATTTACATTGACGCTATAAGAAATAAGGGAACACTATAATACCATTGAATCTAGCAAGTTTTTGGCAATAAAATCCTATTGTTTGCCCATGGCCACTACTCGAAATATTCACTCGGAAAATAATATATTTCCACTTATTTTGGGGGATTCCTTGTGGTATAGTGTTGGACTGCAAAATCGTAGCAAGCGAGTTTGAACTCCAGTCTCGCTATTACGTTCACTTTCGGACTAATACCCTTTGGAAAGGTATGAACCTCCTTATCTATTCTACTTGTAGGTTGAATAGTACCAGTACTGTTCTTCTATAAGGATGGCTTGAGGATAAAAAAAGCTCACAAAGGTGGTTAGACCAAAGAAACCAAACCAAAGAATGGTATTTCTGTAGAAACTACAAGAGAGAGAGAGAGAGAGAGAGAGAGAGAGAGAGAGAGAGAGAGAGAGAGAGAGAGAGAGAGAGAGAATCCTATACACAGAAACATATATTATCTGACGGACAATTAACTCGAACTGAAAATTCGCGGACACTAATCCTAGAATGAAAAAGAACGACAACGTTATAAAAACTCTTGCCTCACTATAAATCAAAGAGAACTCAAGAACAAACCCATTTACTTCCTGAAGACGACGTAAACGCCAGAAACTCGTGTTGAAGAAAAATGAATAACTTAAAAAAAAATCCTCTGATGGATCTATTTATTTTTAAGTATTTACTTTTTTCTCTCATTGGACCAACGAAACAATATATATATATATATATATATATAAAGCAAAAATGAAATTCATTTACTGGAGGGAACATAAATTTTACTTTAGACTAAATAAATCTAGACACAGAATCAAATTTATCGATCACAACAGACTTATACTCAGGGGTGTAATGGTTAAAGCGATGGACTGCGGAATCGTAGTACGCGAGTTCGTACTCCAGTCGCGCTATTACGTTCACTTTCGGAAAAATACCCCTGGGAAGGCATGAACCCCCTTATCCTCCCAGCTATGGGATAAATAGTACCACGACTGTTCTTCAAGAAGAATAGCTTTGGCATTGAATAACATACAAAGGTTGATATGCCATTAAAAAATGACTTATACTCGTAGAACAGCATTTCCACACAAACAGTTTTGATTTAAAAAGAGGAAGTTCCTTATCATAGAAAGAATCGTATTGGATAATAGCTGGGTGTTTACTGGACAAACAAAGATATATCTATAAAAACCCTCTCCAAAAACTTACCCCAAAGGATTTAACATCAATCTTAGCGATCTTTAAAACTCTACTTTGAAATAAATGTGCTGGTTTGGTATGAAGCATAAACACCTAAATCAACAAATGCTTCACCAAGCAGTCACAGATAGTAATAAACACACCTCGCTAATGCTTAATATGTATCTTCCAAATGGATAGCTCAGCAACAGGTTTCTTCGATAGGAGATATCATATAATGATCAGTTGAAGACATTTGGAAACCCGATAATAATTTTCTTTGAACCAATATATATACCTCGTCAGAAGGTCATTTTTTGTGTCAATTCTCTCATAGCATATCAACTCTCTTAAAAACTATTTAAAAACCTTTCTAAAAAAACTTTTCTTCACAAAAAAGAACAAAACTTTTCTTTTGTCGACGACCTAAGGTTGAAACTAGCTGAAAAGAATCGAAGAATAAATAACACGAAAGAAATATTCCTATTATTCCTACTCCTTTGGTTCATCATCTGGTTTGTATTACTTTTCAAGTGATTGTCAGATTTCAGAAAGAGAGGTTCGTTTAAACTAATTAAAAATTAAATCTCAACACTGCTGTAATCAAAAATGAAATTACGTAAATTTGGTTTGGTTTAGTTGATTTTATGGCATATGTAGGTTATGTAATGCCAAATCCTGTTAATACATATATATTAGATATATATGATTTAGTTTGGTTGGGTTTTATGCAATCAACCATCGTATGTTATTTAATACCAAATCCACTTTAAACACACATATTAAATATGTATGATTTGGTTTGGATGGATTTTATAGCATATCAACCATTTTAGGTTATCAAAAGCCAAATCCTCTTCATACATATGTATTAAATATATATATGATTTAGCTTGGTTGGGTTTTATGGCTTATCAACTACTGTAGGTTATTCAATGCCAAATCCAATTTATACATATATATTGAATACATATGATTTGTAAACACATTTCAAGTGCTTCTATCTAACACGAATAATTCAATCTACTATTAATCATTTGTTTACACCCAGTTTAGTGGTTTCAAGTATTGCTATGTAATAGTAACAATTTGACATCAGTCGTCTATTTTTACACATTTAAATGAATATACATAATGATTTGTAAGTAAATAATTTGTCGGTAATTTCATTTTTAAATGAGTTAGAACTAAATTTGTTTGCACGGTAGTATTGATATTGTTTTTACACAGTTAAATGGTTTCAATTATTGCTATGTATTACTAACAATTCAATTATACAGTCATTTGTTTACACATAATTAAATGGTGAAAGTTATTTTTCTAATAATTCGATTTAACTTACAGTTTAGATGTTAAACAGTTCTATTTGATCCATAAATAGGACCCTATCTGGTGTTAACACTCCGGGTCAGAGAGGACCTGGGAGTAAGGGCAAAGCTCCAAGACTGGAGTCTCACCATTTGATGCAGTTTAGTGTCATAGCCAGGACAATTATGTACGGGGTCTTACCACTCTGCAGAGGTGAAGTCGGTGTATTCTACAGCTCTAGCCAAAGGGGATGGAAATTACGTAATATAATTAAGAGGAGCGTTGATTTTCAGACTGCTGTATATTCATATATTTATTTACAGAGTTCAATGTTGTAGAGATATCTACTGAATAATACTTAATAATATCCATTTTTAGTGTGTACAAATTTTTCTTTTTTATTGCAGCAATACCAAACTATTGTTTTATGAAGACATATTTGTTAATTACCGTGTTCGAGTGGTCAACGTTTATGGTAGCCTCGCCATTGCTTGTACAACAAACACATACATTCAACCGACCTTTCCACGACGGAGAGGATGTGACTCAATGTCAAATTCTAAGTGGTACAGCTGATTTGAATTCAGAGTTTTCCTTCTGGATTGGTTGCCTGATTAAGGCTTAATAATCCAGTTTACCCTACTAATTATCTTTAGGGATGCAAGTGGATTCATGACTTTTCAAAGGACATTAGCGTGAAGTGAAACGTATTTATACGACAAATGTGAGCGATAAATCAGTTTTTCCGGTACGGGAGAAATGTTCTAACTTTTTATTTACCTCCGGAATTTTCAGCAAAATTTTTCTTTTATATGATTCGACAAAAAGATAAAGCTTTGGTTTAGCTAACCTGACAGAAACTAAGGCACAATTTTAGAATTATATTTTCCTTATAAATCGAAGGTTTCCATTATATTTTTCGAAAACTAGTTTACTGAAATATATTTAGGGATATCATTAGCAACTAAAACAGAGTAGAGGAAGAAGAAATGTTTAGCCGTGATGAATGAATGAAGGACTATAACACTACTTTTTATTAATATATATCTCTTTTTATTTCTTCTCAAAGGGTTGAAGTTGGCTGTACGTGTGTGTGTATGTGTGTGTGTGTGTGTCTGAGAGAGAGAGAGAGAGAGAGAGAGAGAGAGAGAGAGAGAGAGAGAGAGAGGAAGGACTGGTATAGTGATCTTTTCTAAACCACTTTGTGAGTCTATATGCTGGGACTTACGTCTTTACTTCTTTGACGAGAGGTTCTCGACCGGGAGTCACCCCCACTTCCTGGATTCTCGCTTACCTCTCTCCGAACCTCTTGACTGCCCGAATCTCTTCTGACGGCCTGACTGACTGTTCTGCCTGTGGTTACCTGTTTATATTTAATTTCATTGCGCCCACGTGCTCCTGACTACTCGTATTTCATTGGTCACGGATTATACTGACGAATTGCTTGTTTTGCGGTAATCACTTTGTCCTGATCGTGAGATCCTCAACCTACGAGTCTGTTAAAGACCAACATGCAACAGAAATCAGTAGAAGAATCTGGACTATGTAGACCACAGCACTGTTAAGTTCGGATAGACTACTTAGAACAGTTCTGGAGATCTGAGGAAACTTGCTACAATTCAGAAGCCAATGAAAGACCATCTAACGCTGGTGTGAAAAACTCGCAAGGATGCCGTAAATAATCCAGAGGCACAGGAGAGTTTCTTTACATAGAACAGCACATCCTAAACGAGAGCAAGACCAGACGGAAAAATCTAGCTATGGACTGGATGGATGACAAAAAAAGCATATAATATGGTCCCACAAAGCTGGATAATAAACTGCCTCAAAATGTACAAAATATGAAGTCATAAACTTTATGGAGAAAACAATGAAAATCTGGAGAGTGGAGCTAACAGTAGGAGGAAGAAGCTTAGCTAAAGCGAAAACCCAAAGAGGTATATGTAAAGGAGATGCCTTATCACCGGTACTATTCATAATTGCCATGATATCACTTAACCACAAACTCAGAAAATGCACAGCCCGATACAAACTTAGTAGATTGCAAGAAAAGATCAATCACCTAATGTACATGGATGACATCCAACTATTTGGAAAAAATGAAAAAGAACTAGAAACTCTAATACACACAGAATATACAGTCAGGACATTGGGATGGAATTTGGCATAGAAAAATGTGCCATTCTAATAATGAAAAGCGGCAAACGACACTTGACGGACGAAATGGAACTACCAAATCAAAACAAGATTAGAACGCTTGGAGAAGAGGAAACCTACAAATACTTGGGCAGCTTGGAGGCTGACACCATAAAACAGAGAAGAAAGAAAAAATTAAGAAAGAATATCTCTGGAGAACTAGAAAGCTACTCGAGACAAAACTATCTAGCAGAAACCTTATTAAAGGTATAAATACCTGGGCTGTTCCCTTCGTTAGATATTCGGGATATTTTTGGAGTAGACAAGAGAAGAACTTAAGCAAATGGACCAAAGAACAAGAAAACTAATGACCATGCATAAAGCATTACATCCTAGAGACGATGTCGACGGACTATATGTACCAAGATAGGAGGGAGGAGGAGGACTAGACAGCATTGATGTATCGATACGACGACTCGAAGACTACATAGGAAGACTGATTACAGCCGTCAGAAACGATACTGACAACACGATGGTCAACAGAATGACAATAACTTGGAAAAAATGGAAAGAAAAACAACTCCATGGACGTTTTAATCAGCGAATATACAACATCGCACACAAGAAATCCTGAACGTGGCTAAGAAGACGAAACCTTAAGAGAGAAACAGAATCTCTCCTAATAGCAGAACAAAAAAAAAAAACGCCATAAGAACTACTAATAACAAAGCGAGTATAGATAAGACGCAACAAAATAGCAAATGTAGATTTTGTGATGATAGAGACGAAAACATCAATCACATAATAAGCGAATGTAACAAATTGGCACAGAAAGAGTATAAGACTAGAAATGATTGGGTGGGCAAGGTGGTCCACTGGGAGATACGCAAGAAATTTAAATTTTACCATACAAATAAATAGTATATGCACAACCCAGCATCTGTCCTAGAAAATGACACACATAAACTCCTATGGGACTTTGACATACAAACGGATCACCAAACCTCGGCCAGATGACCAGACCCTATAATAATAAACAAAAAAAAAAAAAAAAAAAAAAGAAAAGAAAAAGAAAAGAGAACTTGCAAAATTGTTGACTTTGCTGTTCCGGCTGACTACAGAATAAAACTGAAAGAAAGTGAAAAGAAGGATAAGTACTTTGACCTTGCGAGGGAATTGAAAAACTATGGAACATGAAGGTGACAATTATACCATTTGTGATTGGTGCTTTCGGTTCAGTCACCAAAGGTTTATTAAAGGGACTGGAGGACTTGGAGGTAAGAGGACAAGTGGAGACCATCCAAACTACACCATTATTGAGAACGGACAGAATACTGAGAAGAATCCTGGAGACTTGAGGAGACTTACTGTCACTCAAACTCCAGTGAAAAACCATCAGCTAACACTGATGTAATAAAATTCTCAAGGAGTAAATAATGGTAATAATAATAATAATAATAACATGGATCATTCTTCAAGTGGACCAGGGAGGAATAGCAGCTAAAAATATTCCTATAAATCGATATTACATAATAGAATAGTAAGTGTAGGCTATATGAAAATTGGGATGAAACAATTATTCCAATAATAAATGAATGAAGTAGATTTGGACTAAAGGAACGCAAGAACAGTTATCCGAGGATGAAAGATAATCAACTGGAAAATTGTGCAAGAAACTGAAGTTTCACTCTGCTAACAAATGGTATATGTACTAAGTTGAATCTGTCTTTGAAAATGAAACATAGAAAATTACCTGGGACTTTAAGGTGCAAACGTATCACCCAGTGCAGATTAGAAGACTAGAAATAGTTTCATTTTGCAGTTCAGCAGACCTCCGAGTGAAAATGAAAGAATGCAAAAAGCTGGGAAAATACCTGGACCTTGCCAGAGAGCTATAAAAGCTGTAGAATATGAAGATGATTGTGGTACCAATCGTTGTTGTATCTCTTGGAACGGTTCCTAAGAGACGCGATGAAAGGGAAATTAGAGGAAAAATTGAAACCAACAAAACCACAAAGAGTGCTGGAGATCTGAGGAAGCTTGATGACTTTCAAACTTCAGAGAAATTAGAGCTAGTGAGAAAAACTCCCAAGGAGTAAAAATTGAATGATATTATGATATTTGGTAAGTATGAAAAAGAACTTGAAACCCTCATACAAACTATTAGAATCTACAGCCAGGATATAGGAAAATATATTGTTGATATCGTTACGAAAGTTATCCAATTCGATTGTCACTGAAATGAATTTACAAACTATTTTATAAGTATAATAAACTGGGAAAAAAGAAATGTATGTTGAAGACTTAAGAGATACGATACATTTATTTAAAAAATAATATTTTGCTAGTATCAACATAAAATCATAAAATACCGATATTCTTGTTAATAGATGCATTGAAAGTTTAGAAAATCACCCCAAGAAAACCAATGCTATATTACCTTCACCTGTGAACAAAACAATTTCATTCATATATTATGCACTAGATATTGCTTTTTACAATATAAAGGTGTAATGGTTAAAGCGATGGACTGCGGAATCGTAACGACAAAGACGCGACAGTAATACATAATTTAGAAACTCATAACAATTTTAATGTTAAAGATTTCGAAATGTTAGTTAATATACGAGGATCATTAAATAAGTTTCCAGACATTTTTTGTATGGGCACTTTTATTGATAGTACACACATGAAACTCTAGTCCCCTTCAAAGTAATCTCCTCTGACTGCAATGCACTTGTACCGTTCCAAAAACTTCTGGAAGGCCCCATGGAAGTCTTCTTGTGTGAGCGTGTCAATGACCTTCGTCACAGCCTCTTCCATGTCCTCAATTGTCTCATAACGACGGCCTCTGAGTTTTGGGAATAAGCAAAAGTCACAGAAAGCAAGGTCTGGACTATAGGGAGGCTGAGGAACATAACATATCGATAACATATCGTACATAACAAAACGTACATAACAAAAGTACAGGAAAGTTTGCTTTCAGATATGTTCATAAAAATTGTTATTTACGATCATTCTTTTAACGTGCATATTTCACTTGCAAACGTTTGGTCGTTTATTTTCGTCGATTTAGTCGTTTTTTCTTTTTTCCAATGCTGACCTAAACCACCGAGAGTAAACATTATATATAATTCTACTCCCCCTCCCTCCCAAAAAAAAAAAGCAACAACCGATCTGCTGTCTAATGTGACCCTTAAGATTGGTTGTAAGGGTAAATGAAAGTTATTGGTCAAGATTTGTCCAAATAGCTTTCTGGTTACTTGTAGGCCACTAGATTATTGGCTTGCTTAGAATTTCACCGGGCGCTGTCGCTCAACAATGGGATCCTGAACGCTGTGGGTGTAGTCAAGTTTCATAATCCCATAATTTGATTTACATTGGAGAATCTGCGTGACGTGGTGGCTAGAGTACTAAACTGTAACATCGTAGTCGCGCTCTTACATTCACTTTCGAACTAATAACATTAGGAAAGGCATGAACATTCTTGTCCTTCCTACTATAGAATAAATAGCTCTACTACTTTCCTTCAACAAGGATCGCTTTGAAATCAAATAATTACAGAGGTTCATACGCAATTAACCAAATAAACAAAAATGTGTGTGAGTGCATGTGTGTGTGTGTTACTCTTTCCAGATATATAGAAATCTCTTACTATCAATATTCAGAGGGTTTCGTCGTGGTGTAATGGTTAAAGCTATGGACTGCATAATCGTAGTAAGCGAGTTCGTACTCCAGTTGCGCTATTACGTTCGCTTTAGACCTGCGGACAAATACCCTTGGGAAAGGTATAAACCTCCTTATCCTCCCAGCTATGAGTTAAATAGTACCACTACTGTTCTTCTATGAGAATGGCTTTGACATTAAATATCCTACAAAGGTTGGTATGCCATTAAAAACAAAGAAACCAAGCCAAACCAATATTCATCTCACGTGGATAGATCTGTCAATTCAGATCTATCTATACGTATATATATATACATTATAAATATAGATTTATACTAGCATAAGACCCCGTTATAAATGACAGGATTATTTACAAAAATATAATGAATGTTCGCGATAGATTTTCAGTCTTTCTTAAATTGAAGCATCAATATCACAATGGACTATGTCGATGAAGAAAAGTCAACGACTTAACGGATTATCTTGTTTTAATCTGCCTGTAAAACCCTCTCACGCTGATCCTACCTTACCCAACCTTCCCGTAAATCTCATTGTCCTAATCCCCGTTTAATTTTTCATCGCAGACAGTAACGTCCACAAAAATGTCTTCATTTAAGCGTAACTTCCGGTCATTTACCGTGGACTTTAATCGTTGACTGGATTTGGTCAGTTCACGTTTCAGAGATACTGACTGAAACTGAGAACTGATTTAAAATATGAAAGAAAAAAACAGCGGAAAATCGGAATAGGATGAAAAATAATGATAACGGTATAAATCCAAAATGTACTCATATTAAGTTTAATCACGTATATATGTATATATATATATATATAGATGGATAAATATATATTAGATTTATAAATTTGATACCATGGAAGTTTGTCTGCGACCTTTGGTTTCATGAAGTTTTTACAAACAACAATCTTCAGGCAGATAATGAAAGGAAATGGATGAATCGAAAATCGAAAAATACAAACAAAAACCGTTGGGATTGTGTAGAAATCAGTTGAGTTCCTATATATATATATATATATATATATATATAGGAACTCAACTGATTTGTATTTTAAAAAGTGTTAATTTTACTGCAAAAAATACACTCAAGAAGCTGTAATTTTTGTATCTGTATTTTTACATTTATCGACAGATCAGCGAATTCCCGCTAATTTTTAAATTTCCTGATACTTCGTCGATGATGATATTTGACTCGCCACTAAAAATTTGTAGGATCAAAAACCAAAATAATTTTAGAAATCTTTTCCTTTTAAGAATATTAAAAATACAATTTCCTAGCCGATTAGAATCACAGATATTAAATATTTTTATCTCATTTTGAGCTTGCCTAAATCGTATGAATAAGCGAAGAAATTAATATTTCTACAGTAATTATGGAATTATTACAAATTCAACGAAAAGCAGGAATGGAATTTATTCCATTATCTACCCAACCAATCGCATTATTTATATTGAGTGAAAATTTAGCATTCTTTTGTTTCTAAGATGCATTTTATTTCATTGTCATTCAATTTTCCTTTAAATGAACGAATACCATAGTGTTAGTTCTACAACTGCAAAAAATATCTTCCTTGCTGAATGTTTCCTTTAGCATACAGACATACATTACCGCCATTCCGTTGTTTTCCCACTACACAGTGACAAATTTATACAAAGACTTTTACTAACACAAAATATGTCCCTTTATTCTAAAGCTAACAATTACTGCTATAATTTATCCACAACATATTAAATATCATCTATTTAAAGATATTTACACTATTTTTACAAGAAAAGATTTTGTACTTTCGTTTTTCAGCAAAATTTTCACTCCATTTAACGAAATAAAATTTGTAAATCTGTAAATGCGATTTTTATTCAATCATTTACTCCGTTTTTCGCCAGCCACACACACACACACACACACACACACACACACACACACACACACACACACACACACACACACACACACACACACACACAGAGTTGCTCAGTCGGTTGGGGCTGTAGAATACACTGACTGCTTCTCTGCAGAGGACTCCCTCGACGAGTGACCTGGATATGACACAAAACAATCTGTGGGTGAGGTTCCAGTAATGCATCCCTTCATTGCCATTACTCACAGATCCACTCTGGCCCGGAGTAGTAGCACCTTATTGAACTAATTAAACTAAACAGAATTGCTTGAAAAAGTACTGTTTTTGCCTTTAAACTGCGTACTTATACTAAACTGAATAGCTTGATATAGAAATGTTTTTGACACTGAAACTGAGTACTTATGCTAAGCTAAATTGTTTGAAATAGAACTATTCATTTGTATAAAAATGTATTTTGCATTCAATAAACTACAAAACCCAAACAAACAAACAAGCACACAAAATGTAAACAAACAAACAAGCAAACAAGCACACAAAACCTAAACAAACAAACAAGCTTACATAGAGAGCATATATATATGTGCGTGTGTGTGCGTGTGTGTATTTCAGCATATTTCAGAGTATATTTCAAAATAATCAAAAAGAACATGTGTATTTCTACGTGTACTTTGTTGTATTGACTACTTTGTATTGAGTTCTATCGCCATCTTGCAGATATTCAACTCACCAGCGACCAGAATGGAGAATTCTCTTTCTCTGACTCTCTCTTTCTCTGTCTCTGTCTCTGTCTCTCTGTTTCTTCCTACCTTAAAGACTCGATCAGAGATGCTACTGAGGCTCTTACGTTACATTTGAAGTTTTCCTGTCGTGTCCCTACAGAGTACCATTGATTCATGGACATTGATATAATCATCCTTATACACGCGCACTATTATTACAACTAAAAGAACATACCCAGGGTCAGAGAGTCACTGTGGCGTAGTGGTTAACATGCTGGATTGTCACATCGTAATAAGCGAGTTCGAACTCCAGTCATGCTATTACGTTCACTTTCGGAATAATTCTCTTGGGAAATGTATGAACCCCTTTATCCTCCCAGCCGTGCATTAGATACCATCGCTACTTTGATTCTCCAAAAATCGTTTTGGCATTAAATGACCCGCAAAGATTAATATGCCATTAAACAGAGAAACCAAACAAAAATAGATAGATAGGTAAATCTAAGTTAGGATAGCGTAGACACAAGAGCTCTTGGTCTGATAATCGCATAAGCGAGAAACTATGTCAATCATCACCGTTAACTCTATGCCTACGCTATAATAATAGAGATCTTAATATGCTTTACCATCGATACTGAGCTCTCATTATTATAAATGAACAGATCTATCTGGCAGATACATGGGATCCTAATAGGTACTCTAGATCAGAGTGGACCTGGAAGAATGGGGAATATTAGGGCACTCCATATTCCCCAAATCTCCAGAACTGGAGCTTCATCATCAGTTGCTTTTTATTACGATACTCTGGACATCTCTAAATGTTTTTTGGAGTGAGGTCTTACCCATCTGAATGGCATACAGTATTCTAAGACCCCCGAAGAGGATATCCTTTTCTTAGACTGGTCCCCTTACCAAGGCTAAAGAACACAGTCTACCCCACTATTCAACCATATCTGAGAAGGGAAGAAGTGGATTCATGCTTTTTCCAAAGACATTAGCGCCTATTGAAGCACACAAAACTTCAGCCAGGATTAGAACTCAGGTTGCCAATTCCATTTCTAACAGCGATAACCGTTGCACTAATGAAACTTTTAAAGTATATATTATAGGCCCGGAAATGGAATCTATAAAGTTTTTAGGCAGGGTCTGCTTTTCGCCTTTTCTCTATGCCATGCTGATTTCTATTTACATGGCCAGTTATATTTCGCCTTGAGCAAACTGGATTATTAATATAATAAAATGTTTAAAAAATTTGATATTTTTAGATGTACAGGGTGTTTCAGAAAAATTGATAGGATTTCATTACCAAATAAAATGTTCAAATGATCTCATATTTCTACAGAAATGTGTATATCAAACAAAGACATCCAGAAAACCCAAGTACATATTGTTCTATAGATGGGTTTTAAGAAGGTCATTGATGTTACGAGGATCATTAAAAAAGTTTCCAGACTTTCTTCGTATGGGCAATTTTATTGATAGTACACACATGAAACGCTAGTCCCTTTCGAAGTAATCCCCTCCGGCTGCAATGCACTTGTTGTACCGTTCCAACAACTTCTGCAAGGCCCCATGGAAGTCCCCTTGTGTGAGCGTGTCAATGACCTTCGTCACAGTCTCTTTCATCTCCTCAATTCTCTCATAACGACAGCCTCTGAGCTTAGGGAATAACCAAAAGTCACAGGGGGCAAGGTTCCGACTATAGGAAGTGTAAAGAACTGTCTTGATGCCCATCTTGGTCAAATAGTCTGTGCCAAGGATGGAGTTGTGGACTGGTGCATTGTCTTGGTGGAAATACCACTGACCCGATTTGAAGAGTGCTCGCATCTTCCGACGGAATCTCTTCCTGAACAACATAGTAACCGTAACCCTAACCCTTTGGCCAATCAACTCTGGTGTATTGACTTCCTTACTCCACCCACACCTCTCATCATCCCACCCAGACTCCCTACTTTCCTTGAATCTCTTATGCCACTCAAAAACTGAAGCTCGATTCACGCAAGATGCTTCAAAAGCAGTCTGAAGCATTCCATACGTTTCTGTGACATTTTTTCCAAGTTTAAAACAGAATTTTATTGCATATCGTTCTTCTAAAGTGTCCTCTGGTCCAGATTGCATTTTTAAAATTCACTAGCTGTGACAATCAGGTTTTAGCAGGGTGTATTATAATTGCTGCTGTAGCTGTTGATTTGAATCTGAAATCATAAAAATTGGTCTGTCATCTCATAAGATATATAACAATAACATACTCAATTCTCAAGTGTCTATGCCAATTTTAAATGCCTGTACAAAAACAGTCTGGAAATTTATTGAATGCATTACGTAAAAATGTTTCACTTGTTAAAAACTTTCATTTATTTATACCTAGTATGCATTTCACTCTGAAAATTTTATACCACAAATCTTTTTATTATATAACTTTCCATAGACAGCAATGTTCATGATATACATTTATATACCTATCTCCTCTCCTACTAGCAATGGTTAAATAACACTACTATTGTCCTTCCAGTAAGAATAGCTTAATAATTAAATAACCCTAAAAGGTTGATATGCCATGAAACCGAAATTGAACTACTTAGGCCCGAGCAAGATGCAACACAAGGTCAATTCTTTATCGAAATACAGCAGGTCTGAATTCAGATATTTCCATCTTCTAAACTGGTTAAAAAGCACAATCTGCCGTACTATTTACCCTGAGCAAAAGGTAGAACCGTTGGATCCATGCCTTTTCCAAGAACATTACCGTTAAATGAAACGTCCAGCATTTGAACTCGGGCTACCGATTCCATTTGCTATTACAATAACCATTAGGCTAGCCGCACATTGCTTATTATGTATATGTTCTTCTTGCTTTAGCCTTTTAGAATTTTCAACCTTTGAGGATTTCCAACTTTGCTCATAGTGACATACAACTGGCCATGTAAGAAAAAGTCAGCAAGACAGAGAAGGAGCGAGAAGCAGACTCTGCCTAAAAGCCCCCATATATTTGGTCTCCGAACCTATGATATATATTTTAAAACCTTCGTTAGTGTAACGGTTATCGCTGTAAGAAATAGCTACCTGAGTTCAAAACCCGGATGAAGCTTTTTGTGCTTCAATTGGCGCTAATGTCTTTGGAAAAGGCATGAATCTACTTCTTCCACTTCCAGATATGAATAAATAGTTGGACAGATTGGCTCTTTAGCCTTGGTAAAGGGACCAGTCAAACAAAAGGATATCCTCTTCGGGTATCTTAGACTATTGTATGTCATTCAGATGGTAAGACCCCCTGGGAAAGAACATTTAGAGATGTCCTGAGTTTGATACTATACTGCAACTGATGATGAAGCTCCAGTTCTGGAGATTAGGGGAATATGGAGTACCCTTTCATTGCCATTACTCCAAGGTCCACTCTAGAGTGGTCGTACCCATTATGATCCCATCTATCTATCAAATAGATATGTAAAAGATATTATTCGAATTCGATTGAACTGTGTTCACAAAAACCTCTTAAGAAACAACTATACATAAAATGTTAGATAACGCGATTCCCAAACTTCTATGCATAAGGTTTCTCTAAACAGGTTGATATGCCGTTAAAAGCAATTAATTAATCAATATTTGTGGCAGTGAGGTTGGGTAAATGCATATCTGAAGATGATAATATATATAAAACTTTTTCAATAACAAAGTTAATAATTCTTGCAAGTTTAGTTGAAATTAAATAATGACTAACAGAACCTTAAGTGTACGGACGGATTATGATGAAATATCACGTTTATAAGATTGTCTTCAACACAAAAGACGCACATGCGTATACACGTTTAAACAACCATCAGGTGACGCTCACAGACTGACAGACAGACTTACAGACAGACTTCTCTGGCCTCACCAACCACTCCACTTCTCACATTGCCCACTTTTTCCTCATTTTTTTAAAAACAATAGACGGAACAAAATGAGTAAACTTAATTAGGCATACACTCTGAGTCTTTTAAAGAAACAGAAATATGAAATAACGTTTATTGAAACTTCAAATTCGAGGCGAAGCTGAATCTCACCCCCTCACACACACAAAAAAACATCCCCTATTCCTTATCCTTTGACTCTCATTCATCATTCCACTCTTCCACGCACTTCCCTCACAGAGCATTCCAACAATCACCGCTTCACCCCCTTAACAAAAATTTCCTCCCTTCACCACTTTATTTAAATATCCAATTTTCCCGCCTCTCGTTGTTACTGTTATCAGTTAGCATGGCCACTAGCCATGCAATGATGACCGTTGAAACAGGGTTTTTTGATGCCATCTTTGCAGATTTTATGTACACCGAAGCGTTTTGACGAGAAATCATTTTTATCATTAAAAAATTCTCTATGTGGATATATATATATATATATATATATATATATATATAATAAAATTCACATGGCACAGTCTGCTGAGGCTGCAGAATACACCGACAGCTTCTCTGAAAAGGGGTAAGACTCCTTTTGTGATGCTGGAGCTTTGGGGAATGCAGAGTATTCTCTTATTGCTATCGCTCCCAGGGTCACTCTGGCCCAGAATGGTAGCACTTAATAGGGCCCTATCTATATATTGGTCATATAGAACTAAACGGTGTGCTTATGCTAAACTGAATTGTTCGATGGTTGGTTAGTGGTTTGTGTTTTATGGCAGATCAACCTTTGTAGGTTATTTAATCCCAAACAATCTTATACAAATAATCAGTTCTATTTCAAACGATTCTGTTTAGCATGAGTACACAGTTTGTGAAAAACATTTGTATTTCAAACTATTTAGTTTAGTCAAACAGTTCTAATTCAACCAATCCAGTTAAGTACAAATATAGATTTTGTTTACACACAGTTAAATGTCAAAACAGTTCCATTTCAAACAATTCAGTTTAGCATAAGTACGCCGTTTAGTTCTATTTGACCCATAGATTGGATACCATCAGGTGCTACCACTCAGGGCCAAAGTGAAGCTGGGAGCGATGTCAATGAAGACTTACTCTGTATTCGTCAAAGCTCCAGCATTACTGGAACCTCACCATCAGATTGTTTAGTGTTATATCCAGGAAATTCGATGGTTTTTTTACCCCTCTGCAGAGGTGCACTCAGTGTATTCTTCAGTCCCAGATGATTGGGCAATGAATTGTTTGAAGTAGAACTGTTTTTACATTTAACTGAGTTCAAATAAATGGCTGATATTTAATTGAACTGTTGTTATACATAGCAGTACTTGGAAGCATGTAACTTTTTTGATTAAACTGAAACACTTGAAATAGAACTGTTTTCGATGTTTAAACTGTGTACTTATGCTAAACTGAATTGTTTGAAATAGAACTGTTTATTTGTATAAAATGGATTTGGCATAAAATGACCTACGAGGGTTGATATGCCTTAAAACATTGCACTAATACCCTTGGGAAAGATATGAATCTAATTATTCTCCCTCCAGCTATGGGTAAATAGTAGGGCAGACTGGGTTCTTCAGCCTTGGTGAGGCAACATCCTGCCTGAGCAAAGGGTTTGGTAAATATGGATATGCCTTAAAACCAAACCAAACTAAACCAAAGGATGATTCACATGAGGTTTGTGTGTGACTATAATCCAGGATAAATGGTACATTATAGCGAGACCTTTCCTAGAGCAGTACGATTTTTTTACTCTAATTCGCTTCTCGCACATTCACACATACCCTGTAACATTAACTTGGAAATGTGCTTCGCCTCATAGGATACAGAATCGGCAATCCGCGTTCAAATTCTGGACCAGGCTGCGTGAATTTTACTTTAGGCCAATACTTACAGAAAAGGCATGAATCCACCTGTTCTTCCCCTTCCCTATCAGCTATGAATAAGTAACAGCACGTAGGAGCTGGGTGAATGCATACACTTAAAATGTTCTCAGAAAATAAAGCAATTTTTCGTCTTATTTGTGACTCAATGTCTATTTTGTCGGCTTTCCGTTCACACTCGTCATTCATTTTTCACCCGCCAAAATCTTCATAAAACGAAGATAACCACGAAATGTTAATTAGAATTCTTTATCCTTTCCTAGATAGAAGAATTAGTTTCATAATGAACCGCTGTTGCAACATTACACAACTTTTATATGAAAAAGAGCCCATTCGGCTGGAGCTAAAGAATGCAACGGATGCATCTCTGGAGCGGACTTACCCCTCCCCTAACGAGTGTCCAGAATATGACACTAAACTGCATCTGATGGTGAGACTCCTATCCTGAAGCTTTGAGGAATATGGAGTAACGCTTCATTGCTATTACTATCAAGTACACTCTGACCCGGAGGAGAAGCCCCTTTTAGAGGTCCCATCTATGGTTCCAATAGAACTTTTTGACCATTTAACTGTGTACCGGAAAAAAGCCACAAATGTTAAATATAATTGTTAGTGTTACATAGCAATACTTGAAACCATTCAAATGTGTGCAAACAAATGACCTCTAGGGCGAATAAGAAGGTTATCTCAAAAATATTCGTTTACAAATCATATATTGTTTTATATATGTATAAACAGGATTTGGCATTGAATAACCTACAAGAGTTGATATGCCATAAAACCCAACCAAGCCAAGCCAGTCTGCTCTTAACTTAAAAACTATTCTAAAATCACATTCAGAATTTAAACAAGTCAAAATCTTTAGGACTTATTATTAAGTAAAGTAAAGTTGTCGACCTTAGTAGAAGGTGACCCGAAGGATACATTTTCAGTAGCTACAACACCAAGGTGTAGGGGAGGGTGCTACTCAATTCCCTGGATTGCTCCACTTTACCCTTACCTTATAATACCGAGTGTTAAGCAAGGCGGTATCAAGTATCATTTTTTGAGTCTTTGGTAATACTAGACTTCGGATTGAATCCTGGTCCATTATCCCGGATCATTGGCGAACACTCTACCCAATAGACCAATGGCCTGTCGTTGTATTTCAACATCTTTAACTGCATTAATATGATATCTGGCATGTAACTTTGTGACACGACTTCCAGTTGAGTCTTTAATTAATATGTAAAAATTAGAATTTATGAAATATATTCTAATTAATATATATATATATCTCAAAAACAAAAAAGATCCTTAAAATAAGTATCTTTTTGGTTAAGGCTTATATGACCTAATAAGCTGGTTGATCGTTCCTAAAAGTCAATTAAGTGCGAGACAATCGTTTATGATTTTAAAGGTTTGCAAATTTATTTAGTTTTTCGGTTTTCAACAGAAACCTCATCAATCACAATGATGAAACGGGTCATTTCGTAAAATATATTTTTCTAGTCCGTACCTTGAACGTCAATGTCAAAAGGGAGATTTAATTTTGTTCCACCCTAAATAAAAATGAGCTGGACATGCCTCATCCAGTCAGGTGAGGCTGAGAATTTTTTTTTGTTCAACCCCATTGCTCTAAACCTGTTCCCTGTCAAAGCATTTAAAAAGGGTTTTCCCTATACCTGTAAGATATAATCCGGAACTAGGATTGGCTGACCAATGGGAATATGACTTCTAATTGTCTCTTATTGGACAACCAGTCAGAAACCATTTTTAGTTCAGATATTGATTTATAAAAAATGGGATAATCAAACGAAACCACAGAGAGGATAAGAAAAAGGGACCAAGAAGAAACTCAAGACTGCCAAATAAGCATCTTTCCATTCTAGACCCGAAGTACTCCGAACAACTTTCAGACGTTACAAAATTTCAATGTCCCAGACTTTAGAGATGTTAGTGTTACTCTAACCGGACCTCATCGTCACTCTTCATCTCACGATATTCTTTCTTCTTCTGTTTGACAGGAAAGCAAACTTCGTTAATTTGTTAGTTATTGTCTCACAAACGTGTTTCAATAAAAACGAATTTTTGTTGTTGTGAAACAACCGGTTTTCTCTACTCATTTAGTTGCTAGACAATCTAGCCACCCATATTACCTGAACGTTAGAAGAAGATCCGGCTGAATTGTGTCAACCCTACCTCCCTGGATCTTTCAAACACAACGTGGGCACGGAAGGATTTGACAAAGCAAACAACCGGAAGCTAATGTAGTCACGAACACAATAGCCACAACGAGTACTGTGACTAGTAGTCGCACCACATTGGACTACGTGACTAGTATAAGACCACAATTTTAATGCCCACAACTTTTCCCGTTAAGTATCCTTAAATATTATATATATTTAAAAAAATGAAGCAATCGTAAGTCACCATTTCAATGCTGCTGGAGTAATTCAGCAAAAAATGAAGACCAATGAAGATCGGTTTTCTGGGCGAGGTGTTGTCACTTGGAGACCTGGTGTGCTATGAATCAATTTTGTAACCTGATTTACCCGTTAACTCGTTTAGTAAAAGCATGCATTTGTGGCTGTGTGGGCTTAGGTTTCACAGATCTTCGTCTATCTATATTTTCCTCTCCTGATATGACACACACTAAATCTCAAAAACGAAGGTAAATAGGTAGATAGTAAATATGGTATTAACATATGAAAGCTTACTTATTTTGGACAATTTAAAAAAAATCTTATCAAATTTTATGAAATCTGTTTGGGTGGTAAAGATCGTTTTAGTTCCTAAATTCTAAATATACGAACTGATAGATATTTGACACCTCAAATAGTGGGATTGTATTTCGAGGTAGGCGTCTGTATGCAGGTTTGCTACCTCGTGACATGTTCACTACGCTTACACGCAACCAACATTATCAAAAATATCATCATATGATGATCATGTCGTGCCGCCAGCACAGATATCCCTGACCATCTATCGCCACTTCTCCCTATCATTCATCGCCTCCGGCAGGTCTTCAGGGTTACATCCTGTGTCCTCACACATGCTGTATGTAAGTTCTGGCTGGTCGTCCTGCTTTTGCTTGGCCATATGTGGGGGTCCATAGGAGTACATCACTTACGAGCTCGTCCTTGCTTCTCCAGCAGTGTCCTGCGTGTCTGGTTCGTCTAACTTGTATAGTTTTCGTGATGGGAGGCAAGTGGCCGTATAGTTGGTGTCTCGTGGGGTGTTGTCACCAGGACTTGTTCAATATTGCTCTCCACATTCTTTTGTAGTTGCCGTCAAGTTTCTTCTCCAGCCGTTTAGTTAGCGTCCATGTAGTGCATCCATATAGCAGTATCGATACAACCGCTGCCTGGAAGAAACTGCGTTTCATTTTATCGGTCAGGATGGCTTCCGGAGAAATAGATCCACAACCTCACAAATATTGACCACCCGTAGAATCCTTGAAGGCTTTCGGGCAAAAAACCTTCAGGCGACATTACTATTTGTCGACTTTACCAAGGCCTTTGATTCCATCCACAGAGGGAAAAATGGAACTAATCCTACTAGCATACGGTCTACCAAAAGAAACCGTAGCAGCAATAATAATTCTCTACAGAAACACAAAAGTGAAAGTACGTTCACCAGTTGGAGACACGGAATACTTCGACATTGTTGCAGGAGTACTACAAGGAGACACGCTAGCCCCATACCTCTTTATCATCTGTCTAGACTACGTGCTTAGAACTTCGATCGACAAAATCAGAGAAAATGGCTTCGAGCTGACAAAGAAAAGAAGCAAAAGGTACCCCGCAAAAACAATCACAGACGCCGACTACGCTGATGACTTGGCGTTACTGGCAAATACACCTAATCAAGCAGAGACACTACTGCATAGTTTGGAACGAGCCGCAGCCGGCATTGGCCTCCATGTCAATGCACACAAAACTGAATATATGTGTTACAACCAAACGGGTAACATTACCACACTAGACGGAGCCTCTCTGAGGCTAGTGGACAAATTCACCTACCTAGGGAGTAGCGTCTCATCAACCGAAAACGACATCGACACACGACTGACGAAAGCATGGACGGCTATAGATAGGCTCTCGATCATATGGAAATCATCATATAATCTAGTAAATTTTGTCTCCTCACATGTGAAAATCTTCGTCCGGTATTATCTTTAGCCTCAAAAGTTGTTTTTTTAAATTTTTTTCTATATTGAAGGCTTTGTCAGAAAGGATAGCTACTATTGGTTTGACTAACTGAGACTTGTTTACTAGGTTTGTGTCGGCCAGATTTTTCCTGCAACCTATCATTCATCTTTTACCGTTGAATACTTATATCTTATATCTTGCAAATTACTTTCTACTAAATACATATTAACTATTACATTATTACAGATTCACATCATATATTTCATAATTCATATTATCTATTATAAATATTATAAATCCTTTCCTATGATCGCTTACTTTTCACCTGACATCTTTAATCTCTTACCTGGTATCTAGTTCCGTTTCCCTGGTATCGTCGCCCTTTGCCTTTTACCTTTTTATTTCTTTTATTTATCGATTGACTGTAGATAGAGCCCTGTCAGCTGGAACTGTAGAATACACTGACTGCATCTCTGCAGAGAGGTCCCCCCTCAACTAACGAGAATGCTGGATATGACATTAAACAATCTGATGGTGAGGGCCCGTCATGCTAGTGCTTTGGCGAATGCAGAGTACCCCTTCATTGCCATAGTTCACAGGTTCACTCTATCCCGCGGTGGTAGTATCTGGTAGGGTTCTATCTATGGGTCAAATAGAACTGTTTGAAATTTAAACTAAATGCAAGCAAATGACTTATGCTAAATTGAATTGTTTGAAATAGAACTGTTATATCATTTAACAAGTGACTGATGTTTAACTGAATCGTTAGTTATACATAGAAATACTTGGAACTATTTAACATTGTTGACTTATGCTAAATTGAATTATTAGAAATAGAACTGCTTGAAAATTGTGTTTACAAATCATATATTTAATGTATGTATATATATATATATATATATATATATGTGTGTGTGTGTGTGTGTGTGTGTGTGTGTGGATTTGGCATTGAATAACCAACAATGGTTGATTTGCCATCAAACCAAACCAAATCAATCACTGTAGATTACAAGGCAATACAAAGAAAATGTTGCTTTTTATATAGATTATATTTCGACGTATAATCTTACATCTAAGTATTTATAAGGAAAGTTATTACAAAATCAAGTTGTTGCAGCCAGTTTTTTTTAATGTCTCAACAGATTTTAGTAACGTTAACGAGTTGCACAGATTGATTTGATTATTCGCCGACAGGTGGTGCATCTCTTTCGTTAAAGATATCCCTTTTTGTTATTGAAACAAATTACCCAATGCAAATACAAGTACATCTTTATGTTGTTACTTACGAAAACTAATATATATATATATATATATATATATATATATATATATATATATATATATATAAACTAATTACACAGTACATTTCTATATTTCAAAGATGAAATATTTTAGAATCAGTCGTTCTAAATACGAAACAAGACATTTGAAAAATTCTGTTTTTAGTAAATTAAAAAGCGCCATGTATATCTTGTTCATAGCGGCTAGTTTTATTATTTATATTTGTAAAAAGTAAGTAATATTGATACACTGGGTATGTTTACGAGAATAGTAAACTTTATGACAATAGTATATCCTGATGAATGACTTCGTAGAAGATCTGCAAACCGAGTAAGTATATTTGCTCAACATTTAGCGAAGCAATTCGAAAATCTTAATTTCATTTTTTTTATTTGAATTATTAGTATTAAGAATATAACTGTATGCATATAAATGTACGGAAATTATTTGCATTAAAAATAGTTGCGTAACGGTTGGACGTGTATTTGACTACGCGAGTTCAAATCCTGAATGATGCTGTTTGCATATTATATAGCGCTAATATCCTCGGGAAAGGTATGGATCCAATTGTTCTTCCTCCAGCTGTAAGTAGCACAGACTGGGCTCTTTAACCATGTAATGGAAACGGGTCTAAAAGAAAAAAAAAAACTCTGAATTCAAACCAGTTGTTGACTTGTTCAGAGATGGACTCCTGTAGTATATTATTGCTCAAGACACGATACATGAATCGGGCTCCTATTATCAAATCAGGTAACAGGACTAGATGTGTGTGTGTGTGTGTGTGTGTGTGTGTGTGAGAGAGAGAGAGAGAGAGAGAGATTATTGTTCAGTTTTGTTGTTTCTGTAATTAACAATGTGATATTCAATTAACATTGTTTTATATCTTGAGAATCATTTCAAAGATCTTAATTTCAACAATTTACAAAAGAAAAAAAAAAAAATGAATGTGGGTTATGGTAATCTTTCGATGGTTGTTTTTTAATCTCAAATATAGAAGCCACTCTTATAGATGAGCAGCAGTAGTTCCTCGATTGAACTATAGTTGAACCGTTGGACTCATACGCCCATCACGAAAACTATCAAAGTTAAACGAAGCAGACATGCAGGACACTGCTGAAGAAGTAGGGCTGAACTTATAAGCGATATACTCCTGTGGACCCCTTCACATGGACGAGCAAAGGCAGGACGACCAGATAGAACCTATATACAACAGCTCTGTGCTGATACAGGATGTAGCCTCGAAGACCAACCGGGAGCGATTGATGATAGCGTCGAGTGGCGAGTGAGGGTCAGGTAGATCCATGCTGGTGGTGTGACATGATGACATGACAAAGATATCACACTGGTCATTATTCCTATGCTAATGATGGACAATAAAGAAGAAAAAGAATATTAAAGGTTAAACTTCCGATGAGACTTGAACTCATGTTTCGTTTTATCAGGTAAAAAAAATACTTTCCGTAGCAGCTGTGTCATATAAAACTCAAACTATATTTGATGGTGGGGTTTAATTTCTCGAGCTCTGGGGAGTGTAGAGTTACTCCTGTGTTGCTATTAATACCAGGTTCACTTTGACTTTGTGGAGTTGTACCTGATTGGATCGGATATATGGATCAAATAGATATGTTTAAATAATTTGGAAATACATAAATACGTTCGTAATTTAAATAATTTGGAAATACATAAATACGTTCGTAATTGAAATATTTGAAATATGAAGTGCTTTACAGTTGAAAACGAGCGAAATCATGTATTTTTATACCCTATGTAATTGGAGACAAAAATTTCACAATTTTGTCTTTGGTATAAAATGAGTCAACTAGGGTTCATATGTTAAACAATCAACCCAACCAACAAATACACACAGATGAAGAAACACCTCCAAAACCTATATATATATATATATATATATACCTATATGTATTCGTTAATAAAGATTCCTCACTGTTGGTTATAAAGTACATATATCTAATTTAGGATAGCGTAGACACAGAGTCAAAGGTGCTTGGTGACTGTCAATTTCTCCCTTATGCGCTCATCGGTATACGTAATACTCGCATCTTATCGGCGGGCCTTAGAATGTGCCGATTGCATTTTCTGAAGAAGAATAAGACCCTTTTCCAAAAAGGCGTTGTTGTTATGAATCGAAACTGATGAGGACCCAGTTTTAAATGTCTGTGGAGTATCGATTCTTTCCTTCGTAGCAATTACTGCCAGGTCCATTCTGATTAGGGGTGGTAGTGTCTGTTAGGGTCCTATCTATCCATAAACTACTTTTGGTTTTTCATTTCTGTGTGTCTGTAAAAGAATATGTAATCATTTTGGAATTTACAAAGCTTTGCTTTTACCCTGTCGGATGGGCTTAGAATACCCTGAAAAGAGGTAAGATCCCTCAAAATCCAGAATGGTTGTACCAGTTAAGTTCTCTCCTATCGCTCGAATAGATCTATTTGAAAATTAATCTTATTCGATGGGATCCTACCTAAAAATCTCTTAAGAAACAAGACAATAATGTCCAAATAATACCCATACTCCAATACAATAAGATCCTGGTTATCTTTGATGGATTAGATTTTGTTTATTTGATTGGCGGCATATAAACCTCAAATGGGTTATTTAATGCCAAAATTTGATACAGACAATTTTCAGATTGTTATAGGATTTCAATTTCTTTTTTCTTTTCTATGTTTTTAATGGCATATTAACCTTTATCGGTTATTTAATGCCAAAGCCATTCTTGTAAAATGAAAGCAGTGATACAATTAAACCCATAGCAGGGGGGATGAAATGGTTCATAACTTTTTCAAGTTTATTAGTCCGAAAGTGAACGTAATAGTTTCACTGGAATTTGAACTCATTTAGAGGTCGTAGTCCAGCACTTTTGCCATTACGCTATGGAGATCCCTAATTTAATTAAGACAGAAAATGACAAAATGATCTTCCACTTTTAAAATGAAACATAAAGACGGCTGTGTAAATAAACTAAGTACATTTTCCAAATCATTCATGATATGTAGCTACATGTGTGGTTTGGTTTCTTATCTTAATGACATATCAACATTCGTGGGTTAGTTAATACCAAAGCCATCCTTGTAGAACAGCAGTGATACTATTTAGCCCATAGTTGGGGGTAATAAGGGTGTTCTACATCTTTCCCAAGAGTATTTGTTCGAAAGTCAACGTAATAGCGCGACTGGAGTTCGAACTCGCTGACTTCGAGGCCGTAGTCCAGCACTTTAGCCATTACGCCCCAATATGATTGTAAATATTCCTATCACATACTAATAATCTATTCCTAATTATGTTTTTAAGCAGATACTCTTATTTAATGATAATCATTTGTTTGCAGTTATATGGTTTCAAGTATTCCTGTCTAAGCCAAATGATTTTCAAGCTGATTTATTTGACCCATTGGCCCTAACAACCAATTAGATTAGAGTGGACCAAAAGGGGTACTCCCCGAAGCTATAGAATTGGAGAATCAAAATCAGTTGCATTTTAGTGTCATTACCTGGTCACCCCTTTTTCTTTGTGAGAGGGTCTTACTAACCCTAACCCTAACCTAAAACCTGTAGGGAATACAGTCACCTTATTCTAAGTCACACCAAAAGAGAAGGTGTTGTCGTACTTTTAAAAAAGTAAGAAAAATTAAGATGATAAATACTGGTCAAATCTAATTCTAAGAAAATGAAACTAAATATATTTTTCAAGGATTTCGAGATACAAAGAGATCACCCAATCCGAGCCAAAAGACTTGACCTAGTGTTAATGAACAAGAAGGAAAGAACTTATCAATTACTGAAATTTGCCGTTATTTACAGATAGCAGAATGAAAATGAAAGAAATATATTTACCAACCCCTCCGCTCGGGCAGGATATGACATAAGGTCAATTTTTTAAGCGGAGTTTAACAGGTTTGAATTCAGAGTTGTCCTTCTCCTAGACTAGTTGCCTCACCAAGGCTGAAGAACCTAGTCTGCCCTACTATTTACCCATAGCTGGAGGGAGAATAATTGGATTCATACCTTTCCCAAGGGTATTAGTGCTATGTGAAATGCAATCAGTCTCGCTCAGGATTTGAACTCGTGTCGCCGTGTTCATTTCCTACGGCGATAACCATAATGAAAGAAATACATATAGGTAAGAACTTACCAGGGAGTTGAAAAAGCTGAGGCGAATGAAGGTGACGGTGATAGCAATTGTAGTTGGTGACTTGGTAACAGTCTCCAAAGGTCTGGAAAAGATAACGAGGGAATTGAAAATTGGAGAAATAATCTGATCTATCGAGACCACACCAGTGTTAAGATCAGCTAGAATACTTAATAACATTATGGGGACTTGATTAAACTCAACTGGTTTAAAAAAAAACTCTCATAAGTAAAATAATAATTATAAAGTACCCGGACCTTGCTAGGGAATTGAAAAAAACTATGACGATTATATCAATTGTAACTGGTGCTCTTGGTACAGCCACCAAAGGATTGATACAAGGACTGGAGGACTTGGAAATAACAGAAGGGTGGAGACCGTCTGTAATATAATGGCTGAGGGATTTCGTTTTATGCCTTTGGGTTTAGTTTGGCTGAGAACCTTTCGGCTCAGTGCATGGGTTACTTAGGTGCAACATTAACGCAGGTGTTCACACGCGTGGGCGGAGTAGACGTGTCACTCAGAGATATCACAATAGCCCAGATGGGAAACGGGGCTAGAGAGTGCGGGTGATGTCATGTACCGGAAGCGTGCGGAGGATTTTGAAAAAGTCAGTGAGTTGAGTTGAGAATTAGACACCGAACGAGAAGGGTCGACTTTCGGGGCTCGCAGAGGCCAGACGAATTTGCGCGCTACGGACGCCGCAAGCGATGGGGGGGGGGGGGCAGATGGAAAAGCTAGCAGAGAAAGATTGTGCCTCTCTCTCTCCTTATGTCGAAAAACCTTTTAACTCAAAGGTAATAAAAAGTTTCGTACTTGAACTAAGAAGTCGTAAGTGTTTTTCGTGTTTCGAGATTCTTATGTTCTATGTATATACGTTATGAACATTCTATGTACATTTCACACATATCCGTATCTGGCTATGGTACACGTCCAAACTATAATATTATCGAGATCGGCCAGAATACTGCGAAGAGACCCGGAGATTTGAGGAGACTTGCAGTCGCTTAAACTCAATGAAAAATTATCAACAAACGCTGATGTGACAAACACTCAAAGAGTAAATAATAATAATATAAGAACGCTCGGAGAAAAGGAAACGTACAAATATTTGAGAATATAGAAAGCAGACACCATCAAACAAGTAGAGATGAGAGAAAAGGAGAACGAGAAAGATACTCGAAACCAAACTAAATAGCAGGAACCTTATAAAAGGGATAAATACCTGGGCTGCCTCTGTCATAAGATACGCGGGACCATTCTTGAAGTGGACCAGAGAAGAATTTAAAGAAATTGACTGGAGAAAGAAAATTATTGACGATCCATAGAACCTTATATCTCAGAGACAATGTTGACAGACTGTATGTATCAAGAAGAGAAGGAGGCAGAGGACTTACCAGCACTGAAGACAGCGTTGATGCATCGATACAACGACTAGAAAACAACATAGAAAAGGGCGGAGGAAGACTGATTATAGTCATCAGAAACAATACTGACAACACGAGGATCAAGAGATAAAAAATAACCACAAAACAAAAATAGGAAGAAAAATAACTCTATGGACATTTTATGCGACAAACAAGCGACGTGTGGCTAATAAGCGAAACCTTAAGAGAGGAAAGGAAGTTTTTTCTAGGAGCAGCACAAAACAACGCCATAAGGACCAGCTCTATCAAGACAAGAATTGATAAGACGCAGCAAAAGAGAATAAGACAAGACACGACGAGGTAGGCAAAGTGGTCCACTAGGAATTGTGCAAGAAATTTAAATTTGACCACACGAACCAAGAATTAGTCCTAAAAAATGAAATACACAAACTCCTTTGGGATTTCGAAATACATACAAATCACCTAATCTCGGCTTGACGACTTGACCGAATAATCGTCCACAGAAAAAGAGAACTTGTCGAATTGTGGACTTTACCGTCCCGGCTGTCCACAGAGTGAAACTGAAAGAAAGCGAAAAGAGAGATAAACTCTTAAACCTTGCTAGAGAGCAGAAAGGAAGTTTTAAAAATCAGAGGACAAGTAGAGACCATCGACACTATAGCATTACTTAGCTCGGCCAGAATTCTGAGAATAGTCCCGGAAACTTAAGGGGACTTGCTATCACTGAAGCCCCAGAGAAAAACCATCAGCTAACGTTGATCAAAAAATCCATCAGAAGGATAAATAATAATAACAAAAGAGCACACCGAGTAATAAGTAAGTAAAGTTAAAACAATGTAAGTAGTAAAGTTGGCGACCGTAGTCGAGGGCGACTCGAAGGCTCCCTTTTCAATCGCTACTACACCTTGATACGTACCTTGTAATGCTGAGTGTTAAGCAAGTTGGTTTCAAGTACCATTTTTAAAGTCTTTGGTATGATCAAACCAGGGATTGAACTTCGGTCTCCCAGATTATTGGCGAACAATCTACCAACTAGACCAATGAGAATCAACCAAAAAAGGAGAACTTGTCGTATAGAAGGCTTTGTTCCCTACGGACCACAGAGTTAAAGAAAGTAAAAAGAAAAACAAGCACTTGAACTTTGCCATAGAACTAAGAAAGCTGTAGAACATGAATGTTTCGGTGAGACCAGTAGTAATTGGTGCACTTGGAATGGTCATCAAAATCTTGATGAAGGTGCTGGAAGACTTGGAAAAATGAGGACGAATTGATATTGACCAGAATTCTCTGAAGATTCCTGGAGACCTGAGGAGACTTGCTATCACTCAGACTCTAGTGGAAGGCAACCAGCTAATGCTGCAGTGGAAAATCCACATGAAGTAATGATATTGATGATAATAATGATAATAATAATCTCCATACGGACAAATGATATATGCTCAGTATATCTTTGAAAATGAAACGCATAAAATACTGAATACCTGGTGTTGGTTAACACAGAGAACACATTGTGGAAGTGAGGGAAGACGAAAAGCAGGAAAAATACTTGGACCTTGCAAGAGAGCTGAAAGTGGAGGAATATGAAGGTGACGGTGATACCAGTCGTGGTTGGAGCTCTTGGAACAGTCACCGAGAACCTGAAAAAGAGATTGGATGACCGGGGCATAAGGGGAAGGTTTGAAATCATCAAGACAACAGCACTACCAAAATCGGCTAAGATACTGAGAAGAGTCCTAGAGAACTGAGAGACTTGTTGTCACTTAGACTCCAGGGTATAAATACTAGTAAAATACTAGTGAAAAACACGCAATATAATGATAATGAAAATGAAAAAAATGAATTACGGAAACAGTTAAATTGTTTTTTGACGAAGTTATATAAAAATTTTATGTTGCTTTTTTTCTTTTTTTTAATGATGTTTGCTTATCTGTTACATTTTTGGCTAACAATACAGAAAAAACTAATGTCGGAAAATAACGGTCATAGAGAAAAAATACATTTTAGGTAATAAAACATAAATGTCACGTTAAAAAAGAATTTACATGAGAGTGTACAATATAAACAATATATGGAAACAAGAAATATATACTCAATTTAAATACGTGAAAGAAAGATATATTGGAAGATATTTAATCCAGACATGCTAGTATAATCAGAGAAAAGATAGCGGCATTTAAAAAAAGATTTTTAACTTTTGAAGTAATTGATGAGCAGAAGAAGGATATACTATCATTTAAGACTGGGTCAATTATTATGCCTATTATTATAAAAGCTGTAAAAAAACAAGACTTTTCATCGCAAAAAATTGGACCTAAGAGATTAAATTGTTTTTTTTATTTAGTTTTATTTTAGCTCATCAAAATATTTCCCCATAAAACACAAATATATATATATATATATATATATATATATATATATATATATGTCAGTATACAGATAAATATATATATATATGCATATGCATACTTACACACATATATATACATACATATGTATATATGATAATTATACATTAATACATAACTATACATATACACATAAACGAACACATATAAATACATATGTACATATATATATGCATATATACACACATATATAGACATATGCATATATATACATTTGCATACAAATATATATATATATATATATATATACAGACATATATTTCAATCATACATCCTAGATGCATCAAGGAGGTCTTCAGTGATGCAACTGTCTTCATTGCCGATTTCGGGTTATTTCTGCATCATATCGGCTCCGACAGTAACCCCGGCATGACTCTGGAAGAGCCAAGCCACCTCCGTGATCGCGACGTGCTATGCTCGTGCTTCTACCAAAGCAAAGAAAAATTTGAATAAAGGCCGGTTTTCGGCCGTTCTTATAGACATCGGTCCTTTAGTAAACAGTCAATGAAAACAGGGCATTCCACACTCCTCTGCTACATAACACCATCTTTACCTCATCCGGTTTCGGCTGTCTACTTCCGGAATCGGTACCGAGGTAAGATGTTATTTTTAATACTCGTCCATGATTTACACTTCACAAGACTTACACGAATCTTCCACCAAAACTATCCTATACTAATACTTCCAAACTAACATGAATTAAGCCCCTACTCAAAACTATTCAGTTTTATGTTTATATAAATATAATATTTATATAAATACAATATATATATATATAAATACAATATTTATATATATATATATATATATATATTAATGTAAATGCATATGTAAATTTAGCCAACTGTAGTCGAGGGTGATCCGAAGACTCTCTTTTCAATAGCTTCTACTCCTAGGTGTAGAGAAGGCGCTTGAACCTCGGACTCCCGGAACACTGACGAACAATCTAAACATTATTCCAATGGGCAGGTAATGCCTTATAATTCCTGAGTTGACGTATGTCGACTTATGATTGAGCGGTATGTTACTAAGTCTAACATAAAGTTGGGTGGGTTTCAGTCCCAGCTTGAAACGTCCTACGTATCTAGCCACACTGACGAGTTGTGATACAACGAAACAGTCTGTCTATGGATGACAATATATATATATATATATATATATATAAGCAGTAATTTGTTGTTTATACGAGCTAAACCTGGTCTAAAGAACTCAGAGTGTTTTACTATTTACCCATAGCTGTGGGGAAAAAAGATAGATTCATGCCATCCTTTGAGGTGCAGCTTAAGGTAAAGCACACACAGCCTCATTCTATGCGTAGACTCTTGCCAAACGACTTCTTCCGGGTGTTGTTTAAGATCAAATATATAAGGAATTTTTTTTAAAGTCAATGGGAATTTGAGTTATGAAACACAATGCTGTTTGTACTTAATTACTTTCATGAGGTGTTTTTAACTGAAAAATCTCCAAACGAATCAACCAACCTATTTTTGAATTTGCTTGCAGCAGTTCGAAACAAAGTTTCTGTTGTATCTTTTTAAATTACTTGTTCTTGTTTTTAATTTTCCCGTCAAAAAGTATAGATTTAACATGAGCGTTTTTGCCATATTCATTTTTTAAAAATTCAATTATCCCAGTGAGATGTCACGTATTATTTTCTCTTCGTCTAGTGAAATAAAATCAAACTTGTTATAATGGGGAAAAGGTGTTCACCGTTGTCCAGTGTGGTTGGCCGTTTTAATAAATAACTAGAAGCTAATCAATGAAAAACAAAAAGAAAAAGCAAAAACAAATAAGAAAATAAAAAAAGCAACTGGCCAAATGTAACAACCTCTTCATTTGAAGCCATGAGGCAATACGGATGAGACTTCTATCCAATCGAAGAAAATAAAATCCTTTAAAGTCAATCAAAGTATTGAATTAGCAGTCTGCTGTTATTTATTGTTCTTTCACGGCTAACAAATATCGCAGTATATTTGTCGGCATAGACACCTTATCAATTGAGACTATCGGTGAACTTCAATAAAATGCATTAACCCTTTTACCCATCCCGATTATCTTGTCGCGTTTTTAATATCAAGATAAAATATGAATTCCATTGATAAAATATGAATTCAATTGATATTCAGGAAAAAGGCTTTTTTTTTACCCCAAACAAATTTTTTAGCGTTTTGTTATCCTGGTTTATACAGGGTGTTTCAATATTAATGGGGCGCATGTGACTGCTTATAACTCTACTAAAAATAATATTGTGTTCTTTTTTTTATTTCATATTTGAAAATAGTATAGTATAACAACTATTAACCGGCTCATTGGGTGGAATGTTCGCCAATGGTTCGGGAGATGTTGGTTCAATCCCAGGTCGCGTCATACCAAAGACTTTAAAAATGGTACTTGATACCTCTTTGCTTAGCACTAAGCAATATAAGGTATGTATCGAGGGTAAAGAGGAGCAATCCAGGGAAAGGAGCAGTGCCCTCTCCTACATCTAGGTTTAGTAGGTATTGGAAAGGGAGCCTTCTGGTTGCCCTCGACTACAGTCGCCGACTGTACTTACTTATTACAACTATTAATCCTTGAGCACAATGCCTTGGGAAAGAGAGGAAAAATATTTTGCGTCATTACTAATTTGGAAACAAAATCATTCAAAACTGTCTCAAAATAGATGCAACCTATTAATAGGATAATGATTTATTACTGAGACAAGGAACTAAAAAAAAATACATGTCCTGGAAGCTGATATAATAACAAATAATAAAAACACAGATTGATGTCTCTAGCTCAAAGCATGCATTTTTACAGGACGTTTTCGAAATGAACGCGATTGCGCTTGTCTCAGTTATAAATCATTATCATATAATGGGTTGCATCTATCTTAAGACACCCTGTACTATAAGCACTATACTTTTTTTCAAACGTCATCTATTCTTTGGAAGAAGTCAGGGATTGTTAACATATAATAGTAATTTCAAATCTTACATACCAATGTTAAGGCCAACAGTATTAATCTAGAGTTCCGGTTCAGCACCGGACCGCCTGGCATTCGTGCCGGGTGGCCAAACAATGAAAAGCATAGATTTACAGTGCATGAGACCTCCGGGTCTAGTGAATCTAAGACCAACAAGGTCATCTGGCTTCGTGCCGGCAGACTTATCAATTTATCATCGTTTATAATGCACATGGCCTTTGGCCCATGTGAACCTATGACCAGCACTGACCTATAGTGCACGAGGAAAGACTCACGAGTGACCTCCCCCTCTCCTAACCCTTACTATAAAAAATACCTTGTGTCAAATCCAGCTTGATGAGAGGAACAGATAAAAATATAAATATCTACATACCAATGTTGAATTTCTCAGCAACGCAGAAGGGAGGAAACATTTCCCAATTCTGATTTGAGGTTGAATATTTTGCTTGGCAACTTTTGCGAATAATAATATGCTTTTATCTCATTCTTAAAATATTTTTTAAGAAAAATGAATTGTTTAACGAAAAATCCAATTTAGTTTTATTGAAACACACACACACACACACACACACACACACACACACACATGCACAAAATGTATCCTTCAGAACAATAAAACATGAGTAAATACATGTTTTCTTATGTTAATTGCTACAAAATCGGATGCTTCTTACGCAATGTTCCTGATTGTAACACTAAAACCTGGTGATTACAGTGTCTTTTCTGCTTTGGTTTGGTCTGGTATGGTTTTATGGCATATTAACCATTGTAAGTTATTTAATGCCAAATACTTTTTATACATATGTATTACATATATGAATTATAAACACATTTTGAAGATAATATTTTTAAATGAGCCTAAGCTCATTTTTTTGCACACGTTTAAATGGTTTTACTAATTTCTATTCAATAGGAATAATTCTATTTACTAATAATCATTTGTTTGGATACAGTTAAATGTTTTCAATTATTGCTTTTTAACATTAACAGTTCTATTTCAAACAAGTCAATTTAACATTGTTTTCAGTTTAAATGACAAACAGTAACATTTGACTCATAGATAGGACCTTATCAGGTACTACCACTCCGAGTCAGAGTGGACGTAGGAGCGATGGCAATGAAGAGGTACTCCACATGCCTCAAAGCTTCAGTATTACCATCAGATGCAGTCGATGTATTCTACAGCTCCAACCTACTGGCTTTTTGTCTTTTCTGATAGTGTAGCCATGTGTTTCTTATATTTTAAATGAATGTAAAGGATACGTAAATACCGCTATAGGAAATGGACACGGTGAACCAAGTTCAAATTCCGGAAGAGGCAGCTTACTTTTCTTTTAGGGCTGAGAATTTTGGATAAGGTATGAATACAATTATTCTCTCCCTAGCTATGGTTAAATACGAGAACAGTTTGCCCCCCCTTAATCTCGGAATAGCAACCGGTCAAGGAGAAATAAAACACTGAATTCAAACTTGTTAAACTGGTAAAATGATACTGTGTCTAATTCTGTGCGTGCGGAGGAGTTGGGGAGATGTAGATCGGTATTTGCTCATAATCTCATTTAAATAATAATAATAATAATAATAATAATAATAATAATAATAATAATAATATCAACAACTGGGAGGGCATGACGCAAAAACATACCAACAACCGGACGCCAAAGAAACCGAACGATTTTGGACGAAAATATGGCAACCAAAAAAGCATAACGAAAAGGCTGAATGGATAAACAATACGACAAGAAGGACTCGAAGAAGGCCAGAAAGTGGAAATACACATCAAACTACTAAAAAAGACACTAAAAAATATCAAACTAGAAAACACCAAGCCATGTTGGAATACATGGATTCTAGTTCAAGAAATTCTCCTCCATTCACGACAGACTAGCACTAGAAATGAACAGATGCTTACAGGATGCACAAATACCTGACTGGATGACCAAAGGAAAGACTAAATTGATCCAAAAGGATTCAAGCAAAGGAACTGCTCCAAACAATTACAGACCCATAACTTGCCTACCGATGATGTGGAAAATATTAACAGCACAAATAAGGGAAGAGATCTACTACCCGCTAAGAAGCCGCGGATTGTTCCCTGAGGAAGAGAAAGGATGCCACACAGGATCCAGAAGCAGAGCCGAGTTACACTATACAGATCAACACATCCTAAATGAAACCAAGACCAGACAGAAAAACCTTGCTATGGCCTGGATTGACGACAAAAAGGCATATGATATGGTTCTGCAAAGCTGGATAATAAACTGTCTCAAAATGTACAAAATATCACATGAAGTCATAAACTTCATCGAGAAAACCATGAATTGACAGCAGGAGGAAGAAGCATGGCTGAAACAAAGATCCAAAGAGGTATTTTCCAAGGAGATGCACTATCACCCTTACTATTCATAATTGCCATGATGCCACTTAATGACCTATTCAGAAAATGCACAGCCGGATACAAACTTAGTAGATCGCAAGGAAAGATCAATCACCTAATGTACATGGATGAGATAAAATTATTTGCAAAAAATGAAAAAGAACTGGAAACCCTAATACACACAGTTAGAATATACAGTTGGGACATAGGAATGGAATTTGGCTTAGAAAAATGTGTCATGCTTGTAATGAAAAGTGACTAATGACATGGGACTGGGGGGAATGGAACTATAAAATCAAGACAAGATTAGAACGCTCGGAGAAAACGAAACCTACAAATGCCTGGGAATCTTGGAGGCTGACACCCTCAAACAAGTGCAAATGAAATACAAAATTTAAAAAAAATATCTCTGGAGAACGAGAAAACTACTTGAGACAAAACTCTCTGGCAGTAACCTTATCAAGGAATAAATATTTGGGCTGTACTCCTCGGTAGATACTCGGGACCCTTCTGAAGTGGACCAGAGGTGAACTTAAACAAATGGACCAAAGAACTAGAAAACTAATGACCATGCACAAGACATTACATCCCAGAGACGACGTTGACAGACTATATATATCGAGAAAAGAGGGAGGAAGAGGACTTATCAGCATCGAAGACAGTGTTGACGCATCAATACAACGGCTCAAAGACTACATGGGAAAACACGAACGAAGATTGATTACAGCCATCACAAACAATACTGACAACACACTAGACAACAGAATGACAATAACTAGGAAACAAAAATTGGAAGAAAAACAACTCTTTAGGCGTTTTAAATGACTAATAAACAACATCTCACACGACAAAACCTTGAAATGGCTAGGAAAAGGAAACTTTAAAAGAGAAACTGAATATCTCCTGATAGCAGCAAAAAAACCCCAAAAAACAACAAAACAACGCCATTAGAACCAATCATATCAAAGAGAGGACAGATAAGACTGAACAAAATAAAAAATGTAGGCTATGTGGTGACAGAGACGAAACGATCAATCACATAATAAGCGGATGCTGCAAAATTGACACAGAAAAAGTACAAAACTAGACACGACTGGGTGGGCAAGGTGATCCACTGGGAAATGTGCAAGAAATGTAAATTTGACCATACGAACAAATGGTATATACACAAGCCAGCATCTGTCCTAGAAAATGACACAGATAAACTCCTATGGGACATTGACATACAAACGGATCACCAAATCCCGGCCAGAAGACCAGACCTTATAATAATCAACAAAAAAAAAAAAAAAAAGAGAATTTACAAAATTGTCGACTTTGCTGTCCCGGCTGACCACAAAATAAAGTTGAAAGAATGTGAAAAGAAGGATAAGTACCTTGACCATGCTAGAGAATTGAAAAAGCCGTGGAATATGAAGGTGACGATTGTACCAATTGTGATTGGTGCTTTTGGCACAATAAATAAAGGATTATTAAAGGGCCTGGAGGACTTGGGAGTAGGCGAACGAGTGGAGACCATCCAAACGACAACATTATTGAAGACGGTCAGAATACCGAGAAGAGTCCTGGAGATTAAAGGTGACTTGCTGTCACTCAAACTCCAGTGAAAAAACTATCAGCCGACGCTGATGTGAAAAGCTCTGAAGGAGTAATGATAATAATAATAATAATAATAATAATAATAATAATAATAATAATGGTAATAATGACTGTGTGGGCAAGGTGATCCACTGGAAACTTTGTAAGAAATATAAATTTGCCCATAGGAAGAAATGGTAAATGTACAACCCAGAATATGTCCTGGGGAATGAAACGCACAAACTCCTCTCGGATTTTGAGATACAAGCGGATCACCTAATCTCGTCCAGACGACCCGACTTTATAATAATCAACAAAAAAAAAAAAAAAAGAAAAAGAAAAATAGAACTGAATTGAACTGCAGGATTGTGAACTTTCCCGTTTCGCCTGGCCACAGATTAAAGTTGTAAGAACGTGAAAAGAAGGTAAGTACCTTGACCTTGGAATTGAAAAAAAAATTGTTTATCATGAAAATGTCGGTTGTACCAATTGTAATTGGTGCTCTTGGTATAGTCACCAAAGGATTTGTAAAAGCACTAGAGGACTTGGAAATGAGAGAACAAGTGTAGACAATCTAAACAACAGTATTGCTGAGATCGGCAAGAATACTGAGAAGAGTCTTGGAGACTTGAGGAGACTTGCTGTCACTCAGTCTCAAGTGAAAGACCATCAGCTAACACTGATGTGAAAAACTCTCAAGGAGTAAGAATAATAATAGATTTGACCTTACGAACCAATGGGATATCCACAACCCAGAATCCGTCCAAGAAAATGAGACAAAAAATTCACTGAGATTTTAAGTTACAATCTTGGCCAGATGACCAAACCGAGTGATAGTAAGCAACAAAAAAAAAAAAAAAAAAAAAAAGAAAAAAAAAGAGATTCAGCCAAATATTGGGCTCTATCGTTCCGGCTGATCCAAGGGCAAAACTGAAGGAAAGTGAAAAGAAAGATAAGTACCTAGACCTTGCTCGAGAGCTGAAAAAACAATGGTACATGAGAGTGACGATGATACCACTTGTAATTGGCGGGCCTGGTACAGTCACCAAAATATTGGTACAGGGATTGGAGGACTTGGAAATAAGAGGACGAGTAGAGACCATCCAAACTACAATATTGTTGAAACCGGCCAGAATACCGAGAAGAGTCCGGGAAATTTTTGGAGACTTGCTGTCACTCATACTCCAGTGATAATCTACCAGCTAACGCTGGTGTGAAGACTCTTGAATGAGTAAAATAATATTAATGATAATAATATGCAAGTGATTGTAGGTTGGCCGTACGAATAAATAGTATATGCATAAACCAGAAAATAAGGCTCGTAAGACTATCAGTGACTTGAGATACAAGCAGCTCACTCAATCCCGGCCACAACTTTTATTAATCAACAAGAAAAGAAAAACTTGTCATGTAAGGGATATAGCTATTCCAGCGAGTGAAAATGAAAGGAAGGAAAAAGAAAGACAAATACTTGGATCTTGCTAGAGAGATGAAAAGCTGTGGAACATGAAGGTGACAGTGCTAACTACAATAATCGGCACATAAGGAACAGTCTCTAAGAGCTTGGGATGGAGATCAGTTGAACTGGATATCAGAGGAAGAATAAAGACCATAAAAACAACAGTAATGTTGAGATCGGCCAGACTATTGGAAACTTAAGGAGACTTGCTGTTACTCAGACTCTCGCTAATAATGTTGTAAAATAGTGTTTTAATATTAGCGTATACATAATGTATATCTGCATGTGATTGTTAACGATGTTAGTTGTGAATTTGTTGATAATGCAATTTATGCGTTGATATACGTGATGCCTTCAGTAAGTTTCCAGCCTTTTTTATACAGGCATTAAAAATTGTCGTAGACTCTTGAAAATTCAGTATGTTATTACTATACATCTTATGAGATGACTGACCAATTTTTACCAACAGCTACAACAGGAATTGGAATACACCCTACTAAAGCCTGATTGTCATAGCGGGTGAATTTCAAAAATGCAATCTGGACGTGAGGACACTTTAGAAGAACGATATGCAATAAGATTCTGTTTTAAACTTGGAAAAATGCCACAAAACGTATGGAATGCTTCTGACTGCTTTTCGACCAGCTTGCATGAATCGAGCATGAGTTTTTTGAGTGGCATAAGAGATTCAAGGAAGGCAGGGAGTTTGTGAGGGATGATGAGAGGTGTGGGAGGAGTAAGGAAGTAAATACACCACAGTTGATTGGCCAAAGGGCTAACGCTTTATGGTTAGGGTTACTATGTTGAGGTTTTAAGGGAGTTCAGGTAGAGATTCCGTCGGAAGAGGCCAGCACTCTTCTAATCGGGTCAGTGACATTTCCACCAGGAAAATGCACCAGTTCACAACTCTATCCTTGTAACAGACTATTTGACCAAGATAGGCATCGACAAAGTTCCTCAGCCTCCCTGTAGTCCTGACCTTGCTCCCTGTGACTTTTGGTTATTCCCTAAGCTCAGAGGCTGTCGTTATGAGACAATTGAGGTCATTGACACGCTCACACAAGAGGACTTCCATGAGGCCTTCCACAAGTTGTTGGAATGGTAGAACAAGTGCATTGCAGTCGGAGGAGATTACTTCGAAGGGGAATAGAGTTTCATGTGTGTACTATCAATAAAAGTTCCCATACGAAAAAAGTCTAGAAACTTATTTAATCATCCTCGTATATGTATTTCATGTAAACGGTGAAAGAAAAAGAATGATATTGATCTATCAATTATAATATTTAATCTCTGTCTATTTGAAACTGGATTATTGGGAAAACATAATATTTTGCGAAAAACTTTTATACGATAGGATAAGCCAAGATCTGTTAGGCGATGAAAGGGAAATCTGATATCACGAACTGTTGTAGGATATTGCCTGGTACTTGGAAAATTTTTAGATCTTACAAGCAGCACCAAAAATATCTTCTTTGTCTTGCATTCTTTTGAAATCAAATAAAAGACGAAAACAATCTGATAAAATTTCAATATATATACATGTCAAACAGTTCTATTCAACCCATAGATAGGACCCTACCAAGTGTTACCACTCCGGGCTAGAATGGACCTGGGAGCGATGGCAATGAAGGCGTACTCCGCATTGCACAAAGCTCCTGCAATACTGAAGCCTCACCATTTGATTGTCATAAGCAGGACACTCGTTAAGGGGAAGGTTAATCCTCTGAGGAGATGCAGTCAGTATATCGTACAGTCCGAGCCGACTGGGCTAGGTACTACACGTTCCCAAAGGTTCGAGACAGCAGCCTCACCATCAAATGCAGTTTAACGTCATCATCAGGACACGAATCAATGAATGAACAAAAGCTAATCCAAAAATATGTCAAAGTTTCTGTGATTTAAAAAAAAAAACTTCTAATTTCATACTTTCGAAGAAAATCTCTAACAATTTTGACTGGAATTTAAACAAGATATTGGTAGACTTTTGCGAGGACAAAAGAATATTGTTAAAAAAAAGCAAAAACAAAAACAAAACAAAACCTTGTCGGTGGTAGTCAATAAAAACTTGCTGTCAAAATGTTTACTTAAACGAATATAATGTATATAAAATGATAAAATTAACAGCAATAAAAAGAAATTCACATCTATCTATCTATCTATCTATCTATCTATCTATCTATCTCTCGATATATATATATACATACATATATATATATATATATATATATATATATATATATATATATATATATATATATATATAAATGTGAAAAATATTTTCAGGATTCATTTCTGAATATTTCGTGTTTTCATATATTTATACCGTCGGATTTATTGCTATTTATTGCCACACACACACACACACACACACACACACACACACACACACACACACACACACACATATATATATATATATATATATATATATATATATATATATATATATATACCGTAGGATTTATTGGCACTGTTCTTTAATATATATGTATACATATATACAGATAGATAGATAGATAGATTGATACACTTGTATATATATATATATATATATATATATATATATATATATATATATATATATATATGTATGTGTGTGTGTGTGTATGCATATATACCGTCGGATTTATTGCTATTTTTCTTTACTATATATATATATATATATATATATATATATATATATATATATATATATATATATATTCAAGAAAAATAGCCATAAATCCGACGATATATATATATATATGTATATATGTGTGTGTGTGTGTGTGTGTGTATGTGTGTGTGTGTGTGTGTGCATATAGAATGTGTGTGTGAATGTGAAAGTGTATGTGTGTGTGTGTGTGCATATGTGAATGTGTGTGTGTGAATGTGAAAGAAAAGAATATAGGATACTACATATGTACAATGTTGCTTATATATATATATATATATATATATATATATATATATATATATATATATATATATATAAGAATATACCTGTGCGTATAATAATTTCTGCCTGTGTTTTATTGAACAGAGGAGTAGGCTTGCGTGTGTGTGACTGTATGGTTGCGTGTGCGTTTTGCCTTTCTTTCTCCTCAATGATGACAGTATATGGGTAATAATGACGAGTCTCTGTCGCGCTGTCAGCCGCTGATAGAAATCTGAAATGGCGGAAATACAATTACTCGAGTTTTCGCCTACAGTGTTATTCACTTCACCCTCCGCGTCCACACCCTTGCCTATACACCCTTTTGCTTCCTGCCCGACGCCTCACCTCATTTCACTTGCATCTTAGTCTCTCTGTGTTTCCTCCCCCTTTTCCCGAACCCACTTTTCTTCCAATTCCATTTTTTTATACTTCACTTTGGTCTGCCTTTACGCTACCACCTTTCCAAACCACTGTATTTTCTCTTTACCGTTCCATCATCATCACAAACAGCAGTAGCAAGAGAATCAAAGATTTCGATACTTTACCCATGGTTTGGATTGGTTTGGTTTCTTTGTTTAATGGCATATGAATTTTTGTGGGTTATTTAATGCCAAAATCAATACCCGAAGAAGAACTGTAGTTGTTCTATTTAACCCGTTGCTGGGAGATTAGGGGGTTCATACCTTTTACAAGGGGATTAGTCCGAAAGTGAACTTAATAGCATGACTGGAGTTCGAACTCGCTAACTACGACGTCGAAGTCCAGCACGTTAGCCATTATGCAACGGGGTCTCACTCACTTGGGTTGCATGGGGAAGAAGAGATAAATTCATAGTTTAACGAAGGGCATTACCACAAAGTAAAATGCAAACAGGATCGTCAATAAATTAAATATGGCTTACCTATTCCATTTCTCCGACCGGTATACAACACGCTACACACTCACACATACCAGAGAGAGAGAGAGAGAGAGAGAGAGAGAGAGAGAGAGAGAGAGAGAGAGAGAGCATGTGTGCTTTGGTTTAGTTTAGCTTATTTAACAGCATATCAACTCCTTATGGAGTAAATAAAATTATTTGATAAGAACCATTGTAAATGATTGATTATAATGATGACTGTATTTTCAACGTTCGATTCCAGTCATTTAATCGTACATTTTTTATTTGTCCATAATAATAATCATTTATTTGCACACAGTTTTCCTGTCTAATACAAATAATTTTCACACAGTTATTTTCTTTTAAAAAGGATTTCTTTCAAACAGTTCTTTGGTTGGTTGGTTGGGTTTTATGGCATATCAACATTTGTAGGTTATTTAAGGCCAAATCCATTTTTATGAAAATAATCAGTTCTATTCAAAACAATTCAGTTTAGCATGAGTACACAGTTTAATTGTCAAAAACATTTCTATTTCAAACTATTCAGTTTATTCAAGCAGTTATATATAACACATCAGTTAAGTGTAAGTACAGTTTCAATGTCAAAAACAGTTCAATTTCAAACAATTCAGTTTAGCATAAGCATGCACTTTAAATGTAAGTACAGTTTAATTGTGAAAAACATTTCTATTTATAGCTATTCAGTTTAGTCAAACAGTTCTAATTCAGATTATTCAGTTTAGTATAAGTACAGATTTTGTTTACACAGTTAAATGTCAAAACAGTTCTATGTTAAACAATTCAGTTTAGTATAAATACAGTTTTAATGTAAAAAACAGTTCTATTTCAAATAATATAGTATAGCATAAGCACGCAGTTTAAATGTAAGTACGGTTTAATTGTCAAAAACATTTCCATTTCAAGCTATTCAGTTTAATCAAACAATTCAGTTTAGCATAAGTATGCTGTTAGTTCTATTTAATCCATAGATAGGGTCCTATCAGGTGCTACCACGGCAGGCCTGAGTGTACCTGGGAGCAATGGCAATGAAGGGGTGCTCTGTATTCCCCAATGCCCACAGCATTACTGGAACCTCACCATCAGACTTTTTGAAACGTTGTGCAGTAATTTTGCATATGCTGTTTTGCGATGCGTATATCCCGTGACCAAAGCTGTTCACGCCGTGAGAGCTACCCATTCTGTTTGGTAGTATTGTGGTAGTTGGTGCGCTGATACGTTGCGCATTGCTTTACTCCGTGTGTGATTTGAAAGCCGCACAGATAAACGAATAATGTAGCCTAATAAGCGAACTTATGTATTACGAGTTCGAATTGGGACTGTTAGACGCGGAATGTACATCTCGTTACCCAAATATTCCAAGACGTTTGACTCAAACTAGTACTTTGATCCAAAAACAATTTTAGTATTCTTACTACATTAAACTTTTTCTAACAGTATTTTGTTTCAATTGCAAACTTAATATTTTAAGTTTTATTCCACCCCTGTTTTAGTTTCAGAGCACTGAGTGCTTCTTTTTAACTATTTATTATTAGATTTACCAAACAGATCACACACCGATATATATATATATATATATATATATATATATATATATATATATATATATACATATATATATAAGAGGTTTATGGTTCTTACTTGCACATTTGGAGAGTTAATGGAGGACCAAATGTTGTAATATTGTTAAATAGTGTTCAATATCTATAATAGAGCATTTACATATAGAAAAAATATATGCATTGACATATATATATATATATATATATATATATATATATATATGAAATCCAGGGTCACACACATTCCCAGGTCTATGTAATAGCCTAAGCACCAATGTATTAACTCCATCTGAAGAATGTCATAACGACCAGAAATAAATTTGTTATGGAAACATTAAATTGAAATTTTTTTTGTCAAATCTATAAAAATGTTTTTTCTCTGCATGTGATATTCAGTATATTTTTTAATCGAAAATGATGTATCCGATAGCTGTCATCATTGAGCACATAACTGAGATTCCAATCAATCTTGGATTACGACAAAATAAGTCTAAACCCTGGACTGTTCTCCAAGGATTATACACATACATATAAACGTATTCGTGGATAATTCAATAGATAATGGGATTTAAAAAGTATAAGTAGAAGGCATTTTTTCTTCATACTTTTTTCTATAAGTGTAAACTCTCCAATATTTGATGTAGTTGTACCAAAACTTATAATAATCTCATAAAAATATATCTTAATGCGATTCAAAATGGTGGCAAATTAAACAGAGTGCTTTGCGGGCTAAGAAGTGAAAACTGTGTGAAATTTACAGTAGAATGTGTAATGTATACAGAGAAGTATTTTTTTAGTCAAAGATGTTTACGAATAGGCTAAACATGGGTTTTCCCCTACGATCCTGAGTCCAAAAACAGCCCAATAGAGTGGAAACACACTGATCCTTCGGTAAAAAGAAAAGATTCCGGACTCAGTAAAGAAGGTCATGCCGACAGTTTTCTAGGATATGAAAGGAACTATCACTATTGATTTCCTTGAAAAAGGTACAACTGTGAAAAGTGCTTCCTGAAGCTAACTGGGTAGAGTAAAATTCACCTTACTTACTCAATGACCCTCCTATATATATATATACGTGGTGCATTCAATAAGTTTCCAGACTATTTTGTACAGGTATTTCAAATTGTCATAAACTTGAAAATGCAGGATGTTATTGCTATACATCTTATGAGATGACTGACCATTTTTTTTATGATTTCAGGTTCAAATGAACAGCTATCACAGCAATTTGAATACTCCCTACTAAAGCCTGATTGTCACAGCTGGTGAATTTCAAAAATGCAATCCGGACGTGAGGACACTTTAGAAGAACGATATGCAATAAAATTCTGTTTTAAACTTGGAAAAAATGTCACAGAAAAATATGGAATGCTTCAGACTGCTTTTGAAGCATCCTGCATGAATCGAGCATGAGTTTTTGAGTGGAATAAGAGATTCAAGGAAGGCAGGGAGTCTGCGAGGGAGGATGAGAGGTGTGGTAGGAGTAAGGAAGTCAATACAACAGAGTTGATTGGCCAAAGGGCTAACTCTTTAGGGTTAGAGTTACTATGTTGAGGTTTTAAGGGACCAAATATCTTTTAATGAATTGATTTGAATGTGATTTTCTTTAGTACTGAGCATGAATAAAACATTTTCCATAAATTAAATTATACCGCCACTTGAAGTCACATTGGACTATATTGTGTTGAATTACTGCTTGCTAGATTCTACTAAAACCGGGCCATTGGCCTAATGAGTAGAGTGTTCGCCAATGATCCGGGAGATCAGGGTTTAATCTCAGGTCAAGTCATACCAAAGACTCAAAAAATGGTACTCGATTCCGCCTTGATCAAGAGTAAAGTGAAGCAATCCAGGGAATAGAGCAACACACTCTCCCACTCCTCGGTGTAGTAGCTATTGAAAAGAGAGCCTTCGGGTCCCCCTCGACTAAGGTCGTCAACTTTACTTAGATACTACTTTTACCTATGCAGAGGATGGGGGTATCCTCTTGGCGTAATGGTTAAAACGCCGGATTGCGGAATCGTAGTAAGCGGGTTTGGACTCCAGTCATGGTATTATGTTCACTTTCGGAAAAATACCCTTGGGAAATGTATGAACACCCTTTTCCTCCTAGCTATGGGTTAAATAGTACTACTTCTGTTGTTCTAGAAGGGTGGATTTGACATTAAATGACCTCGGAATGTTGATATGCCATAAAACAAAGAAACCAAACCTATGCAGAGGACAATTTCAGCAGAGTTACCAGCTTGCCTGACAGATGGTTGACTGCTCGAAAAATCACAGAACTATAGAACTAATGTCGTGAAAAATGTGTTAAAGTCCACTGTGAGGTGAAGACTGTGAAGCTAGCCTATAGAGCAGAATTGCTGTCAAGAAACCACGGTTAAGAAAGCAAAACAATGTCAAACGGCTCCAGTGGGTCAAGGCACACAAAGACTTGACAATAGAGCAGTTAAATAAAGTCCTTTGGACTGAAGAATCAAGATTTGAAATCTTTGATTCGAATAGGAGGGTCTATGTGGGGCGAAGAGTTTAGAGAGAGACTTGCAACTCCCTGCATCACACCAATCGTAAAGTATGGAGGAGGCTCTGCTATGGTGTTGGGTACTTTTGCCAATTGCAAAATCGGGAATTTGCACCAGGTGAAGTGTAAATTGAATCAGACCGGCTATCACGGCACTCTGCAGTATCTCGCGATCCTATTTGAAATGCTACTTTTAGGATTTGAACTCACGCAAAAAATGACCTATGCATACAAGTTGTTAGAGCTCATTTGTTAAGCGTAGCAGCTATTGTCGTCGGAAATGCTATTTAACACTAGTAATTCTATTTATCATGTATTCCTATGGAATATAAATAATTTTCACTTAGGTGTATGGTTTCAAATAGCTAATAGTAATTATCTTTAGTAAATGATTGATCTGTTATATTTGACCCATAGATGGGATCCTTACAGATACTACCAAAACCAGGTCGGGTGGTCCTTAGAGTAATGGCAATGAAGGAGTATTTCGTATTACCGAAAGCTATAGTATCACCATTAAATGTCGTTTGGTGTCATATCAAGGCATTCGTTGGCGGGGTCTTATTCTGCTGACGTATTCTATTGTTCTAGCCGACGTATTCTATTGTTCTAGCCGACAAGACGGATATATATATATATATATATATATATATAACATTATTTCTACATGTGCATGTATGAGTGGGTATATAGTAATGTATATATTTACCAACCCCTCCACACTGAGTAGATGTGACACACGGTCGGTTTTTAAGCGGAGTTTAGCAGGTTTGAATTCAGAGTTTTTCTTCTCCTTGACTGGTTGTATAACCACGACAAGAAAACCCAGCCTCTCCTACTATTTACCCATGGAGGGAGAATAATTGGATACATATCTTACCCAGAAGTATTAGTGCTATGAGAAATGCAATTAACTTCGTCCAGGATTTGAACTCGTGACGACGAGTTCATTTCCTACGACGGTAACCATTACACCACGGACAAGCGTATATAGTACTGTAATTTCCTCGGTGTAGGAGAGGGAAAAAACTCAGCATAATTTGCTGGTTGGGTGGTCAAATCAGGAGCTGAAGTCCCAAAGGAAGTCCGACGTTGTGTTCAATCTAGTTTTGGGAAATCATACAGTGACACATATAACAACTTGTGAGGAAAGATCTGAGGCATTGGCAACAGTAGATCTTCTGTACAATACTATCCAGGCCTATCTCGAGAACCAAAATCAGTCCCTTAATTTCCCGAGGCTGACAGATATCACTATTTGTGCTCATAGACTGGTGATATGAAAGCTACCAGACTCATCGGCCAAAGCTCGACTTGAAAATCAAATATTGAATGTATTGAAAAATTACGTGCTCCAAAAGATCTACTTAAGTCATTTTTTTTATCATTTCTTATTTCCATTCTTTATAGTCCTACTTTCTTGTGACCCAGTCGGCTGGAATGTCGACTGCACCTCAGCAGAGGAGTAACCCCACCCAGCAAGTGTCCTGAATATGGCACCAAACAATCTGATAGTGAGGCTTCAGTAATTCTGGAGTTTTGGGGAACGCGGAGTACGCCTTCGTTGTCATCGCTCCAGGGACCACTCTAGCCCGGAGTGGTAGAATCTTATATGGTACTATTTATGGGTTAAATAGAACTGTTTGACATTTAAACTGTGTTCTGTGATATAAAACTGAGTACCAAGAAATTACTTATACTAAACTGAGTTGATTGAAATGCAATTGTTTAATCCTTTAAATTTTATGAACAAATGATTGATATTTAATTGAATTGTTAATGATCCATAGCCATCTATGGAACCATCTAATTTTGTCGACAAGCTAAAATGAATTGCTTGAAATAGAAATGCTTGATAATTTAACTCTGTATAAACAAATGACTGATGTTTAATTGAATTGTTAATGATACATAGCAATTCTGGAACCAATTTAATATTGTTGACTTTTGCTAAACTGAATTGTTTGAAACAGAACTCTTTGATCATCTAACAGTGCGTAGGCAAATGACTGATGTTCAATTGAATTGTTACTGCTAAATAGTAACAATTGAAAACATTAACTGTGTTCACCCAAATGTTCAATTGTAAAGAGAGTTATTTGTGTTAGACAGAAATAAGTGAAACCATTTAACTTTGTGAAAAAAATGAGCTAAGGCTCTTTAAAAATGTTATATACAGATTTTTTTTTTAAATCATAGATCTAATGTATGAGTATACAGGGTATTTGGCATTAGATAACCTACAATGGTTGATATGCAAAAGAACTACACCAAAGCAAACCAAAACTTACTTTCTTGGGTAAAGTTTTCTCTTATATAAACAGTACTTGTTATGAATATCTGGACAAACAGATCATTTACTTCTCAACTCAACGAGGAACATTTCTTAAGAAGAGACACATTTTATTGCAATCAACATTACAAGGCTCTTGACCACGTTTTGAGATTCTGATTTTTAATGTTTTGAACATTGTATGCCATTCCTAAAACCTTATTCGGAATTAATACACGGACTGTATTCAATGCAGAAGAGTAAGACTCCCCCCAATAAAAACAAATATTCAGGGAAAGACATTAAACTGAATCAGATTGTGTGGGTATATTTCTGGAGATATGGGAAGTGTGGATTTATCCTTCGTTGGAATTACTTCCAGCTCCACTTTGGCTCAAAATAATTGTACTTGTTAGGATCCAATTTATGAATCAAATTGATCTGTCAAACAGTTTTTCTGTATTCAATTGGTTTAATTTGACTTATATGCATTATTTAATGCCAAATCCTATATATATATAATTTGGCATTATATATATATATATATATATATATATATATATAGAGAGAGAGAGAGAGAGAGAGAGAGAGGTAGGTCTATTGGAATTAGGATTAGAGTGTTCACAAATGGTCAGGGAAACCGAGGTTCAATCCTAGGTCGAGTCATACCAAAGACTCAAAATCCAAGGGAAGGAGTATTACCTTTCCTTTTTACCTCGGTGTAGTAGCTAATGAAAATGGAGCCATTGGGCCGCCATCGACTATGTTCGGCCAACTTATATATATATATATATATATATATATATATATATATATATATATAAGTGAATAGTTTGAAGGTAACATAATTAAAAAAAAAAGCACCAGAGCCTATTCAATATTAATAATTCTATCTAATATCAATCATTTGCTTGAACACAACGGAATAGTTGCGAGTATTGTTATCTATTGTTTGCACACAGTTAAATGGTTTTACGAATATCAGTTTAACACTAATTATTCTATTTAGAATAAAATGAAATTATTCGTGCAAAGCAGCAATTCTTGAAAGTATTCGATTGGACCCAGCGGAAAAAAAACAACTAAAAAGAAAAAAAAAACAAACTCTTAAGTAACAATTCGACATAATATATAAATGCGAACGTACAATGAACGCGATTCTGTAACCTCTAGGCATAGAATAACCCAAGGTAGCTTGACATACCGTTATAACCAGTGAGATTCAAAATTGGAACTTCTTATTGCTGTTTGTAAGATTTGCCTAACAAGTAAATTAATGTTGATCACATTTTTTTTCAATCTCAGTTGAAAAAAAAAAAAAAAAAAAAAAACAGAACAAAAAACAAAAACAAAAAAAAAACAGATAAGATTTTTTATTTGTTCAAACATCTATGAGCATTACTTTCTATTGGGTATTGCCTATACTAACATAGAAAAGACTGTTCAGAACTATTTGAACAAACACAAAAAATACGTATTTCAACGTAAAAAAAGTACTTTACAACAACTTCCAACCAAAATATTTCCGATTTTCTTCCTGTGAGAATTTCGGCGTGTGTCGATCCGTTCGGTAAAAATCAATGAGCCGGAAGGATTTTACAAATGAGCTAAGCTTATCTCAAAAGCTATCGTGTCTACGTTCAGCTGACTTATGGCGTCGGAACTTATGATTTAATAATTATTCGTCCTATATGCCTCACTTCACACTCTGTATACACTCGATTTTGTTTTGGCCATTTGTGAAAGCATTAAAAGATGGTGAATAGTTTTACAGTGTAAAAGAAAATGAAAATAAGAAAGAAGAAAAAAGTTATTCTTCTCATTAAACAATGTTTCAGTTGGTGAATAAAATTCGGTACTTGTTGCTTTAATGGTAAGTGATAGAAAGAAATTTAGAATTGTTTACCAAATAAAGAAAGACGTATATGAAGATACTGGAGCTCTCACTCAAAAAAAAAAAAAAACTTTACCAGCGAGATGATTACACTACGACACTATTACTACCTCGGTGAGTTCGATCCTCATTCACGTCCGTCAGTTATAAACTATGTGTCATACTAGACCAATTTTAGTAAATATACACAACATTGACTTGTTGGTTGTCATGTATCATATCATCTTTTGAGTATATATATATGTATATATATATATATATATTCAATCCCATCGTGAGAGGTCAATTCTTAAAGCGGATTTTAACAGGTTTAAATACAGAATTTTCCTTTTACAAAATCAGTGGTCATACCAATGGTAAAGAGCCCAGTCTGCCTTACTATTTACCTATAGCTGGATGGAGAATAGTTGGATTCATACCTCTCCCTAGAGTATTAGCACTATGTGAAATTCAAACACATTGATCTCGTGTTACATCTAGCTCACGCAAAGGAGTTGGTAAATACACACACATGTATATATATATATATATATACGTGTGTGTGTGGGTGTGGGTGTGTATAAGTTCATATAATGACTGATGTTCGTACACCAGCATTGGTTCCAACAAAGTCTTCATGATATGATGACTTTAGGTTCATGCATAGTTTCGGGGCCGAAGCATTATTACAACTTGCCCAGAGCGCCCCAGCAGTATCTCATTGAGGTATTCCACATGCTGTGCCATAGCCCATCTTCTAATATAAATCGGACGTAATGCCTTACTAATGCATTAAGAGAAGAACAAGTTCTGTAAAACTAGCATAGATAACCCGGGTAAGAACATAACTATCGCTAAACCTAAAAGAACTCTAAAAACACATTTTGATTATATCTTTCAAAGAATAATGAACAGAGTTTATAAAATTACGTTATTTACCTCGTAATTTGCCCTAAAATGCCTTAAAAATCAGATAGCAGTCTTTAGTTGACTGTTGGAAAGGAAACAGAATAGGTGATATTCGGTTGGTGCATATAGAGGAAACTTTTGAGTTAGAGATAGAGAAACAAAAATTCTGTCTACCTTGGTCAGTTAGAGGTCATGAGAAAAAAAGTCTCTCAGCATTGTTTATTACATGAAGGAATCTAATCAAGAAAATATCTCAATATCTGATTGTCTCCAGATCAGATCAGCTGTTCAAGGAATCAAAAGCTTCAAAACAATCTTCATCTTTCAACAATGAAACGAATGTAGTTAAAAGCATTAAAAATAGTGCAATTCCTCTGTAATATAATAATTGTTATATTTGCCTATAATTTTTGCGCACATAATGTAACGACAAATTTTTCTTACACATGGTTTTATGATATCTCGTTTTCTTAATACAAATAAATTACACAAAATTTTAAGATTTTCATTATTCCTATCTAGTATTTATAATCATTTGATTTCAAGTAATTATTCCTATTTAACAATAGTCATTTGTTTGCACATATATGGTAACATACTGTAATCTCTTGTAAACAACTATAGTAACTATTCTTAATTCAAATAATTTATAGTTTTATGATATCAAAAATTCCAATCAAATACAAATAATTTTCAAACACTCATTTGACTCTTTGATGGGAAAATAACAGGTACTACCGCTGTGGATCAGTGAGGACCTGGGGGTAATGGCAATGGAATCGTACTGTACACCCCTAAGGACTCCATAACTGGAGCCTCAACATTTGAAGCAATTTAGTGTCATACCCTGGACAAACTTTTTTGGAGAGTATTATTCCTCTCTAAAAAATATAGGCAGTTGGATTTACTAGATCTATTTGGATTCATTAAATCTATTCATGAGCTGGCCCGGTTGGTTGGGGCTGTAGAATACACCAACCGCATTTCTGCAGTAGGGTAAGAGTCCCCCAACGAGTGTCCTGTGTGTGACACTAAACAATCTGATGGTGAGGCTCTAGTCTTGACGCTAAGGAGAACGAAGAGTATACCTACACTGCCATCGCCTCATGTCCAAAACCGTCTGGAGTGGCCGCACCTGATAGGGTCGTATCAGTGGGTCAAACAGAACAAACTGTGTGCAAACAAATGACTAATGTTAAATTGTGACTGTTAAACTGCAATACTTGAAACCATTTAACTGTATGCAAAAAAGAGCTCTGGCCCGGTATCTACAAAATGTGTTTACAAATTATATAGGTATTTAATATGCATGTATAAAGAAGAGTTCGCATTAAATAACCTACAATGGTTGATATGCCATAAAACCAAACCAAACCAAAACTGAATCCTACATATTTGACATTTATGTATAAAGTGAATTTGACCTTAAATAACCTACAACGGTTGATATGCTATAAAACCAAATTAAGCCAAACCATTTATAAGCTCGTGGCGTATCGGTTATTGTCGTATGAAGTGGATTCGGTAACTCAAGTTCAAATCTTGAATGAGTTTTTTTAGATTTTTCATTGTGCTAATACACTTGAGAATGATAGGAATCCAAATATTCTCTCTCCAACTATCGATGAATTGCAGGATAACGTGGGATCTTTTTGCCTTCGTAATATAACCAGTCTAGGAGAAGGAAAACTCAGAATTCAAGCCAATTGTTGACCTGGAGTAGGGTGGGTCCTGTCGGGCTCTTCATGCGCATGATACACTGTTTGAGTAGCGCCCCCACAACCAAAACAAGTCACGGAACCAGTGAAAGAGACAGGTTGCTCTTGCTCTCATTTATTCTAATTCATTGGTATTTCTTTTTTCTTAATAAACCGGACGTTTCCAAACTAATAACATCACGCAGCTTACCATTACTGGTGTCTAGGCTATATTAACTTTGATGACTTGAGGCTTTCCCATTGCCTACTCGTTTAGCATTTTACAGACCCTGGGGTAGACAACGAAAGGTCAAGAAAGAGGAAAAGGGGATGCAACCTAGTTTGTCTCGAATTGAAGAAAAGCAACCGAAGCTAACACCTGGAGAAACCAATCAATCAGTCCTGTTTTTCAACCGCATGATCAATCACAGGTGTTGGACGTACACTACAAGCGAAGTCATCAGTAACTCAGCTACCACCCGTCACTGCTTATCAGCCTTTCATAACCCTTCGCTCAGGTTAGGGGTTGAACTTTGACCTTACTGATTATCTCTGTCTACTTTTCGCCCAACTTTGTTTTACACTCTCTTTTACAGTCTCTTTCTGACATTCAATTTGCCCCTACCAATTGGCAATGAAACAATGACCGCGGTGTTGGCGTTGACGTCACGGATTCAGAGTAAAGAAAATGAATCTTTCCTGTAATTCCTAAAATGTCTTTTTTTAGTCTCTCACTCTGTCTGTGATAACATACGTCCAGAACTCTTGGAATTTTTCGTGACCAGCCGCAAACAGCCTTAGCAAAAAATACTGGGAGAACTGAAATCCCAAAGAAGAATCGACACGATATCTATCCTTGTTTTTTTTAGACTGTTTTTGCTGGTTGAATTTTGACAAAATCTCAGCTTCAGACTTCTAGCTCTGGCATTCGGAAACCATATTCCGATTCAACATATTCTGTTGTAAATTTAAGTCATGCAAGTTTGCTGGTGAAATCTTTTTGACTTTGCTAGTCCTTTTATTCTATTTTCTATATTTTATTTTTTATTTATTCTATTTATGAAAGTCTATTTTTGTTTACAGTGCTTCATTGCAATATATTTTAGTAATAAATAGCATCTAGTGATATTTTGGTTATAAATAGCATCTAGTAATGTCCGTTTTGGTTGGATATTTTTCTGCTAGAAATAATGAAATACTAATATATTTGATTGACAAGAAAATTAAATTCTCATTCAAACATCATTGAGAGCGGGTGTATCTATGGCCGATACTCTACTCTAATTATAAAATTTTCTCACCAACATACTAAAAAATTGCCGAGTGCGTTGTAAAAATACAACTAAAGAAGAAGAAGAAGAAGAAGAAGAAGAAGAAGAACAACAACAACAACAATAACAACAACAAAACATCAAGTTTGAGAAAAAGTGATGAAAGCTAAAGAAAAGGAAGCAAAGAGGAAATAAAATAAAAGTAGAAGGAAAAGAAAAAGAAATAATAATAATAATAATAATAATAATAATAATAATAATAATAATAATAATAATAATAATCAATAAAAAAAGAAAACCTGCAAAATTGTCGACTTTGCTGTCCCGGCTGACCACAGAATAAAGCTGAAAGAATATGAAAAGAGAGATAAGTACCTCGACCTTGCTAGAGAATTGAAAAAACTATGGAACATGAAGGTGACAATTATACCAATTGTGATTGGTGCTTTTGGCACGGTAACTAAAGGATAATTAAAGGGCCTGGTGGATTTGGAAGTTGGCGGCCGAGTGGAGACCATCCAAACAACAGCATTATTGAAAACGGCCAGAATACTGAGAAGAGTCCTGGAGACTTGAGAGGACTTGCTGTAACTCAAACTCCAGTGAACGACCGTCAGCTCACGCTGATCTGAAAACCTCGAATGAATAATAATAATAATAATAATAATAATAATAATAATAATAATAATAATAATAATAATAAGAAGAAGAAGAAGAAGAAGAAGAAGAAGAAGAAAAACAATAATAAGTAGAAGCGATGAAAGATAAGGAAAAGAAATCAAAGAAGAAGAAGAAGAAGAAGAAGAAGAAGAAGAAGACGAAAGGAAGGTGGAGATCTTGAAATTTTGGACAAGATATATTCGAAAAAGAAAGAGAACAGAAGAAATAAAAATTGGGAGTTGGTGAATAAGACAGAATTAAAAAAGAAAACAGAATAAAAAAAGAAACAAGCGAAAAAACAGATGAGAAAAGGAAGAATGGCAGGGGATACGGTTTCAGTTTCTTTGTTTAATGGCATATCAATCTTTGCAGCTTATTTAATGCCACACTTATCCTTGTAGAAGAACAATAGTAGTACCAATCATCCCATTGTTGAGATATAAAGGGGTTCCTAATTTTTCCAAGTGTATTAGTTCGAAAGTAAACGGAATAACGTGACTGGAGTTCGAACTCAGATACTACAATCTCGTAGTACAACTCGTTAGCCACCACGCCACAAAGACTTTCTCTGCAAAGAATGCAAGAAAGGGACATTAGAAAATGAACGGTTACTATGACCTGATGTAATGATTAACAAGCTAGCCACACTTAGTGTCCTATACTTGTGCCATGGCTTGTTCTTTAAGAGCACCTCATCATAGTGGTCCTTACATGGAATCTGATGCTTTACATTTTTTGTGAACAAATTAAAAATTTGTTGTATGCGTTGATAGACGAAACATTTTAATTCGACCTTTTAACATCAAAAAGTTCCCAGTTCGTCGCTGCTATTGTAACATATTGACCCCGGCCAAGCTGTCAAAATAGAAAATGCACCTGTGTAAACAACAGGAGCATCTGGTTGAGGAATATCAGGATATAACCTTGACCGTGGACGGGTTGAATTGAGTGCGAAATTGTGACGCTCGCAGGAAGAAGAGTGGGCGTCAAATTATGATATAACTCGGTGCACAGGAAGTTCAGTCAGTTGGAGAGAAGATGCTGGAATGAAGAACATGTCCCAGAGAGGCTGGGACCCCAGCCCCCCGGTTGAGCAGCCCCGGAGAACGGGAAAGAAACGCTGTTATGGCCATAAGAGTGGGAGTCAATATGTTGCAGATCTGTTCAGCCTCCAGCTCACCTCTCACACAGTAAAACCTTTAGTACCCTTTCGAACCCTTTCAAATAAAGTGAGAGGTATATTTTTCTAAAGAACTGTATCGCTCCTCTTTTTTGTGTCATCGTTATGATTATGCATGCATATCTATATGTATTATGTGGCTATACAACACTATAGTGGATATTTAAAATCAAACATAAGGATGTATCTACTCAACCCCTCGAATGAGCAGGATATGACACAATGTCAACTTTTTAGGGGAGTGCAGTTGGTTTGAATTCAAAGTTTTTTCCTTCTCCTAGGCTGGTTGTCAAAGAACTCATTCAGACCAACTATTTAACAATAGCGGAAGGGGTAAGAACAGATGGATTCATTCCTTTCCAAAGGACATAAGCGAAAAGTGAAACGCCGTCTTGTCCAGGATTTGAATTCAGCTGACTGATTCCATTTTCTCTGGGGATGCAGGGAACCCCCATGGGGTCATGGCTAAAGTGCTGGATTCTGTCTTCAAAGTAAACGAGTTCAAACTCCAATCATTTTATTACGTTCGATTTTGGTCAAATACCCTTGGGAAAGGTATGAAACCCTTATTCCTCAAGCTATGGGTTAATTGTATCACTACTGTTCTTCTACAAGGGTGGGTTTGGTATTAAATAACCCAAGAAAGTTAATACAACTTTTAAAAATAACAAACAAAACAAACCATTTCCCATGGCAATAGCCGTTATGCTAAGCCTGCCTCTTTTAACATAAGTATCTAATATGTACGTTTTCTAGTTTTTAATTTTGAAGTTTGGTGTTCTCAATTAGACAAACATTTTTTCTCCAGCTTTTACTTCACCTCACTTCTAATCAGGACTCTCACCAAAAGCTAATTATTATTCCTTTAATTTCAACCTGAAAATTACAAAAAAAAAAAAAAAAAAAAAAAAGAGTCGAGGACACCTTGGACGTTAGCGAGGTGCGATCGTGCACGTTTTATGAGTCAGCATGACAGGCGCTTTTGTACAGATTAGAAATTCGCCTCCCAGTCTCACTCTACGAGGCAAAAGACAGATAGTTCGACAGTTGTGCTGACTAACTTATTAGAAGCACAAAATTGGGGACGCCATAATGTCCGCCTTAAGACAACAACATCCGGGTAATTAATTTCGCACACCACTGACATTTTTTAGGTTGTTCCAACTTGGCTTTCATTGTTTTAACAGTCATCTTTTCAGGTATTCCTCTTTGTATCATATATACTTTGTTTAACTTAGTAAGGCACAAGGCAACAAGTGTGGAGTATTAAATAACGAGCCAGCCTTGTGAAGTTCTAATGGTTTGTGAGACTAGGTTGTTAACTATTGCTTAGTGGTGACGATAATCCTTCATGTTTTTTTCTTTGGTTTTCAGTTTTTGCTAACCATTATTAATTTGAAGTATGCTTTTAATAAAGGTGACTCACACAGTATGAAAGATTTATGCAAAATTGTGGACTTTGCTGTCACTGCTGAACACAGAATAAAACTGAAAGAAAGTGAAAAGAAGGATACGTACCTCGACCTTGCAAGGGAATTGAAAAAACTATGGAACATGAAGGTGACGATTATACCAATCGTGATTAGTGCATTCGGTACAGTACCTAAAGGGCTATTAAAAGGACTGAAGGACTTGGAAGTTGGAGGACGAATGGATACCATCCAAACTACAGCATTGTTGAGAACAGCCAGAATACTGAGAAGAATCCTGGAGAATTGATAAGACTTGCTGTCGCTCAAACTCCAAGGAAAGACGACCAGCTAACGCTGATGGAAAAAATTCTGAAGGAGTAAATAATTATAAAACTAGGGAAATCTCATACCAGAAGGCCTGGACATGATTAAGAAAGGGAAACATTTAGAGAGAAACTGAATCTTTTCTGAGAGCAGCACAAAGAACACAGTAAGACTATGTCAAAGCAAGAATTCACAAGACGCAACAAAATAGCAGATGTAGATTAGGTAGTGACAGGGGTGAAATGATCTATCACATAATAAGCGAATGCAGTAAATCAGCACTGAGAGAGTATAAGACTACACACGTCTGAGTGGGCAAGGTGATCCACTGGGAATTGTTCAAGAGGTTTAAATTTGACCATATCAACTAATGGTGTATACGCAACTTAGAATCTGTCCTGGAAATTGAGACAAAAAATTCTCTGGGATTCCTAGATACAAGCGGATCATCTAATTTCGTCCAGAAACCTGGAGACTTGATGAGACTTGCTGTCGCTCAGACTCCGGTGGAAAACCATCAGCTTACACTGGTAGAAAAAACTCCCAGAAGAGTACAATAATAATAATAATAATTTAGACCTTGCTAGAGAAGTAAAAAAAGACTATAGAACATGACGGTGATACCAATTGTAATAGGTACGCTCGGAACAATTCCCGAAGGCTGGGTAAAGGGATTGGAAGAATAAGAAATCAAATTACGAGTGGAGACAATCCAGACTACAAAATTATTAAGATCGGCCAGAATACTGAGAAAAGTACTAGAGACTTGTTGAGACTCCAATGAAAGAGCAGCAGAAGGAGAACAACAACAACAACAACGATAATAATAATAATAATAATAATAGAAGAAATAAACATCTGGTCAGTAGCTCTTGTAAGATAAATGAGGATAGGGAGAACTCTTACAAATGGACCAGAGGACAAGAAAGTTGGTGACGATGCATCCGAGATATGACACAGACAGACTACATTTGTCAAGAAAAGAAGGAGGAAGAAAGCGCGGATGTATCAATACGAGGGCTCCAATACTACATTAAAAAAAGCAAAGAAGGGCAAGTTACAACGATCAGTGTTATTTAATTGAGGAATGATTTTTGTATATTAATCATTTTTCGTTAATCATATCTAATCATTCAGTTTGATAGGGCTTTGAACTATTCGAGTCTCTAAGTACAGGTGCATAGTCATTGGGTACTGTTTTACGCTCACGTGCAAAGGATATGCCAATCACCATTTGTCATAATAAACTCCCAGACAGGAAATGAGGCTGGTGTGAGAATGACGTCATGCCTGGAAGAGATGGTCCAGAGAATTTGAGGATTTTGAAAAGACGTCAGTTCGATTTTGACCGTTGAAAGAGGTGGTTGGGTTTTCTATCGTTGAGGCAAGATGCACCGCGCGTTGGGTGGGGTCAGCGTATTATAGTTAGTATAGGCTTTTAAGAATTGTGTCTCTATCTTCGTGACCGTAGCCAGAAATTAATAAACCGTTCGTATCGGAAACGACAGACTTCGCCTATATCTGTATACGTACTGTTATTATTGACATCACTAAAATTATACGCCACCAGTCACAGCACTGACAATATAAGGACAAACATATAAATAATTAAAAAACAGAAATCGTTATAAAAACAACTGTATAAATATTTCAAATGACAAACTGAAAAAATCTTACACGAGAAGAAATGCCTATAAAAGGGAAACTTGGAGAGAGAAACTAAATCTCTTCTAATAGCACACAACAACGCCATGAGGACGAATTAAAGCGAAGATCTATAATACACCAAAGAATAGCAAGTGTAAATTGTGTGGTGATAGAGACGAAACCATTAATCATACCATAAGGAAATGCAGCAAAGTAGCTCAAAAGGAGTATAAGACTAGACCCAAAAGGTTGGGGAATAAATTAGCACAGACAGAGTATTAGACTAGACACGATTTGGTGAGTAAGGTGAAGGTGACCCACTGGGTGTTGAACAAGAAATTGAAATTGGACCATACCACAAAATGGTGCATGCAAAACCCAGAAATCCTCATGGAGAATGAGACGCATAAAATTCTCTGGGATTTTGTGATAAAAACAGATCACTTAATTATAGCCAGAAGACCAGGACTAGTAATAATTAACAACAACAAAAAAAAAAAAAAACACCAAAAAAGAGACCTTGTCGTCAAGTGGATTTGCCGTCCCACCGGACCTCAGATTGAAAATCAAAGAAAATCAAAAGAAAAACAAGTAAATGGACCTAGCCCGAGAATAAAGATAAATACGGAAAATGAAAGTGACGGTAATACCGATTAAAATTGGCGCATTTGGAAAGGTTCCCAAAGGATTGAAAAAAAAGGGGACTGGAAGAGTTGGAAATTGGAGGACAAATTCTTAAAATCGACCAGAATATTGAGGACAGTTTAGAAAACCTGAGGAGACTTGCTGTCACCCAGACTTGAAAGACCATCAGTTTACGCTGGTGTGAAAAACTCACAAGAAATAAAATAATAATGAAACCCCCGGAGAAAACTGATGTTTTATTAATTGCAACACGAAATAATGTCATAAGGACTAATTTTATAAATTACACAAAAAATGATAACACACAGGGGAATAACAAGTATAGGCAATTAGAGGAAATAATAGATTAGTGTAGTTTGTTTTAGTTTTATGGCATATAAACCCTTGTAGGTTATTAAATACCAAATTATATATATATATATATATATTGATATATATGATTTGCAAACATTCGATTGATAACATTTTTAAACAAGCCTAAGATCATTTTTTGAACACAGTTAAATGTTTTCAAGTCTTTTTATTAAATATAAGTAATTCTGTTTACTATTATTCATTTATTAGCACATAGTTAAACGATTTTCGAGTATTGCTATGTAATAGTAACAATTTAACATCAGTCATTTGTTGTCACGCATTTAAATAGATATACATGATATGTAAGAGATTAGTTTGTCTGTAATTTGATTTTTAGGTGAGTTAGAAATAACTTGTTTGCACTCTAGTATTGTTATTGTTTCTACATAGTTAAATGGTTTCAATTATTGCTATCTAACACTTATAATTCTATTCAATATTGAATATTAATGATTTGTTTGCACACAGGGAAGTGGTTACAAGTATTCTTATTTAACTCTAACAGTCCAATTAAGCATCAGTCATTTGTTTATACACAGTTAAATAATCAAAAGTTCTATTTCAAGCAATTCAATCTAGCATAAGTCATTTGTTTGCACTCAGTTTAAATGTTAAACAGTTATATTTGATCCATAGATAGGGCCCTATCAGGAGCTACCATTCTGAGTCAGAGTGGATCTGGGATTAAAGGCAATGAAGGGGTACTCCGCATTCCTTAAAGCCCCCAAATTACTGGAGCCTAGCCATCGGATGATTTGATGTCATATCAAGGACACTCGTTTGGGGAGTCTTTCATTTCGGCATAGATGCAGTCGGTGTATTCTTCGGACTCAGCTGACTGGGCTGGAAAGTGAGAAAGATGAAACCCTTAATCGCATGATAAGAGAATGCTAAAAAGTAACACAAGAACAGGAATGACGAGGCGGGGATGGTAAATTCACTGGGAAGTGTGCAAGAAATTAAACATTCACCATCCTGACAAATAGTATACACACAACAACGAAGTTTGTATAATCATGTGATACTTTAAGATCCTAACGGATCACCCAATCCCAACCAGATCAGACCTAGTGTTTATTTACAAGAAGAAAAAGAACTAGTCGTCTTGTAGATTTTGTCGTTCATGTAGATCACAAATGACAGAAGGTAAAAAACTGATAGTTACTTGTATCTTGCCAAAGAGCTGGAAAGGTAAAATGCAACAGGAAGGTGGCGGTGATACTAGTTATATTTGTTTTTTTTTTTGTTTCTTTTTTGGAACGGTCTCCAAGAACCTGAAATGGAAACGAGGAAGGACCAGATACGAGATGACCATCCAGACCACAGCACTGTTCAGCTCAGCTCAGAAGTGACTCGGAAGTATGAAGAGACTTACTATCACTCAGACTTCAATGAAGACACGGTAAAAACTGGTCTAAAAACTAACAAGGAGTAAAACAACAACAACAACAACAACAATAATAATAATAATAATAATAATAATAAGAGTACTGGAATGCAGCAAAATAGTAAAAAAAATTGAATTCGAATTCAGCAAACTAGCACAAAAAGTGCACATGACTGGGTAGGGAATGTGATTCACTGGGAATTGTGCAAGGAATTGAAATTTGACCAAACTGCCAAACAAACCAGAATCCATTCTGGAAAATAAGACACACAGGTTGGGTTTGGTTTCTTTATTCAATTGCATATCAAACTTCGTAGTTTATTTAATGCCAAAGATCTTCTTCTAAAAGAACAGAGGTAGTACTATTTAACCCATAGCTGGGAGGATAAGAGGGTTCATACCTGTCCCAAGGGTATTTTGCCTGAAAGTGAACGTAATAGCGCGATTGGAGTTCGAACTCGTTTATAACGATTCCACAGTCCCGCGCTTTACCCTTTACACCACGAGGACACCACCCCGAGACGCACAGACTTTTTTGGTATTTTGACATACAAACAAATCACCTAATCTCGGCTAAAAGGCCAGACCGAGTGATAGTTAAAAAATATCGGCCGATTAGTGGACTTTGTCGACCATAAAGTAAAAGTCAAGCAAAACGAAAAAATGAGACAAATACTTAGATCTTGCAAGAGCACTAAAAATGTTATGGAACATGTAGGTGACGGTGATACCAGTTGTTATTGGGACACATGGAACAATCACCAATGGCTTAGTAAGAGGTCTGGAGAAGGTAAAAATCGGAGGACGAGTAGAGACCATCCAAACTACAGCTTTGCTGGAGTGAGCCAGAATACTGAGAAGAATCCCGGAGACCTGAAGAGATTTGCAATCACTAAGACTCCAGTGAAAGACTATCAGCTACCAGTGGCGTGAAAAACTCGCAAAGTGTAAAAGAAGAAACCCTGAAGATCTGAGGAGAGTGGAACTTCATGAAAAAAACCGCCAATTAAAATTGGTATGAAATCTGGTAAGAAGTAAAAAAGATAAAATAAGACACAAAATTCCCTGGGAATTTAAGATATAAACAGATCAATAAATCCCAGCCAGAAGACAAGAACTAGTGCTGATTAAGAAGAAAAAAAAATCTTACCATCGAGAAGATTTTGCGGTTCCAATAGACCACTGAGTGAAAATAAATGAAGGCGACAACTAGAGAAAGACACTGAGATCAATGTCTTTCTCAAATTTTCGCCTTCATTTATTTATGCAGAGACCTGAAGAGCTGTTGAACGTGAAAGTGGCGGTAATACTATTTGTAATTGAAGCACCTGGAACAGTACCTAAGAACGTGGAGAAGAGACTGGATGAACTGGAAATTGGAAGAATATCCAGACCAAAGCACTACAAAATCCCCTAGAAAACTTAGAAGTGTCCTGGAGATCTGAAGGGAAATGAAGCCACTCAGACTCCAGTGAAAAAACACCAGTTCTGCTAGGAGTAAAATAAAAAATATATATATTAGAACCTTGAATAAGCCCTCGCTGTTTTTGAACAGATGATGTTTCCAGAACGGCGTGCTTGGAATTTCAGATGGTAACGCATCGATACAGAAGTTATATAAGTAAGCTTGAAATTCAGCGAATGTCATTTCGCCGAAGTGTAAACAATTTTGTTTTTCATAGCGTTAAACATGCCGGATTTCTTGCCAAAGAAAGTGTATTTGTAAGAATTTTACTGCACTTCTTTATTCAAAAGAAATCCGCTGCTGAAACACAGAGAATTCTTGATAAGACTTACGGTGACTTGAATGGTCGGAAACGACATGTAGAAATTGGCTCAGACGTTTCAAATGCAGCTAAAGTTGGCGAACATAGTCGAAGGCGACCCCTAAAACCTCCTTTTCAATAGCTACTACACCAAGGTGTAGAGGAGGGTATTGCTGCTTTCCATGGATTGGTTCACTTTACGCTTGATAATGCCGAGTGTAAAATCAGGAGTTATCAAGTACCATTTTTGAGTCTTTGGTATGACTCGATCTGTGATTAAACCCTGGTCTCCCGGGCTATTGGCAAATACTATGCCCACTTGGACAATGAACCTGTACGAATATTAGTAGAAGTGTGCTGGAGACTTAAGGATACTTGTTGTCATTCAGTGTCAGTGGAAACAATACCAGTTAAAACTGGTGCGAAAAACTCTCATTGAGTAAAATAATAATAACGATACGAATAAGAATAAAAATAATTTTCAAACAATTAAAACTTCAAGTAACCTTAGGTTTTTGTCAGTAGATATATTATTCAATACAGCTACTATAGTGTGATGGTTATCATGATCACGTCATAGGTTGATTCCCCATGTAAAAGATTTGATCTCCAGGTGGTTCAATATTATGACAGAAGTTATATGATACGAACATCAAAGAGGAGTCCCCATGGCTGAAGTGTTGAACTATGACATCGTAGTGAGTTCGAACCTTAGTCACGCTATTACGTTTACGATCTTTTTAATACTCCTCCCTGTCATGGAGGAAACAGTATCTTTACTGTCTTTCTCCAAGGATGACTTTGGCATTAAATAACCTACGAAGGTTGATATGCCATTAAACACGGAAACCAACCCAACAACAAGGAAAAAATTTCCTTCTTTGAATTGAGTTTTACAAAATTAAAAGACTCCAACGGATCATGACAATGGTTGGTAATCCATCCCCCCCCCACTCCAGAGAATTAATTCCTTGTGAACACAAGCTATCACTTTGAAATCGGTACATCGATTCCATTCTCCGTGCTGTTAACCGGTGGACCATTTGCGCGTTTGGACGACATTTTTCTTTTGGCCACGCGTTCCCTTGATTTTGGTGCTTTCTTTTCCCGCCGAAACTCTCTTCCTAACTCCATTTTAATATTTCAAAGCATCCAATTCTTCATTCTTTATTTTTCTTTATCTGTGACTCCTCACAACTTATGAATTTCCCCTTCAACATTGGAAAGTTGTCGAAGTGCACGCTCACATTCGCATTCCTCAAGACACCATTTTCAAAATGGAACTGGCATTTGTTAATATTACCACACCTTAGATTCATCTTGTCCGAGGGCTCCGATATTTTACGCCTCTCGCCTGTCTAAGTTTCCATAGTAACAAGTCATCCATTTTCTTAATCTATCCGATCAAGACCAGATCTATATATCTATTTCTTGTGAACGAAAAAGTTTCTCAAAGAAGTGAATAAGGATGGCGTTATTGATAAGGTCTCTTTCGGAAAATTGACAATAGAGTTATGCGATGGGGGTGAATGGTTCCGCTGGTGATCAAAAACAGATTGAACTTATCCATCCGTTTTTGCCAAAAAAAAAAAAAAAAAAAGATAGAATGTACACACTTTTATACCACAACACATCGCCAGACAATTCTAGTTTAATCAATGAAATTATTTAGAATCAGAACTTAAATTATATTGAAGTAGTTGTAGTAGTAGTAATAGTAGTAGACTATCGTTTTGATATGCACTTTTCAAGCAATTCTTGTAAACGTACTTTTTATCTACTAAGTCTTTGTTCTTATTTCGCTAAGAAAATCTTGTGGGCATCGTATCTTTATTCTGATCTTGCACTTTTGGTAACCAAGACAGAGTTTGGTTAAAAGACACAAGAAGGAAGCAGCGGTAGGTGTCAACGAAGGCGAAGAAACGAATATAAGATGTAATAACACTTTCTCTTATCCGCTGATATTGTTAGGAAACTAGGGCCTTTTTTTTTAGATATCATTATTGTCGTCTTTTATCAATACAGGTGTATGAGGTTTTCACCTCTGGGATAAACATGCACATGACCTTTTGTTAAGCAAGGGAAAAAAGTAGCCAAAAAGAAGATCTGGAGATACGATAAGGCCACTTTGTTAGAACCAGTTAATTGTTCTTGTACTTTTCTCTTGGAATCAGTTGCGGACGGCAATATAACTATTAATGGCTTTAAGTTAAGTCAGTCTTGTGCTTACTTACAAATATTAACGGAACCCCCCTAAAAAAAAAAAAACAACAAAAAATAAACGATAACGAGGACAAAGAAAAAGATCCGTAGTTAGTCAGAAGTGTTCTTGACAGTAAATATATTTTCGAAAAAAAAAAGTTCGTTTCAACATTTCTTTTTAATTTTACTGCTTGCATCATTTGGCTAACGGAGGTAGAAATTAATTTTTTGGAGAAAGATTGTGTTGCGTCAGCTTTCTATGTGAGGAAGGTGAGTCTACTTGCTTACCTTTAAAATCAGCATTCGAAGTTTTATAGCTACTTTATTTTTAAACGAGTTGCTAGCGCTCAATTGTTTTTACACCCTTATATAGTTTCAGAAATTTCTATCAAATACAAATAATTTTATTTAATGTTAATCATTTGTTTGCATTCCATTAACTGGTTTCAAGTATTTCGATTTAACACTAAGTAAGTAAGTAAAGTTGGCGACCGTAGTCGAGGGCGGCCAGAAAGCTCCCTTTTCAATAGCTACTACACCGAGGCGTAGGGGAGGGCGCTATTCCTTTTTCTGGATTGCTCCATTTTACCCTCAATACCTACCTTATATTGCTGAGTGTTAAGCAAGGAAGTATCAAGTACAATTTTTAAAGTCTTTGGTATGACGCGACCTGGGATTGAACCCAAGTCTCCCGGATCATTGGCGAACACTCTACCCACAATGAGCCGGTAGGTCGATTTAACACTAATAATTCTATTTATCAAGTCAACCAAGGAATTATAGTTGATTTTCACATAGCTGTATGGGTTTAAAGAACTAATAATATTAATCATTTGTAAATGATTGATTAGTTCTATTTGACTCATAGATTGGACTCTAACAGCTACATTCAACCCTGGTTTTAGTGTACCTGGGAGTAATGGCAAAGAAGAGTGATTCCCACTCCCCAAAACTCCAGGACTGGAGCCTTGTCATCACCTTGGACACTCGTTGGCATAGGAAGTTTTACCGCAGTCTACATATTCTACATCGTCAGTCAACAGAGTGTAAATGTGTTGAGTAAATATCTTTAAAATTCCAAAGCCGTTTCTTAGATTCATTGTTTTAATCGTCAATAAAATAACTATCAAGTAACTTTTATTGAAAATATTCTGCTATATAAGTTAAATTTTAAAGCCAATGTGTGTATATTCAACATACTACCATTATGTTTCATTAAACTCTTATTACTTCAGTAGTATAGGGTGTAAATAATTTTTCTTCGAAATCAGAATTACATCAGTCATATATGAAACATACAAATCTTACACATTAGAGTTTATATTCACATGAATTTACAGTCTATTACGCGTTAATAAGGAACGTACTGTAGTAGTCTGACTAGCTGCCCAGGTGATATGTCGTTCTGTTTTGTGTTTATAGTCAGTGCATCAGTTGTTGGAATCAGCGTGTGATTTAGCGTTAATATAATACTTAATTTGTATAACAGTTTTATTATTATACATTGTTTTTGTGTTAATCTGTTTAATATATTCACCAAACACCAGATCAAGGGGAAAACATTCGTGTTAGTCTGCGGAAGTTAGGTGGTGTATATTGATTGTTATAAGTACTGTTTCACTTGCAGACTTTTTAATGGTTAAGGTTTTGATTTTAATCCCTAGTCGGCCCTCCATTTTGTGAAGGATTAAAAGGTAGACTTGTACGTGCAATTTACGTTCTATCATTCAATTGAAGCTTATTTTGTGTTTGGTAAATTTCATGATAAAAGGAAACACCTTAATAGTATATAAATGAAAATTTGTTTTTCCTTTCTTTTTTGTTCGGAATTTGAGCTGTTATCTTTCAAGCAAAACCAAGTAAAAACTCTAGAATAATATTTAAAAAATGAATTCCTTTTAAAATAAGGTGTCGAAAGTATTTTCAAATTCAGCGTAAATAAACAAACCCAACTTTTTTTGTAAGCCTGGATATTTCATCCGAAGTAATAATGAATGCTCTTCATTAATTTTACACATTCAGAGCTTCTTATAAACCTTATGAGTAATGCTTAATCAAATGTGAATGGCATTTTAATAAGACGATTAATGTCACTTTTTTCTTTAAAAGTTTTATATTTAATTTCAATTATAAATTTATGCCGCACCTATTGGAAGAAAAGATCGCGTTGGTTTGTTTTCTGTATTAATGGCATATCAATCTTTTTGGCTTATTTAATGCCAAAGTCATCTTTGTAGAAAATAGTAATGGTACCATTAACCCATTGATGGGTTGTCAGGAAGCAAACAGAATACATATCTTTTTAACGAAATGGACTCTACTATGTTTTTAATCGTCAAAAACGCCGAGTTCTACTGCTAATATATATATATATATATATATATATATATATATATATATATATATATATATATATATATATACCAACTTCTCAGCTTGAGCAGACTGCGATACAAGGACAATAATTCAGCGGAGTTTAACCGATTTGAATTCTAAGTTTTCCTTCTTGACCAGCTGCTATATCAAAGTTAAAAAGCTCAGTCTGTCCGACTATTTGCCTGTAGCTGGAGGGAGAATTAAGTGTATACCATTCCTAAGGGTATTAGTGCTTTATGAAATGCTGTAGCCTCATTTAAGATTTGAACTCAAGTCACCATGTCTATTTCCTATAGAGATTTGTGTAGTTTAGTTTGGTTTGGCTTGATGTGGTTTCTTGTTTAATTGCATACCAACCTTCGTGTGTTATTTAATGTGAAGGACATCCTCGTAGAAGAATAGTAGTGGTACAATTTAACGTCTTGCTGTAGGTATAAGTTGTTTGTACCTTTTTCAAGCCTATTAATCTGAAAGCAAACGTTATAACATGACTGGAATTCGAACTCAGTGGCTATGATGTCGCAATAAACATGTTACCCAATAAGCCACTGATACTCACCTTGATAGAAAAGATAAACCCACATAAAAGAGATTTGCCAATTATATCTTTCAGATTATGAATATCTTATGATGTTAATATTCTTCTGTGAATAATTCTTTTATGCGGGTGAAACTTAAAGAGATTTTGTGTATATATTTTATTTGGTCTGGATTGTTGATCGTACGTCATACTGTGATGCTTATGAACTTTAGGGACCGTCTTAAAAAGCTGTAGGTGATAAGGGTAAGCATGTGTGTTATGTAGATGAATGTGCCGATAGCGACCCGTGTGATTTGAACGCGGATCTCTAGCCAATAAATACAAGTGTTTAAATGGAATGTGTTACTGGAGTTTACGTGACTAGAAATAGTTGATATATAAATGGGTCAGTCAGAGGTCTGACGTATGAGGAGTAGAGAGACACGTGCATATGCAAAATAGATATGAAATGTAACATTGCGAGTTAGTATTGTTTAGGATTCCAGACTCAGTATTCGGCATTGTACGAGAGTGAAGAGATTTTTAAGTATCGGCTAAAATTACCCCACCTCACGGAACATTACAAAAAGTGGCGACGAAGAACTAGTTCCGAATATAATAAAACTGTATGTGATAAGGTTAAGCACTCCTGGTGATAATAATAATTTTTGAGTAAATAAAAAGTAGGACCAACAATTTTTGTAAAGTTTTTAATTCCCTAAGCAATGAAAGTGCCCTTTGCATCTATAAGTCAGGTTTGGTTTGGTTTTATGACATATCAACCCTTGTAGTTTATTTAATGTAAATTCTCTTTATACATATATATTGAATATATAAGATTTGGTTTGGTTGCGTATTATGGCATATCAACAATTGTTGTTTATTTAATGCCAGATTCTCTTTATAAATATATATCAAATATATATGATTTGGTTTGGTTGGGTTTTATAGCATATAAACCCTTTTAGGTTATTTAATGCCAAATCCCCTTTATATATATATATATATATAGTATTTGGTTTAGTTGGGTTTTATGGCATATCCACCATTCTATGTTATTTAATGCCAAACTTTCTTTACACACATATTAAATATAAATATCATTTGTAAACACATTTTGTTGATGATATTTGTAAACGACCCTGAGTTCTTTTTTGTACACAGTAAAATGGTTTCAAGTATTTCTTTGCCTAGTTAGCTTAGCTGGTAGAATACTCCAACAGCAGCTCTGCAGAGAGGTAGGCTCCCCACCAGCAAGTGTCCCGGAAGAGACACTAAACAATCTGACGATGAGGCTCCAGTATTGCTGGAGTTTTGAGGAATGCAGAGAACCCCTTCATTGCCATTGCTCCTAGGTCTACTCTGCCCGGAGTGGTAGCACCTGATAGAGTCCTATCCATGGGTCAAATTTAACTAAACTGCGTACTTATGCTAAACAGAATTATTCGAAATAGAACTGTTTTGACATTTAACTGAGTGTAAACAGAAACTATACTTATACTAAACTAAATTATTTGAATTAAAACTGAAAACCTGAATAGCTTGAAATAGAAATGTTTTTGGCGATTGAACTGAATACTCATGCTTAACTGAATTGTTTTAAATAGAACTGTTTATTTGTATAAAAACGGATTTGACATTAAATAACCTACAAAGGTTGGTATGCCATAAACCTCAAACAAACCAACCAACCAACCAACAAACAATCAAGTATTGTTATATAACAGTCACAAATTAACATCATTCATTTGTATGCACGCATAGTTTGTTCTATTTGACCCATATCAGATGCTACCACTCCGCGTTAGAGTGTACCAAGTAGCGATGGCAATGAAGACTGGAGACTTGCCATCGGATGGTTTAATTTCAAATCAGGACACTTATTGGGAGAGTCTTACCCCTCTGCAGAGAAGCAGTTGGTGTATTCTATAACCCCAGACAACCGGGCTATGCATCCATAGGAGGCTCACTAATGAAGATGCCATTATTCTATGTAGAGATCAATTGCTGGTTAATTGGTTGGATATTATAGCATACTCACCCTTGTCGGTTATTTGATTCCAACTCCTGTTTATACATACGTATATATTAGATATATTAGATTTTGTTTGGTTGGGTTTAATGGCATATCAACTCTTGTCGGTTATTTGATACCAAATCCTGTTTAAATACTCATATATATTAAGTATATCTTTTCAAATAAAAAGAAAAAGAAAAAAATAACTTCCTTGGTGTCATTATAAATTTATTTCTGGTCGTGATGACTATCATCAGATGTAGTAGAGATTTTTTTATATTTGGTTGTTCTTATATTGCTTCCAGTGAGAATGGGATTTGAAAAAAAAACTCTTTAATTTTTTAATTAAAAGAACTTTTTTAATTGAAATAATTTTTTAATATATTTTTATTCTATTTTCGATACAAGAAAAATCTTTACGGTAAAGATATATCTATTATTATTTTTTTATTTATATAATGATTATAATAGCCTATAAAAAACAAAACCAAACAAAAATGATGCCCCTAATTGTAATATTGGTTGTAAGATCTAAATTTCCAGTTAAAGCTTAACAATCCCAGTACTACACCGTTTTTATTAAACCGTTTTTTGTATATGCAAACAAAAATTTAGGAACGTAATATTTTATTTATTTATATCATAAATTATTAGTTAAGTTAATAAAATATCTATTACATATTAATTCTTTACTTATTACGGTTAACTTAACATTCGAAATGTGAATTACTTAGGGATTCTTTGCTTAAAACGATCGACTTAAAATTCGATATGTGAATTTTTTCCTAATATAAATAACATAAATGTTTACGATAATTCTAATAATTAGAATTAGTTTAAATAAATTAATATCAGTATTGAATAATTATTTCCTAATAACACGAATTATTTTAATATTTATAATACATAATAATTTCAACGGATGCATGAATGCATATTTTATCTATGATTTTAAACAAGTCGCATGTCACTATTTAATTTTTCCTGGATATGTTTTTTCTTAAATTTTCAGTAGTATTTAAATTAGGGGTAACGTTTTTTTTTAGTATTGTATAAACATTGTTTGAATGAAAAATGATAAAAGATATAATATCTCCACTGTAAAAAAAAATTCTTGATTAAAAAATTGAATAAAAATATATCAAAAAATTATCTTAATCGAAAAAGTCATTTTAATTAAAAAATTAAAAAGTTTTTTCAAATCCCATTCTCGCCGGAAACATTATAAGAACACACACACACACACACACACACACACACACACACACACACAAATTCTACTACATCTGATGATGGTCATCACGACCAGAAATACATTTATAATGACACCAAGGAAGTGAATTGTTTATTTTTATTTTGATATAAAAAGATTTTTCTTAGCTCTGCACGTTGAGTGTTGATGTATTTTTAATCCCAAATTAATTATACGTCGATAGCTATTGACATCGAACATTCTAGTTGGATACTCCTACCTCCTCGGATTATATAAAAATATATATTAGATATACATGATTTGTAAACGAATTGTCTGCCGGTAACATTTTAAAAGAAGCCAGAGCTTATTTGTTTGCACACACTTAAACGGTTTCTAGTACATAAAATTATCAAATATTTCTAAATGACCCTTAGATGGTACCTTAACAGATACTAACACTCTGGGTTTGAGTGGAACTGGAAGTAATGGCAATGAAGGGGTGGGCTACATTCGCCTCTGCAGATATGTAGTCGGCGTATTCTATTGTCGCAATCTTCATCCCGAAGAATGGTTGTTTAAGAATGCATTGAAGTTTTATATAGTGGTAAATTAGGTGTAAATGATTAAGGATACTCGAGGTCTTAATGATAAAAATAAGACAATCCACGATATATAAAATATCTGTTGAGGACAATATCGAATGAGGAAGTTTTCAGCAACAAAACACTTTTTTACCTCATAGTTACAGTCATTGGTGAAGCATGTTCCTCAGCAATAACCAAGAACGTGAACATGTAAGACTGTCACTCAGAGAGTAATGCTTTTTTTTATATTCATGTCATCCAAGAACGTCAGAGATTGATGTTGGTGGTTAGGCAGTAGAGGTTAAAGCTTCTCACCAAAGACACATAATTTTTCAGTTTTATTAATAACATCAGTTTGGCATAATAGCATCTCACATGGAAGAGAAATTCTCCAAGTGAAAAAAATTGAATTTATCAATATGAAAAAAAAAAGCCAAAACAAAACAGAATTTCTCCTTTTGGAAAAAATTGAACTTCTCTCTGCTGAAAAAATTGAATTGCTCCATGTGAAAAAAATAAATCTATTTATATGAAAAAAAATTCTCCATTCGAAAGAAACTGAACTTCTCTCAGCGGAAAAAATTGAATTTCTTCATGTGGTAAAAAATAGAATTTTTCTATGTTGAGAAAAACTGAATTTCTACACATGGAAGAAGTTGAATTTTACCATTTAGAAAAATATTGCACCCACTGACATTTATTGACACAATATATTTACCGAGATCCCACTATGAGTCTGTGAACAATATGGTGGTGGGTAATGTATTTCAGTTGTGACTGTTATGTGAATGACATACTGTGTTCAATGTGACTGTCAACCCACGAAATGAAGATATCTTCAATCAACTAATTCGTGCTAATCGGCCCGATGAAACATGTATTTAGAGGACGACATTGCTGCTGTGAAAAAATGTTAACCGCCTCCGTTGGTGCAGAAATAAACTAGAGGTCATTACTTTTGAAACGCTTCTCGTATTTTCACAAGACCGGACTCACTATTAGAAGATCATTTTTACTTTCTACCTCGCACAGTTGAAAGTGGGTATTCGAATTGCCGGGTTATTTTTATTGAAGTGATTATTTTTGTTTCAATTAATACAAGCGGTGGACACTGTCATCGGAGGCGTAATTGTAATAAGAGGTGGAGCTGTCTCCAGTCAGTCTCTTCATTCGGCTTTGTCACTACAAAACGATCGCATTACTGACTGAAAAGAAAGAAGATTGAGTAGCGCCCGCCAAAATGGTGATTAAAAGAAGCGAATTAAGAAATCGATAATAAAAATAGAACAAAAAAATATTGAGCTAATTTGAAATATGGAGGAAGTGGGAATTAAGGAAGGGGCAAAAAAGTTTTTCTTAAAATGAATTAAAAGGCGAGCAAAAATAAAACGATTATACAATACAGGTTGAGTTTTATTTAAGAATTCATTAATGGTCTTATTCAAGATTGGGCGAATGTTAAATAATGTAAAAAGCAACGCGAGTCACTCATTGTAGGTTCAAGTATCGTGTGATGACAAGGATGACACTGGATTAAAACAAAGCACAAAAGATTAAGAAATAAGAACAAGAAAGAAAGAAAGAAAGAAAGAAAGATAGGTGTATGAAAAACGGTAAAGAGGAATAAAAGGGGAAAGGAATAGAAATAGCGAAGTTAAAGAATGTAGAACATAAGAAATAAGAAAGGCCAAAAGTAAAAGAAAGAAAGAAAGAAAGAAAGAAAGAAAGAAAGAAAGAACGGTGTATGAGAATCGGACAATAGGAATAAAAAAGAAAAGAAAGAGAAATAGCGAAGTGAAAGAAGATAGGACATGCGAAGTAAGAAAGGCCAAAAGTGAAAGAAAGAAAGAAAGAAAGGAAGAAAGAAAGAAAGAAAGGTGTGTGAAAATAAGACAAGAGGAATAAAAGGGGAAAGGAATAAAAATAGCGAAGTTAAAGAAGGTAGAACATAAAAAATAAGAAAGGTCAAAAGTAAAAGAAAGAAAGAAAGAAAGAAAGAAAGGGGTATGAAAATCTGACTAGAGGAATAAATCAGAAAAGAAAGAGAATTAGAGAATGAAAGACAAAAAGTGAAAGAAGCTAAAACACGCGAAATAAGAAATAAAGGCCAAAAGAGAAAGAAAGAAATACTTGAAAGAAAGAAAGAAAGAAATACTTGAAAGAAAACAGGACTAGATAGTGAACGAAGAAGTAAGATAGAAAAAAAATTAAGTCCAAATTTGAAAAAGAAAGAAAGAAAGAAAGGAATGTCAAATGTGGAAGAAAATGTGACGAGAGAAATAAAAAAGGAAGCAAAAAAAGAAAAGTCAAAGGCAAAAGAAGGAATAGAATAAAAGTCAAATGTGAAAGAAAAGGGACTAGAAAGAAAGAAGACAAACTTTGAAATAAAATTTAACGAAAAAAAAAAAAAGAAACCAAAAGTGAAGGAAAGAAATAGAAAGAAAGAAAGAAAGAAAGAGACAATGTAACGAGAAAAATATGAAAAAAGAAACTCCAAAGAAAGAAAGAACGAAAAAAACAAAAAACAAAGAAAAAACCAAAGATGTAAGAAACGATAACCAAAGGTGAAATAAGTAAGTAGATAAATAAAAACTAAATATTAAAGAAAGAAAGAAAGAAAGAAAGAAAGAAAGAACCAACGAAGAAAGAAATAAAGAAACAGAGAAAGACAACGGTAAAAGAAAGAAAATCCCAAGGTGAAAGAAAGAAAGAAAGAAAGAAATACAAGACAAGACAATGGTAAAAGAAGGAAAATCCCAAGGAGAAAGAAAGAAAGAAAAATGAAAAAGAAAGAAAGGAAGAAAGAAAGAACCAAGAAAGAAAGAAAGAAAGACAATGGTGAAAGAATGAAAAAACAACGGTAAAAGCCAAAAAATCCTAAGGTGAAAGTAAGTAAGAAAAAAAGAAACAGAAAGAAATAAAAAATGGACAAACGAAGAAGGAAAGAAAGAAAGAAATACAACGCTAAAAGAAAGAAAAGACAGTGGTAAAAGGAAAAAAATCCTAAGGTGAAAAAAAAAAAGAAAAAGAAAGAAAGAACAAACGAAAAAAGTAAGAAAGAAAGACAACAGGAAAAGAAAGAAAAAACAACGGTAAAAACAAAAAAGTCACAAGAAGAAAGAAAGAAAGAAAGAAAGAAAGAAAGCAGTTGGCAATGAAGGGGGAAGAAGATAAAGATAAATGTATCAAACGAAAAACTGATGGCTCAGTTGGTTGGTTGGTTGGTTGGTTGGTTTTTTGGCCTGTCGAAGCGTCTTGGGTTATTTTTTGCCGAAGTCAGTTTAACAATTATGGTGTCCGATTCTGTCCTGTACACAAATTCATCTTCATAATTATTCTAAACAGAGAGAAATTGCAACGAAAGGCTCATTCCAAACAACTTAAACCTCCATGAACATAGCCTGACCACCATAACAGTACTATTTCATCATCATCATCATCATGTCGCGCCGCCTGCGCGGATATCCCTGACCGTCTCTCGCCATCTCTCCCTATCATTCATCGCCCCCGGCAGGTCTTCAGGGTTACATCCCGTGTCCTCACACAGCTGCTGTATGTAGGTTCGTGCCGGTCGTCCCACTCTTGCACATCCATGTGCGGGGGTCCACAGGAGTACATCGCTTATGAGCTCGTCCTTGCTTCTCCAGCAGTGTCCTGCGTGTCTGGTTCGTCGAACTTGTATAGTTTTTGTGATGGGGGGCAAGTGTCCGTATAGTTGGAGTCTCGTGGGGTGTTGTCGCCAGGACTTGTTTAATACTGCTCTCAACATTCTTGTATAATTTCCGTCCAGCCTCCTTTCCAGCCGCTTCGTAAGCGTCCATGTGGTGCATCCATATAGCAGTATCGACACAACCGCTGCCTGGAAGAAACTGCGTTTCATTTTATCAGTTAGGTCCGACTTCCATATGATCGAGAGCCTATCGATAGCTGTCCATGCCTTCGTCAGTCGTGTGTCGATGTCTTTCTCGGTTGATGAGACGCTGCTTCCTAGGTAGGTGAATTTGTCGACTAGTTTCAGAGGGGCTCCGTCTAGTGTGGCGATGTTGCCCGTTTGGTTGTAACACATATATTCGGTTTTGTTTGCATTGACATGGAGGCCAATGCCAGCTGCGGCTCGTTCCAGACTATGCAGTAGTGTCTCTGCTTGATTAGGCGTATTCGCTAGTAACGCCAAGTCATCAGCGTAGTCGGCGTCCGTGATTGTTTTTGCGGGGTACCTTTTGCTTCTTCTCTTAGTCAGCTGGAAGCCAGACACGGAATACTTCGACATAGTTGCAGGAGTACTACAAGGAGACACACTAGCCCCGTACCTCTTTATCATCTGTCTAGACTATGTGCTTAGGACTATTTCATACTCAGCGGATACCTATTGGTGATGGTGTCTTACCCCCACCCCCGGGTATGCAGTTTGCATATTCAAAGCTCCACCAATAAAGCAGATGAAAAGTAGCATTTGGATTGATAATGCTCGAGTAGACTATGTGCCTACGTTTCATTCTAAGATTAATAGAAGAATGTTGAAGATTGGGAACTAGCAGAGTTACACAGTGTGGGTCGGATATCAAGAGAATATTTTGTTACACTTAAATGACTTATAGGACGTTTTTATATACCTTTTTGTGTATATATTTACGCGCGGAATTAGCTGACTACGTCGGGTAAGTGGTAATTTACTAAGCTTTTTGCTTAGATGTGGCACAAAGCCATATGAATGGGGCACCCAATTAGACTACGTCGGGTAAGTGCTCTAGATAGGATTGCTGCAGTTTATTATGGAAAAATTAGAGTTTATCTTCTTCGAGACTGGTTGCCGTACCAAGCACAATTTGCTCTGTCATTTATCCATTGCTGCCGGGGGGGGGGTTAAAAGAAAAGGGTTTATGTATTTGTCAATATCATTAGCCGAAAATGAAACGCAAATAGTCTCGACTAGGATTTGAACTTAGTTAGCTAAGTCCATTATCTTCAACGATAAACACCTTTATGAATGCATCTAAAGTAATTTTAGGTTTGTCCTTATATTATTTATTTGCAAAGTCACTTGGTGAAGATTTCGTGACGTTAGAATATGGGAAACTTGAATGTATCCCTGATGGTGAAGGACAAAATTAGGAGGATTATATATATATATATATATATATATATGAGGGTGAGATAAAAAGTAATACCTTTTTCTTTAGTACAGGAATAATTACCAGGAAATGGACATGTATTATACACCAAAATGAAACTGGTATTCTATGGATCACATCTCTGCTTCTCAAAACAGTTACCGTTTCCCTCAATTGCAATGTTCCACCTTTGAATGAAAGCATGTATCCCTGCTTCGTAAAATTCTGTTGACTGTTTTTTGAGCCACATCCTCACTACAGTTTTCACTCCTTGTCACCGGCATAATGTTTGCCTCTTCAACCCCTTTTTCATGGGGTTGGAAAGATGATAATCATCTTGTAAGTGAAAACTGCTGTGATGAGTGTTTTATAACTATAGCATCAAATCAATTGTATTGTCAAAATATTTATTTAGTCTTACTGCGGTTATTTTGTAAGTCAGGTCTAAAATAGGTTGAGCCTCTTCCACCATTTTCTTTCCTGGTATAAAAACATTCTATATCACTTGGGTGATGAATTCAGTCGCAGGTTATTAGTCTCCTAACTTTGGTATCAACCATTTTTATTTTAGTTAATGTCCATTTTTTTTTATCCGGTACGGTTTTCTAACTATTGTCTTCATCTTTATATTCACAACGTTTCGGCCGGTATGTCCACCGGCCTTCGTCAATTGTTTCTTGTCGAACTCAGGAGCCGACACGGAATTTCGAACATCGGTCTTTATTTAATCCAGAAGCGATCGCTTGCTCTGATTCCATTATCCATAATCAGGTATAAGTGCGAATGATTTCTGTATTGTTATTCGCCTGTAGGCAGGATGGAACCTGCAACCTCTAGATGATAGTCACTTAGAAGCTTAGGGAACCAACACCAATAACCAATACACTACATGTCCTGCTGAATGTCACGACAGATGTTGCTAGAGTGTTAATTGCTATAACTTTCATTATTTTGCATTCAATTCTACTCTTAACATGGCACTTATTTTCCTATTTAACTATTTTCATTTTTTCTTTATTTTATCTATATTTATTGATTGATACTATTTGCTTCATTAATTCCTAAATATTTAAAGTTTTTATGGTGTTCTAATTTTATAATTTTCATGCTTATATCACGAGTGATATTTTTAGATTTTGCTAGCAAACCTTTCCTAATTGTGACTTTCGCACATTTTTCCAGAACAAATTGCATCCTTATGTTGTCACTAATTCTTTTCATACTACTTAAGTATAAGGTGACCCGAAGGCTCCCTTTTTGATAGCTACAACACCGAGGTGTAGGGAAGGGTGCTACTCCATTCTCTGGATTGCTCCACTTTACCCTTGATCCTTACCTTATAATGCTGAGCGTTAAGCAAGGCGGCATCAAATACAATTTTTTGAGTCTTTGGATGACTCGTCCATAGAGAAGAGGTGGTTTATTGTTTTACTAATAAACAATTTATATAATTTATGGTTTCTGCCGATTATTGAGAACACCACATGAAACTTGCAGTAACACAAAGAATGATTTGCATATAAAATCTTTTTTATTTATCTAATCTTAATCGATGTTTTTAATGTGATTTATAGAATTTTAACGCGTACACATGGTTCCATCTCTTGATACATTTTAATGTCTTTTGTAACGCTCACGTGTGCATAAAAAGAAGAGAAAATAATTAACAACTAAAAAAAAAAAAGCCCAAATACTGAATTAAAACAAAACTATACATTAAGAGAAAATAAAACAAATAACAGATAGTTACTATCCACAACACTGCCGGTCAAGTTATATTAGAAAGTCTTTTTTCGCTGAAGTCCATCCAACTTATTGTCATTCGTTTAATGTCTACTGACTAAAGTTCCATCCTAACAGCACAGCACCTCAATATATATTATCTGGAAGTGCCCGTGGTGTAATGGCTATCGTTGCAGGAAATGGACACAGCGACTCGAGTTCAAATCTTGGACGAGACTGATTGCATTTCACCTAGCACTAATACCCTTGGGAAAGGTATGAATCCAATTATTCTCCCTCCAGCTATGGGTAAATAGTAGGACAGACTGGGTTCTTCAGCCTTGGTGAGGCAACTAGTCTAGAAGAAGGACAACTCTGAATTCAAACCTGTTAAACTCCGCTTAAAAATTGACCTTGTGTCATATCCTGTCCGAGCGGAGGCGTTCATAGATAGGATCCGTCTCTATCAGCCTTCCTTCTTGTTAAATCCTCCAGACGGCATCCAGTGATCACATTTTCAAGTCTTTGGAGGTCGTCCAACACTGGTTCGTCCATATGAAGGAGAATGTCGATTATGAGTTCGTTCTTGTTACTTCAGCAGTGTCCAGCATTCAATCACAAATGTCTCACTTTATTCTTATCTGAAAGTGGCAGACAGCGGAACAACCAGGACGCCTCTTTTCAGGCGTCTTACTTCTCTTCCAGGGATTTTGTCATTCGCTGATTGGGTTAAGATTTATAATAGCAAAAAATTCTGCTTGAAATTCGGTGTATGCGGTGTGATCCAAAAATATCAAGACTGAATTTTAAAAATTTTAAATCTAAATGAAGACATAAACTGTTGAGTTAATTATATAATAACGTAATGATATCTTGAGGATTAGACTCGTGTCTGGACGTTTAGATTTTTATCTAGAAAGACAAGTTTTTGCCCATTCTCTATGGTTTTTAGAGAAATATTTGTGCTGAAGAGAGAATTGTGAATGTACAACACTTTTCGTACTTTGCCTAGTTGGCTCGGGCTGTAGAATACACTGACTGCGCCTCTGCTGAAGGGTAAGACCCCCCAACAAGTGTCCTGGATATGACACGAAACAATCTAATGGTGTGGTTACAATGATGCTGGGGCTTTGGGGAATACGGAGCACCCCTTCATTACCATTGGTCCCAGGTCTACTGTAGCCCGGAAGAGTAGCACCTGATAGGGCCCTATCTATGGGTTAAATAGATCTAAATTGCATTCGTACGCTAAACTGAATAGCTTGAATTAGAACTGTTTGACTAAACTGAATAGCTTAAAATAGAAATGTTTTTGACAAACTGTGAGCTTACATTTAAACTGCATACTTATATTAAACTGAATTTTTTTAAATGGGACTGTTTTTGACTTTGAAACGGTACTTACGCTAAACTGAATTGTATAAAAAGAGTTCTATGATATAGAACTGTTTTGAAATTTAACTGTGTGTAAACAAAATCTATACTTATATTAAACCGATTTGACTGAATTAGAAATGTTTGAATAAACTGAATAACTTGAAATAGAAATGTTTTTGACTATCAAACTGTACTTATGCAAAATTGAATTGTTTGAAACAAAACTGATTATTTGTATAAAAATGGATTTGGCATTAAATAACCTTCAAAGCTTTATATGCTATAAACCCCCACAAAACCAACCAACCAACCAACCCAAACTTTCCGTACTCATCAGACCTTGCTCTGTTCGACTTTTTCTCTTGTCTTCAGCAGAAAAATCATCTTAACGGCAATATTTCAAGATCTGGATGAAATTAAAAAAAATAAGACAACCCAGTTCAAACTATATCAAAGGATCTTTTGTCGTACTCCAATCATTTGAAAAATCACTGAAACTATTTTAAGGCAAATAAACATTGTTCATTTCAGTGTGGGTGAGTATAACTTCAGTCACGATATCATTTTTTGGCACATTTCAGATGTATATAATTATCAGTTTCATGTATCTTGACTCTGACGGTAAAACGTTAATCTATTGATGACAAGTACTATTGTTTTACTTCCAGAACCAGTTAGGAACGACGTCTTAACATCTTTTTAGCGTGACAAGGCCTATAATTATTCATGCATAACACGCATTCGTGAATAATGCGCACCACTAACTTTCGGCAATGAAATTCAGTAAAAAAAAGCATCTCTCATGTTTAATACGCATTGGCTTTGTGAAGCTGCTAAATTTAAGGAAGATTTAACATTTGTTCTACATCTTGTTTTGTTTGTATAGACGAGAAATAAGAATTATATTGCAAATAAAATGTTTTGAATCACAATATGCATATTTTCACCAACCCCTCCATACGGACAGGATGTTTCACAAGGTAAATTTTTTAAAGCGGAGTTTAACAGATTTGAATTCAGAATTTTCCTTCTCCTAGGCTGGTTGCCTAACCACGGCTGAAGACTCTGCCCAACTATTTACTCATAGCTGGGTGGAGAATAATTGGATTCATACCTTCCCCAAGACCATTAATACTATGTGAAATACAATCAGCCACGTCCACGATTTGAAATCGTGTCACGGCGTCCATTTCCTATAACACTAACCATTACACCACGGACATCTCCATAAAGTCACCTTCTATGTACAAACTATTTAGGGTGAATGAAAGGATAAGTTCGCACGAAAATATTACAAACTTTGCTTACGTTCTAAGTGTAATAGCATATCAACCTTTAGTGGGTATTTAATGCCAGTCATCCTCGCAGAAGAACAGTAGTGGCGCTATTTAACCCATAATTGGGTGGAACAAACATTCGGTAAAAATAAGTTCACAACAGAAGAAACATTATAAACAAACGCACATTCCAGTCGCTGTTTAGCCATATAAAACAGAAGAGAAGGGCACTTTATATGGTTAGTAAGCAACATTCGCAGATTATTATTTATGAGTTCGATTCTCACTGAGTGTCCCATATTTCCGGTCTTATGCCACATCTTAGCTAAGGTTAGTTAGTAAACAACTATAAAACAGGGTTTGTTTGAATTATAGATATAACTTACTTTCGGGCGTGGCGTTGCAAATAGAATGATGAAAATGCCCCCCCCCAAGGTAATATTTAGTTCTCGAAAAGCTTTTTAGGTACAAAAATCTGTGAAAAGTTATGTATTATAGAGAAATAATTACGGAAGGTGACATTTTAAACGATTGCAAAATTTTTAAATATTATACATTCTCATGAAGATTTGATAAACACCTCCTTTACCAATTATGATATCATATTTTGCCATTCGGAGTAAAAATAGCGTAAAAAAAACAAAAAACGATTGTATTTTATCTGCAGATATGTGACAATTAACCCATCCGCCATCTTTATATCATTTTTCCTATTTCATTCTTCTTTTTTCTTTCTTTCTTGCATCTGTCCCTAAATTATAACATTCTTCTGTGGCCATGAAACGCAAAAATGTTTATTGAGTCATTAAACCACTGTAAAACAACAAAGAATATCTACGAATAGCTGCCGACAGTCTTCTGACCTTTTCTTTGCCTTTCACAGAGGGGCTGTCTTCAATTTCTGCGCATGCGCTGTCGAAGACCGCCTTCTGTGAGACAAAGAGATTATACTAAAGAGAGGATAGAGCAAGCACAAAAGACACACAAGGACAATTCACCTCTAAACTATCGACTCTCGCCTTTCGACCTCTGACATTTCCTATACGCCCGCGATGAAAATCTTCCTTTGCCTCTGAGCAAAAAATCCTTACGTTCAACTCTCTTTCTGTTGAGAATTTCAAAATAATAGAAAAATAAAAAAAATAAAAACACGTTAAAGAAAATATTAGGGAATATTCGAAAAAGGAAAAAAAACATCCTTTTCACAATTGTACTAGTGTGAGTCACAAGTTTTGCAATATTTTAGGACCTGCTATTTTCAGCGCGGATATCATGTGACCGAAGCAGTTAAAGCCATAAACGGTAGCCCCTATTGTTGCTAGTATCAGTGCGCTCACACTTTGTGCATTGCTTCATTCTGTGAGTGATTAGAAAACCGCCCAGAAGAGCGAGTAGCATAGTCTAATTCGAGAATTTATAATTGACAAATTCGAACTGGCGCAGAAGCAACCGGAAACATTTGCTGTACAGAAGATGAAGTGTAATAAAATTAAAAATGGGGATTAATTACATTTGTCAATTATTTCATTTGTAGTTATGAATTGTGAGTTAGCTAAGAAACTTTGAGTTGAAGTGTACGTCGCACTGAAAGGTCAGACGCATGCACATGCTACTACCGGATGTCAGCTCATGTCAAAATAGGCATTTGTTTTGAAATACACGGTAGACAGGGTATTTAAAATAAGCATTTTGAATGCAATAATGGCTGATTTGGCAGGCGCATTTATGGAACGTTTTTAATGACAGGTTTTCTTATCATAATTAGTTGATGAGATAATTAGTATATTATAGAAGCAGGGAGATTTTTAGTGTTTAGTTCAGCGAGTCGAGTCAGAAGCAAAGGGTCGAAGCTACATAGGGGTGATTCAGGTCCAGAGTGGCCCTTTGGCGGTAGGGTTTGTTTCGGGCGAAGAAAGCGACGTCGATGTTTGGATCGTTCGTCTGTCACGATTGAAACTTTTTGGGTTTCTATGTAACAACTCATATCTTTTACTCTATCTTTCTTTTTGGTTTCGGTGACGACTGCTGTAGGAAATGTTGCGGTCAGAAAATAAACTTTCGTATTCGAAACAACGAAGTCGCTTTGTACTTTGAGAAAGGTAACATCTATTTATTTTGGGTGTCATAGCGTAACATCTTTTAATTATATCTGTGTGCGTCGTGTTACGCTAGTTGTATCTGATCAAGTAATGTTACAGAAGGTGCATTTGATCAAAGTACGGTTACCAGATGGCTGAAGAAATTTCGTTCAAGTCGCAAAAACTTTAAGGATCAAGTAAAGTCAGGCCGGCACAAAACCATGGATTCCAAGCCAAAGAGACAAATCCAGCGTGTAGCACTCGGAGAATATCAGGCTAGCTCGACATTTGGTCACCATCACGAGCTTGGCAAAAGTATCCGGAACTGCCGAATAGTACCTTTATCATCCTCGTCATTGTCATCATGTCATACCACATGCACGGATTTCCCTAACTCTCTCTCACAATTTGTTTTAATCGTTCATCACTTCCGGCAGATCTTCTAGACTACATTCTGTGTCCGTACGAAGCTGTTGTTAAGTTCTAATTAGTCGTCCAACGTTTGTGAAAGGGTCCATAGGAGAACATCGCTCATGAGTTCGTCCTTACTTCTCAAGCAGTATCCCGTATATCTTATTCGTCTAATTTTGATGGTTTTTGAGATGGGAGGTTGGAGGTCGTACAGCTTCTATTCCAGTATTTGTTCAATAAAGCTCGTAGCATTCTTGTACAATTCTCCTCTAGCTTTTTCTCTTTACGCTAAGTCAGCGTCCATGTGATGCATCCATATAGTAGTTGGGACTCGACCGCTGCTTGGAAAAGATTTGTTTTATTTAATCGGATCAGTCTGACTTCAAAATGACCGATAACCAATCGATAACTGTCTATGCCTTCTTTAGTCGTGTATTGATGTCATTTTCCGTAGATGAGATCCTGCTTTCGTTATAGAGAAACCTTTTCACTAGTTTCAGTGAACCATCATTTAATGTGGAGATGTCACCCCTTTGATTTTGTCTCACCCAACTAGTAAACATAAGGGCATCTCAAATTGCACAATCTTTGTGGTAATGATCCAATTTTTTTATATATGTTACCGTATCATAGCATAAATTTCACATGGTAGAAAATTTGTATTAGCAGAGATTAAAGTAAATCTAATCTGAATTTCAATAGCTGTACGGAGTCTTCCTTAATGGCCAACCTGGTTATAATCCCATTTCTAAACATTTTAATATCTAAATAATAGATATAATTTCAGGTGTAGATTTGTTTTCATTTGAAAATCCTGTTTCAGTAGCTACAAGTTCTAAATGTGTTTTACGAAAACAAATACTAGTAAAAGTTTCAGAAGTTTCGAATATAATTGCTGAAGACTGGACGTATAATATCTTCCAGAAGTAAATACGCCTCCTATAACTTCTTTAGTAAATTCAGGATTTTATTATTTCACATCATCATCACCATCAACAACAAGAAGGCATGCCGAACGCGTGAATTCCTTTGAGACTCTCTCGCCATCCATCTCTATCAGCCTTCTGAAACTTTTACTAGTATTTAGGAGGTGCCCGTGGTGTAATGGTTATCGTCGTAGGAAATGGACACGGTGACTCGAGTTCAAATCCTGGACGAGACTGATTGCATTTCACCTAGCACTAATACCCTTGGGAAAGGTACGAATCCAATTATTCTCCCTCCAGCTATGAATAAATAGTAGGACAGACTGGGTTCTTCAGCTTTGGTGAGGCAACTAGTCTAGGAGAAGGAAAACTCTGAATTCAAACCTGTTAAACTCCGCTTACAAATTGACCTTGTGTCATATCCTGTCCGAGCGGAGGCGTTGGTAGATAGGATCCGTCTCTATCAGCCTTCCTTCTTGTTAAATCCTCCAGACAGCATCCAGTGTTCACATTTTTAAGTCTTTGGAGGTCGTCCAACAATGGTTCGTCCATATGAAGGAGAATGTCGATTATGAGTTCGTTCTTGTTACTTCAGCAGTGTCCAGCATTCTTGCTTGTATAACTGGGATGGTTTGTGAGATGGGAGGTAAGTGGCTCTACAGCTGTTTCCAGGAGGTGTTCAAAACAGTACGCATGATAATTTAGTAACTTTCATCGAGCTTTTTCTTCTGGCGTTTTGTGGTGTATCCATGCAGTTGTAGTGACACGGCTACAGTTTGGAAAAATCCCTGTTTTATTTCTTCTGAGGGATCAGATTTCTAGATAGTCGTTAACCTGTTAATTGTGGAACATTATGCAATCAAAATGGTTATCATTTAGTAGTATTTATTACCAAACCCTACAACACTGCAACTTTATAACTGAAAGTTTAATTATATAGCAATTAAAAAGATACTAATTAGACACTTTAACTATAGTAATGCAATTTTATTTTTGGCTACAGAGGAGCTGTGATTTTATTTTTTGTTTAAAAACTTTTCAATTATGTAGCGTTTGGTAATAAATAATATCTAATAATTCGAACAGGCTGTCCTTATCTTTGGAAACTGACTTCTCTATACGACAAAGACCAATTGTTAGATAAACTATAACAAACCTAACCACTGAATACTGCATATACCATTTGCACTCATGGTCATCATCGATCAAACAATGATTCATCTTTACATCGAATAATCTTAAAAAGGAAGAAAAAGCAGAAATGTAAGATATAAATATAGCCATACTTGATATAATCAAACAGCAACTTGAAATTCACCATAGCAAAAGATACAAGACTTACTTCCTGACTAACATTAAATGCGAAAATAATGAATAAATAGACTTTGAAAGTACAGTTCCTTGACTAAAACTGTGTAAATCATTCCTGGCAATGCCTGAGAGTGAAGACTTCATTTCCATTGTTTAAATATTCCTTGCCATTTTTGAAACTGATGCACCCTTTTTGAACTCACAAGACATGCTATATCTCGGCTATACCGCTGTCTACTTTCATGTTTTTGCCCAGTCGGTTGGGGCTGTAGAATACACTGACTGCATCTCTGCAGAGGGGTAAACCCCCCCCCATAAATGAGTGTCCTGGATATGACACTAAACACCTTCATTGCCATTGCTCCCAGGTCTACTCTGGCCCGGCGTGGTAGCACCTGATATGGCCCTATCTATGGGTTAAATAGAACTAACGGCATACTTATGCTAAGATGAATTGTCTGACTAAGCTGGTTAGCTTAAGATAGAAATGTTTTGGACAATTAAACTGTACTTACTTTTAAACTGCGTGCTTATGCTTAACTGAATTATTTGAAATGGAACTGTTTTTTTTACATTGAAACTGTACTTACACTAAACAGAATTTTTTAATATAAAACTGTTTTGACATTTAACAGTGTGTAAACAAAATCTATACTTATACTAAACTGATCTAGCTGAATTAGAACAGTATGACTAAACGGAATAGTTTGAAATGGAAATGTTTTTGACAATTAAACTGTGTACTAATGTTAAACTGAATTGTTTGAAATAGAACTGATTATTCACATAAAAATGAATTTTACATTAAATAACCGACAAAGGTTGATATGTCATACAACCCAACCAACCAACCTACATTATGTTTATATAGTCAGTTCTATGAAAAAAAATATTCACTTCGATGTTAATTTCTCCCGAAATATTTTTAGCAGGGTATATATATATCGGTGGTGCCACTTACATATAAAACGTAAAGCAGTGTAAATATAAAGCGTCTCTTATTAAAATCGAAAAGCGTCAATATTTATTAATGACTGCATAAAAAAAATGAAACTGTTAATGAAACTATTATTATATAGGTATCCTTATTTCACGGATATCATTATTTATCTTTATTTTTCCTCTTCCTTTATGATTTCTTTTAAGTTTGAAATGGAACAACTGGACAAAATATTAACATATTAAATGTATTCTTTAACGCAAGTTACATTTTAGGTAAATTTCAAAATTGCACAAGGAAAACAATAAATAATTAACTTCTGAAGCGAACCAAAAATGAAGTAACTTTAAAAAATAGTTCAGTTGATGATTTTAACAACTTTGCAATTATTTTTTAAAAACTTTTGAATGATTGTAAATTCTATAAATTAAACGTGACTGGTATAGGCTCTTTAGCTTGTCACGTCAACCGGTCGATGAGAAGAAACACCTAATTCATACCAGCTGTACTGCAGTAAAAAAATTGACCGTGTGTCAAATCCTGAAGTCATGTGCACAGAACATCTAATATACCAAAGGGTATCAAGATTTCTAATTAAAGTCTCTACTAGTAAGTCCTTTAAGTTTTTATTGTGTGTGAAACAGAAGATTGTGCAAGTTTAGCACCCTCTATACTCATCAGACAAAGCCCCATGCGACTTTTGATTACTTCCCAGCTTGAAATTGTAAGATTTGCAGACATAGTGGATACTAAGAAGAAATATGACGGTACAGCTTCACATCATATAAAGAGAAGTTCCAGAAGTGCTTCGACTAATAGAAAACTCGTTGGAATACATGTACCGAATACTAAGCTGACTATTTTGAAGGAAATTAACGTTTAAATTTCTGTTTTGATTTTCTTTTGAATGCTCATTGTTTACTAATCAAACCGTGAAATTTCTACAGGTTCAGTGGGTTCTGGATGAAAATTCAATTGTCTAACCGTGTGTGAAAACATCATCTCAATAATAATCAGTAAGAAGAAAGTAGAACTTACTACAAACAAGACAGCGTTATAATTAATGGCTTTTACAATGAATCCCACCGGAGAAGAAAGAAAGCTCTAAAGAAAGATAATACGAATCCCATACAAGATAAAACATTGTGATCGAGAAGGATACAATAACGGCAAAAAAGAGAGATTTTGAAAAGAATCTAGTCAAGTGTAAAGTAAAACTGAGTGAAGACAATAAACCAATGACTATGTATATATACGGAGTGAGAGAGACAGAGAGAGGCAGGCATACAGAGAGACAGACAGGGGGAAAGAGAGAGAGAGAGAGAGAGAGAGATACACAAAGAGAAACAGAAACAGACAAGGAAAGATAAGAGCGAGATAGAAAACAGACCGAGAGACGGACCAAACAGAGAGAGAGAGAGAGAGAGAGAGAGAGAGAGAGAGAGAGAGAGAGAGAGTGTGTGTGTGTGTGAGCATGAGAGAGAGAGAGAGAGAGAGAGAGAGATTCAAATTACAAATGGTAATAACTGACACATCGATAATAATGAAAAAAAAGCTGAGAAAATATAAATAGAATGGCTTGCACACACACACACACACACACACACACATATATATATATATATATATATATATATATATAAAGTCTATGTAGTGTAGTCATACAATACGGCTACGGCTTGGAAGAATCCCCGTTTTATCTTGTCAGTGTATTGTGAATTCCAAAATACAAATTCGTTTGTAAGTCTTAAAAATTGTTTTTGCTTTAACTATTTAGAAATAAATGTATATTTTGTTTTACTTGTATTTTTCTCATTTGTAAGTTTTGGCTGTTGAAATACATGTTGGCAGATACTGTTAATTCAGCTGGGAACTAGAACGCAAAGCAGTGACTCAGAGTGAGTGATAGAGCTGTTAAGCTGTAAATTCAACATAAAAACTTAGGAAGGAAGAAAAAAAGATTGTTCTGTGAACATATATCACTTGAAGCCATGGGAAGTAGCATGGTGGATGTTAAGTAGGGCGGATGAATCCAAATTTATGTCAACTGCACGCCTTACCAGATGCTGGGTAAAAGAATTTCAAAGGTCAACGGCCAGGGTTAAATAGTTCAGTCATCTATAAGAGTAGCGTTTATTCAAAAAATAAAAACAACCAACGAACGATTACCATGACAATATACATACATATATATAAACTCATGAAGTTATCAGATATATATGATATAAATTTATTTATGTAAATGTGTCTATATCAATAGATATTCACAAACACATACACTTACACACAAGTATATATATATAGAGAGAGAGAAAGAAAGAAAGAAAGAAAGAAAGAAAGAAAGAAAGAAAGAAATATAAAACAAAAGTGATAAAGGATGGAACAATGTTTGAAAGAACGACAGAGAATATGGATAGACTCGAGACATAAGTTGTAATAATTGACATATTGATAAAAAAAAGTAAATACAGAAAAAAAGCTGAGAAAATAGAAACAGATTGGCTTAGAGAGAGAGAGAGAGAGAGAGAGAGAGAGAGAGAGAGAGAGAGAGAGATGGAATTGTGTGAGCCAAAGAACCAAGACAAGATGGGATTAGTTGAAAAAGAAAAAAAACTAGAACCCCCTCAACAAAAAATTCTCATAAACTTTCCTATTGTACTCATCAGCTCTCACAGCAGGATATCCTATTTTCGCGAGGTAGCGTAGTAAGTAAGGAATGAAGAATATTCATAAAAAAATCATAATAAAGATATTTTATTCTAGGTATAAAAAAACGAACGAAGAAGTCGTGAGTAGAAGATATACATAATATAATAAATAATTAAAAAAAAACAAAAGAAATAATTGCGATTATAAATATACTAGAAGAGCTGGAAACCCATTCGATTTTTCTTTGAAGCACAGGTCTATGATTGTGATACTTCTATTTAAGAAGAATGGATTGATTTTAACGGTGAGTCAACCCGCCTAGGATTATTTTATGCCAATATTTTCGGGAATATCGTTCATGTTTACACTTTTAGTGTAGTGGATTAAAATTTTAAAAATATTGTGAATGTTGATATGCCGTGAAACAAATGTTTTCTTTGTTTTTTAAATGGTATATCATCCTTTGTGAGTTAATTAATGCCAAAGAAGAACAGTGCTGGTATTATTTAAGCAATAGCAGAGGGTGGGGATAAGCGAGTTCAACCCTTCTCGAAGCGAACGTTAAAGGGCAACTAGAGATCGAACTCGCTTATTACGATTACATAGTCCAGGATGTTAGCCACTACTCTACTGGGACTCCAGTATTTTAAACAAATAAACCAAACTAACTAAAATATTTGCATCAGATTGGAATATTTCATGCCATACAACCGTGTCAAAATTATTGCAATTGAAAATCATAACTGAAAGCTTCGTTTGTTTAAAAAGAAATATTATAAGTTAAATGTGATCAGATAACGGCGTGAAATACTTGAAACCATGTAACTGTAATGACAGTATTTACATTAGACAGGAATAAGTAAAAGTAAAGTTGTCTCCCTTTAGTCGAGGGCGACCAGAAGGTTCCCTTTTCAATTGCTACTACACCGAGGCGTAGGGGAGGGCGCTACACTTTTCCTTGGATTGCACCACTTTACCCTTGATACGTGCCTTATATTGCTGATTGTTAAGCAAGGAGGTATCAAGTACCATTTTTAAAGTTTTTGGTATGATGCGACTTGGGATTGAACCCAGGTCACCAAGACCATTGGTGAATACTCAACTCACTTGGCCAATGAGTAAGTTCAGACAGGAGTACTTGAAAATATATAACTGTGATCAAAGTTTTATATTCGTAGAAATACTTGAAACCATATAACAGTGATGAAAATATTTATGTTAGACAGGAATACTTGAAACCATGTAACTGATCACAGTATTTATATTAAACAGGTATACTGGCAACTATAGAACTGTGATCAAAGTATTGATATTAGACAGAAATACTTGAAACCATGTAACTGTAATCAAACTATATATATTCGTAGAATTACTTGAAACCATATAGCAGTGATCAAACTATCTATATTAGACAGGAATATTTGAAACCATGTAACAGTGATCAAAGTATTTATATTACACAAGAATACTTGGAACTATCTAACTATAATCAAAGTATATATATTCGTAAAAATACTTGAAATCATATAACCGTGATCAAAAAGTTTTTATTAGACAGGAATACTTGAAACCATGTTACTGTGATAAAAATATTTATATTACACGGGAATACTTGAAACCAAGTAACTGTGATCGAAGTATTTAAATTAGAGAGTAAGACTTGAAACTATAGAATTGTGTTTATCTTAGACAGGAATGCTTGAAATCATATAACTGTGAACAAATTATTTATATTTGATAGGAATACTTAAAACCATAGAATTGTCATGAAAGTATCTATATTCGACAGGAATACCAGAAATTATATAACTATGATCAAAGTAATTAAATTAGAGAAGAATACTTGAAACCATATAATTGAAATTAAAGTACTTATATTTGACAGGAATACTTGAAATTATATAAACTTAGGCAAATAGACTAATTTTGGTATTAAATAATCCAACGAGGTTTGACGTGCTGTAAAGCAAACTAACCAACCAAACTAATAAACATTATAATTGTTCGTGTTCTACCATCTGCAAGCAAATTATTGGTATTAAGAATATTTATAGGAAGCTATAATTATTTAATAAGGATTATAATTATCATCCGTAAGTTGAAACCATATGACGATATGAAAAGAAATCATTATGATCAATTATGATCTGTCAGTTTAAACCATTAATGATTAAGTATAAGTTATTAGTATGAGATTCCGTAAAACTGATTATCATAGTCAAAAAAAAAAAAATCATAGAAAAATATTGTTGAGGACATATGCTGACAATGTGTCATGTTTTGTGTTTTACTTCTTTGGACTTTACAGCAAAGTCATCCCATCTTAAGGAAGGCAGTTTACAAAAATATGAAGGAATATCAAATAATTTGTCCAGATGTTCCTCAAATCTTTTCACTTTGGGTGCGTAACAGAGTTTTGGATTTAAGTATGTGTCATTTAAATATGTGTCATTTCATTGGATTTCATTGACAGAAAAAAGGTTTCAGTGCTCTGGATAAATTTTATTTTAATCCAGATTAGATGGAGTGGTAAGGCAACTGGATTACAATAATATAAATGATACTGTATAATAATATATGGATAGTAAATATATGGATAATGAATATATGGATGATATTTAAATAGGTTCCAGCTATACTCCAAGCACATAAAGTACTCAGCCGTGAATAAGCACCGTCTTTCAGGGTAACTGAAAGTTTTTCATTTAAATTTTAGCTATTAAGACGGACTCAAATGAAGTTAACAAAATTAAGAAAACAAACAAACAAAAAACAAATGAATTACACACTCCGCACCAGTTATTGGTTTTGAAATATTTGAAAGTGTCATTAGTCCCAATGGCCAGAAATATAAAAAAAATTAGGTACACAGATATTAAACTCTCAGCTGAGGATTCAGATACAAAGTTTGACTAAATAATAGTCTCATTAGAATGGCTAGAAAATAAAAATAGTATCAGGATTTTAAAACAACCCACCCAGCCAGAGTAGAAAAATGGTTTTGTGAAATCATCCCAAGTAAAAACTTATGCAATTTAAAAGTCATAAGAATATGTTAGTTTGACTATTATTCATTTTCACAATTCCTTATCTGAAAACACAGACTAAAGACACCCAAAAGTCTGAAAGTAGGTAGAAATAAAAGAAATTCCTCTAAAACAGAAATATTTCGTTCGCATCAGAAAATTCTGAATCACTTTCCCCAGAATAATTTTGTCTAAGCGTAATGAGATGATCCCACATATAAATAATCGAGCTAAGATTGGATATTTGGAATTTAAACTTGAGGGAAACAAGGGAGGTTTTTTCTTCTCATACCTCCATAACCACAAGGATATCCTACCCCGGCATTTCACTGGATAACAGTTTCAGAGGGAGGAGAAAATTTTATGAGCTTTACAAACATATAAGAAACTATGGGATGTAGAATGGTGGATGTGTAGCAAAGCGGATGAAGCCAAAGGTCGGTCAACAATGAGCTTCATCAGATCCCTGGTGGAAGAAATTTATAGGTCAACGGTCAGGATCGAATATTTCTGTCAAGAAACTACTGCTACTCATCTTTAAGGGTAGTATCTTCTGATGAAAAATAAAAGCGGCCAACGAAATATTACCAGGATTCTCATCCAAACCGTTCATCCAAACCACATTGGCCTTCACCGGGGAAAAAAGAGGCATGTTCTGCTGAATGTGGAGCTCTGTGTTCGAAAAATTAGCCACTGAGCCCAAATCCAAGTTACTTCGATGCAAAAATATTGTTAACATAGCGATATCTAATGTTTGGACTTTAAGTACAGCAAACCACCTGCCAGAACTTACAGCATCCACAGCAAAGCGAATACAGACATTATATGCGTGCAAGAACATAGATATAACCATAGTGGACAAGAATTAATTTGTTTCGACTTTTGGGAGGAAAAACTCCATCAATACTACCATAGGAGGTATACGAATGCTTCTCAGTCCTCGTGCCTTAAAATCACTTATGAATATAGAGGGAATCTCACCGAGAGTTATGTGTGCTACATTTAGAGGCAACTCCCGCAAAATGAATCTCTCTTACTGCAGGCCTACCAATGCCAGTAATGAAAGGGATATCATCACCTTCTGTGATGGGCTATTTTCACTTGGTCGACACATTCCAAAACATATTGTATAAATCATGAATGGAGATATGAATGTACGAATAGGCAAAGACGAAAATAATAGATTTTGTTTACACAAGATTACAAAAAAGAAATGGTGAATATGTAACAGATTTATCATTCGAGAATAGTCTATCATGCCAAAACACTAAATTCCAAAAGAGGGAGGAAAAACTATGGATCTATATCTATGCAAATAACCCAGCTAAATTATATACTCATAAACAAGAAGTGGATAAATAGCACTTTGAAATGTGAGGCACACTCCTCTTTTGAAGGAGTATCTTCCAATCAAAGAATCATCTCAGAAAAAAAAAAATCGCTTGAGTTAACACAGAAATCATTAAAAAAAACAGTCAACCACATCTTATGACTGGTCTTTTCTTACATATAGGAATATAAGCAATAAATATACGAAAACTTTGAGAAACAAATTCGATACTCTTCTGGAGACATCTGAAAGATAAACTCTAAATGAATATGAACATTTTCTTAAGGTCCATAGGGAAGCAGCAACAGAATGCCTACCAACTAAACCAAAAGCCAAATGCAGAGCTCTATGGGAGTCAATAGTAATTAGAAAAAATGACAAAGGCAAAAAACACGTCTTTACTTTGTAAAAGAAACATAGCAAAAGCCAGAAACTTAAGAAAGTTCAACGAGAACTAGCACGTACGAAATAAACAAAAACAAATAAGAGAAACAAAAAAACAAACGATTAGAATACGTTCAAAGTTTAGTTTGGTTTGGTTTGGTTTGGTCGAGTTTTATAGAATATCTAAACCATTGTTGGTAATTTAATACCAAATTCTGTTTTTACATATTGCTATGAAACAGTAACAATTTAACATCAGTCGTTTGTTTGTTCACATTCAAATGGATATACATATGATTTGTAAGTAAATAGTTTGTTGGTAATTTCATTTTAAAATGAGTTAAAACTATTTTTTACATTAGTATTGCTATTGCTTCTACACAATTTAATGGTTTCAATTTTTGCTTGCAAACACAAATAATTCTATATGATATTCCTTTCTTAGCAGACAGTGAAGTGGTTTTGAGTATTACTATTTAATAGTAATTATTCTAATCAACACTATTCATTAATTAGCACACTGTTAAAGGGTTTCAAGTATTGCTACGTATCACTAAAATTCTATTTGACATTCATTCATTTACACACAGTCAAATGGTCAAACAGGTCTATTTCTAACAATAGGTCATTTGTTTGCTCTCAGTGTTCATAATTGTTAATAGATTTATCCAAAACATTCTATTCCGTATACAGACCAAAGATGGAGCAAATCATATTTGCGTATGATCTCCCCAAAGAATCTCTTCTATTGTTGGAATTAAAAGAAATTAAAAATACAATGACATGAAAAAATAAATAAATGCAACTGTAGGTTTTCCAGGAAGCCTCGGAGAGAAAGCACAATCTGCGTATTTCTGAATAGAAGAGGGATTCCTTGGCTCTAAAGAGAAACTCTTTTTCAGTTACCTCGACATGCCTCGACCGAACGGACGGACATTTTTCTCTTGGTTGTTAGTAGGGAGAGCAGGTTCTTGTTAAATCCAGAACTTAGTGGTGCGTTGTGTTTCCTGCTAGTAGCAGCCTCTGATGATTCCATAATGTCCTTCAAGCACCTTGTCTGGTGGAGTGCGACTATTTCAACTGGTTCAGGAAACCATTCATCAACACAGAATAGTTGTGAATCCCCAAATTAAAATTTGAGTCTGAAGGTATCCTTGTCTTAATTCCCATGCGACTTCGACGAACAAATTAGAAGATAACAAGTGAATGGGGTAAGAAGAAAAAAGAGTCAGACACAAACCTCAGAATCTCCTAACAACAATACAAACAATTAACCACATCCACGATAAACCCTTCAGGTGCCCCATACTATCATGATGCTCTAAAAAAATACATGGTTCTCACCTACACGCACACACACACACACACACATATATATATATATATATATATATATATATATATATATATATATATATGTGCGTGTGTGTGTGTGTATGATTGAGAGAATGAGAAAGAGATGTTATATAGCAATATCAATAAAAAATTATAGGGGATAGTCCCCGAGGCGTTGTGGTTAAAATGTTTGACTGTTACATTCACTTTCCGATTAATGCCCTTGGGAAAGGTATGAACCCTTTTCTTCCTAATACTCTGGATTAAATAGTATTACTACTATTCTACAAAGATGACTTAAGTATAGAATAATAATACACGGAATTTGATATGCCAATAAACAAAGAAACCAAGCTATACTTATATATATATTAGTCATAAATCATGACGTTATTTGGGATTAAAGATATATAAAACAGCTCATTTGGTTGAAGAAAAATTATTTCAATTAGCTTTTTAACGAATCAGCTATGGGTTAAATAGTACAACTACGGTTCTTCTTAAAGGATAGAGTTGGCCTTAAATAACCCACCAATATTAGTGTGCAAACAAACCTACTCATTTAAAAATGAAATTACCGACTAAATATTCCCTAACAAATATTATATTCATTTAAATGGGCACAAAGTCGGTGGATTCTATAGCTACGGTCGACTGCGCAAAAGGAATGTGGAGTGTCCGTTCTTTGCGATTATTTTCAGAATTGTATTAACAGTTTGGGTCCCATCAATGGGTCAAATAGAACTATTTAATCATTTACTATGCTTGAAACCATTTTATAATGATCAAACAAATGACTGTTAAATTGATTTATTAATATTACTTAGCAGTAATAGGAACCATTTAACTGTTTACAAAGGAATGATCTCTGACTCGTTTAAAAATTGTTACCAACAAACTTATCCTTTACAAATAACATATCTAATATATTAATACTATATATGTATATATATATAAACAGGATTTGACATTAAAAACCCATCAACCGTTGATATACCATTACTAACTAACCAACCAACCAACCAACTTGAACTGTTCAATCATTTACTATACTTGAAACCATTTAACTGTGTGCAGACAAATGACCTCTGGCTCGTTTAGAAAATCTTACCTACGAACTATTCATCTTAAAAACATTGGTATAAAAGGGATTTGTCATTAAATAACCACCAATGGTTGATATGCCATTAAACTAAGTAAACTTAACCTAACCAGCTACACAAACTTTCCAGCTGTTAATTGAATTTCCTGAAGATTGGCGAGCTGCGTAAAACTCTGAGAAGACATTTTAACAGATTATATATATATATATATATATATATATATATATATATACAAAATTAGAATATTACAGACAGTTAATGTTAAGCAATTATACCTGAAATACTTCAGAAGTGTTTGAATGTTCTTACCTGAAGATCGAATACTTGAAACAGCGTCTGTCGTGAGTGGTTTTGTTTATATATATATATATATATAATGTTATAAAAGATACAGATCTAAATAGAAATAGACATAACTAATCAAATTACTGCTTTCATAAACACATATGTACCGTATATATATATATATATATATATATATATTAAGAGGAAACAATACGCATACACAGACACACACATTCACACATACAGACGCTCACAAATATATACATATACTGATATAGAGAAAGGAAAGAAAAGAAAGTGAGAGAGTGAGTGATAGATAGATAGAGACAGAGACAGAGAGGCAGAGAGAAACGAAGAGAAAATACGCAGGCATATATATTTATGATATATCCTTGTAGTTGCTTGCTTAAACATACAAATATACATGACTAGACTAATATATATATATATATATATATATATACAACGTGTCTTACTTGAATTTTCTTTTAGAGATAGAGATCTCGTTGACAGACAAAGCTATCAAGGCCAACAATAATAAAAACTGTCAATAAACAACGCAATTATTTGGCCTCGCGTCTCCAACTGATTATTGGAATTAAATTAAAAGCATAAACAAGAATTTCGTCGCGAAATTGCACATTATGTGTGTGGGTAATGGAGAGCAAGGTGACCGCATAAACATTAGGGAAAAGATGAAACACTCTGTGAAATGAATCTATTGATAGTAATGTGTCGGGTTTGCTTAGACACATAAATACTAGTTCGGTCTAGAAATTAATGAGACTGATTTTTGAAAATAATTTTCAGGTTGGCAGCCCCCATGGAAAATCAATTGATTCATATTTACATTGAACACACGTAAAAAAGAATCAATTCAAGCCTTAGAAATTAAAAGAGAGACTTGTAACAGATGTGATCAATGTTGCACGAAGACTTAGTTTTTGGATATTTTTTTGCTGTCTGGGGTTATTTAATACCCAGAGGTTAGGCCACCCCGTTTTTGTACATTTATATACATATTTATAACGCATGCCCATTGGTCGAATGAGTGGAGTGTTCGTTAATGGTCCCGGTGACCGAGGTTCAATCCAAGGTCGAGTCATGCCAAAGACTCAACAATGGTACTTGATACCACCTTGCTTAACACTCAGCATTATAAGGTAAGGACCAAGGGTAAAGTGGAGCAATCCGGGAAATGGAGTAGTGCCCTCCCCTACAACTCGGTGTGGTAGCTGTGGAAAAGGGAGCCTTCGGGTCACCCTCAACGATGGTCGCCAACTTTACTTACTTGCTATACTGTCGCTGGATCTTGTCAAACAACGAGGAACACGAATATATAAAAATATAATGTTATATTGACGTTTTTCTGGAGCAAGAGAGCATTCGGAGAGAGTTCGCGCGCACAAAGGAGTTGTCGGGAGTAGGAATAGCCAACAAACGTATTTCTTATATAGTCTTAAAACTCCCACATGACCCACATGGCCACGCCTCTTCACCCACGCAACACTTGTTTTTCATTGGCCATAGTTTACACCTACGCAATGCTTGTTCTCCATTGGTCATGGCGTCAACACCCACGCATAGTTTGTTTTCCATTCTTCACGATTTGCACGCACGCATTTTTTAACCTCGGATCTCATGCCCACGCAATTTTTCTTTTTCGGGAGTCACTTATTTTATTTCATCGATAACCGGATGTAATAGTTGGGTTAATCGCCGGCCAATAAAATATATTACAGTATTTTTTTGTCATTATTTCTTTTGATTTCTTTTTTAACACGGTTATATAATATCGAGTATTCTTAAGTTACAAATAATTTGAACTCAGTTGTATGGTTTCATTCATTCTTATCTAATACTAATAGTTATTTTGCTTCGTGTAATTATTTATATTTTATAATAGTTAATTGTTTGTGCACAGTTATATGGTTTCAAGTAACTAATCATAATTCTTTCAGCCAAGTCGGCTGTGGGGCTGTAGAATACACCGACTACATCTCTTCAGAGGGACAAGACTCCCCTAATGAGTGTCTTGGATGTGACAAAAATAATCTGATGTAGAGACTCCAGTAATGATGAAGGTTTGTGGAATGCAAAGTACTCTTTCATTGCCATCGCTCCCAGATGCACTCTGGTCTGGAGTGGTAGCACCTGATAGGGTCCTATTTGTGGGTCAAATAGAACTGTTTGAGATTTAAACTGAGGGAAAACAAATGAGCTATGCTAAATTGAATTGTTTGAAATAGAACTGTTTTTACATTTAACTGTGTGTAAACAAATAACTGATGTTTAATTGAATTGTTAGTAATACACAATTGGAACCTTTAACAGTGTGCAAAGGAATGAACTGAGGCTGATTTGTAAACGTTATCAACAAAATGTGTTTACAAATCATTTATATTAAATACGTATCTATAAAGTGTATTTGGCATTAAATAATTTAAAATGTTTGATATACCATAAAAACAAAGCTAACCAAATCCTATATATTTATTATTTATGTATAAAGAAGATTTGGCATTAAATATCCTGAAATAGTTGATATGCCATAAAACCAAACTTAACCTAGCCAAATAATTCTCAGCAGAAAACTACAGCTTCAAGTAACTATTTTTAAAACGAATAATTTACAGTTTTACGGTATCAAGTATTTCTATCTAATGAAAATAATTTCAAACAGATCGATTTGACCCTTAGATGGGAACTTTATAGCTACTACCATCCAGGTCAGAGTGGACCTGGGAATAATGGCAAAAAGAGGTATTCTGTTCTCCCCAGAGCTTCAGAACTGGAGCCTCACCATCAGGTGCAGTTTTATGTCATACCCAGGATATATTTTTGAGGGAGTGTGACCCCTCGAAAATACGTCCTTGGTCGACAGGATGGAGGTGAGCGTATAGAAATATCCTTATTGTCCGTATGTGAAAAGATAATATTTTGATTAGTTTGTTTCCATTTTTAATGGCAGATCAACCTTCTTGGCTTATTTAATGCCAAAGCTATCCTTGTAGAAGAACAGCCGTGGTACTATTTAACCCATAATTGGGGGTGGATAAGAGGGTTCGATACATTTTCCAAGGGTATTCGTCTGAAAGAGAAAATAATTGTGTGACAAGAGTTCGAACTTGCTTACTATTATGTCACAATTCTACACGTTAGCCACAACACCACGTGAGCTAACCCCGATAAAATTTTCAGGGAGAAATTTTAATTTTTGAGAATTTTTCCTGAGTGATTGATTACGAGGAATTAGATAAACCTATGTGGAAGTAAGAAATTAAATAAACCTATGTGTAAGTAAAAAATTGAATAAACCTATGTGTAAGAAAGAAATTAAATAAGCTTATGTGTAAGTAAGAAATTAAATGAGCCTATGTGTAAGTAAGAAATTAAATGAGCCTATGTGTAAATAAGAAATTAAATAAGGTTATGTGAAAGTAAGAAATTAAATAAACCTATGTGTAAGTAAGAAATTAAATAAACCTATGTGTAAGTAAGAAATTAAATGAGCCTATGTGTAAGTAAGAAATTAAATAAACCTATGTGTAAGTAAGAAATTAAATAAACCTATGTGTAAGTAAGAAATTAAATAAGCCTATGTGTAAGTAAGAAATTAAATAAACCTATGTGTAAGTAAGAAATTAAATAAGGTTATGTGTAAGTAAGAAATTAAATGAGCCTATGTGTAAGTAAGAAATTAAATGAGCCTATGTGTAAGTAAGAAATTAAATAAACCTATGTGTAAGTAAGAAATTAAATAAGCCTATGTGTAAGTAAGAAATTAAATAAACCTATGTGTAAGTAAGAAATTAAATAAACCTATGTGTAAGTAAGAAATTAAATGAGCCTATGTGTAAGTAAGAAATTAAATGAGCCTATGTGTAAGTAAGAAATTAAATGAGCCTATGTGTAAGTAAGAAATTAAATAAACCTATGTGTAAGTAAGAAATTAAATGAGCCTATGTGTAAGTAAGAAATTAAATGAGCCTATGTGTAAGTAAGAAATTAAATAAACCTATGTGTAAGTAAGAAATTAAATAAGCCTATGTGTAAGTAAGAAATTAAATAAACCTATGTGTAAGTAAGAAATTAAATAAACCTATGTGTAAGTAAGAAATTAAATGAGCCTATGTGTAAGTAAGAAATTAAATGAGCCTATGTGTAAGTAAGAAATTAAATGAGCCTATGTGTAAGTAAGAAATTAAATAAACCTATGTGTAAGTAAGAAATTAAATAAACCTATGTGTAAGTAAGAAATTAAATAAGCCTATGTGTAAGTAAGAAATTAAATAAACCTATGTGTAAGTAAGAAATTAAATAAGGTTATGTGTAAGTAAGAAATTAAATGAGCCTATGTGTAAGTAAGAAATTAAATGAGCCTATGTGTAAGTAAGAAATTAAATAAACCTATGTGTAAGTAAGAAATTAAATAAGCCTATGTGTAAGTAAGAAATTAAATAAACCTATGTGTAAGTAAGAAATTAAATAAACCTATGTGTAAGTAAGAAATTAAATGAGCCTATGTGTAAGTAAGAAATTAAATGAGCCTATGTGTAAGTAAGAAATTAAATGAGCCTATGTGTAAGTAAGAAATTAAATAAACCTATGTGTAAGTAAGAAATTAAATGAGCCTATGTGTAAGTAAGAAATTAAATGAGCCTATGTGTAAGTAAGAAATTAAATAAACCTATGTGTAAGTAAGAAATTAAATAAGCCTATGTGTAAGTAAGAAATTAAATAAACCTATGTGTAAGTAAGAAATTAAATAAACCTATGTGTAAGTAAGAAATTAAATGAGCCTATGTGTAAGTAAGAAATTAAATGAGCCTATGTGTAAGTAAGAAATTAAATGAGCCTATGTGTAAGTAAGAAATTAAATAAACCTATGTGTAAGTAAGAAATTAAATAAACCTATGTGTAAGTAAGAAATTAAATAAGCCTATGTGTAAGTAAGAAATTAAATAAACCTATGTGTAAGTAAGAAATTAAATAAGGTTATGTGTAAGTAAGAAATTAAATGAGCCTATGTGTAAGTAAGAAATTAAATGAGCCTATGTGTAAGTAAGAAATTAAATAAACCTATGTGTAAGTAAGAAATTAAATAAGCCTATGTGTAAGTAAGAAATTAAATAAACCTATGTGTAAGTAAGAAATTAAATAAACCTATGTGTAAGTAAGAAATTAAATGAGCCTATGTGTAAGTAAGAAATTAAATGAGCCTATGTGTAAGTAAGAAATTAAATGAGCCTATGTGTAAGTAAGAAATTAAATAAACCTATGTGTAAGTAAGAAATTAAATGAGCCTATGTGTAAGTAAGAAATTAAATGAGCCTATGTGTAAGTAAGAAATTAAATAAACCTATGTGTAAGTAAGAAATTAAATAAGCCTATGTGTAAGTAAGAAATTAAATAAACCTATGTGTAAGTAAGAAATTAAATAAACCTATGTGTAAGTAAGAAATTAAATGAGCCTATGTGTAAGTAAGAAATTAAATGAGCCTATGTGTAAGTAAGAAATTAAATGAGCCTATGTGTAAGTAAGAAATTAAATAAACCTATGTGTAAGTAAGAAATTAAATGAGCCTATGTGTAAGTAAGAAATTAAATGAGCCTATGTGTAAGTAAGAAATTAAATAAACCTATGTGTAAGTAAGAAATTAAATAAGCCTATGTGTAAGTAAGAAATTAAATAAACCTATGTGTAAGTAAGAAATTAAATGAGCCTATGTGTAAGTAAGAAATTAAATGAGCCTATGTGTAAGTAAGAAATTAAATGAGCCTATGTGTAAGTAAGAAATTAAATAAGCCTATGTGTAAGTAAGAAATTAAATGAGCCTATGTGTAAGTAAGAAATTAAATAAGCTTATGTGAAAGTAAGAAATTAAATAAACCTATGTGTAAGTAAGAAATTAAATAAGCCTATGTGTAAGTAAGAAATTAAATGAGCCTATGTGTAAGTAAGAAATTAAATAAGCCTATGTGTAAGTAAGAAATTAAATGAGCCTATGTGTAAGTAAGAAATTAAATAAGCTTATGTGAAAGTAAGAAATTAAATAAACCTATGTGTAAGTAAGAAATTAAATAAGATTATGTGTAAGTAATTAAATAAGCCTATGTGTGAGTAAGTAATTAAATAAGCCAATGTGTACGTAAGAAATGATATAAGTCTATGAGTAAGTAAGAAATTTAAAAAGCCTATGTGTAAGTAAGAAATTATGTGTAAGTAAGTAATTAAATAAGCCTATGTGTAAGTAAGAAATTAAAAAGCCTATGTGTAAGTATGCTATATAAAAACAAAAGTAAAAGTTCGCTCCCCGTAGCAGGTGTACTGCAAGGAGACACATTAGCTCAACACCTCTTCATCATCTGTCTAGACTACGCACTTAGAACGTCTATTGATAAAATGAGAGACAACGGTTTCAAGCTGACAAAGGAAAGAAGCAAAAGATACCCTGCACAAGCAATTACGGACGTGGACTATGCGGATGAGATAGCACTTCTGGCAAATACACCCGTCCAAACCCAAACCCTACTACATAGTCTTGAATGAGCAGCTGCAGGCATAGGCCTTTATGTCAATGCACACAAGACAGAATATATGAACTTTAATAAAAGAGGCGATATCTCCACACTAAACGGTAGTTCTATGAAACTAGTAGATAAGTTCACCTTCCTAGGAAGCAGTGTCTCATCAACCGAGACAGACATCAACACGCGACTGGCAAAGGCATGGGCAGCTATGGATAACTATCGGTCATATAGAAGTCAGACCTGACTGATAAAATGAAACGCAGTTTTTTTCAAACAGCGGTCATATCGATACTACTGTATACTAAACGTATGGAGAAAAAGCTTGATGGTAACAACACCAGAATGTTGCAAACAATATTGAACAAGTCCAGGAGGCAGCACTCCAAAAAGCAGCCGATGTACGGCCACTTCCACCCATCACGAAAACTATTTAAGTTAGACGAATCAGAAATGCGGAACACTGCTGGAGAAATACGGACGAACTCATAAGTGTCATACTCCTATGGACCCCTTCGCATGGACGAGCAAAGGCAGGACGACCACCTAAAACCTACATACAAAAGCTTTGTGCCGATGCAGGATGTTGCCTTGAAGACCTACCGGAAGCGATGGACGATAGAGAAGTGTGACGGGAGAGGGTCAGGGAGATTCACGCAAATGGTGCAACATGATGATGATGATGATGAGTAAGCAAGTAATTAAATAAGCCTATGTGTAAGTTAGTAAGCTTAGGACATTGCATGTTGCACATACTCTGATGTTATGTTTAATGTGACATTAGGTTTAATAGGGGCGAAAAGCCCCACCACCACCACCACCACCACAACGAGCACTAAAACAGGTTTCCGCGTCCGGGCTATTTCATATTGAAAGAAGATGATAATTTCAACCTTTTTTTATTTATATGGTTTCATAATGCCATGTAGTAAACTGATTGGTTTGGTTTGCTTTGGTTTAATGGCATATCAACTCTTGTCGGTTATTTAAAGGCAAATCCTCTTTATACATATACATTAGATATATATTGTTTGGTAGCTTTTTATGGCATATCAACCATTGTTGTTTATTTAATGCCATATCCTGTTTTTACATATATATTAAATATATATGATTTGAGAACGCATTTTGTAAAGTTAAATGATGAAACAGTTCTGTTTTTAAGAATTCAATTTAGCATGAGTCAACAAAGTCAAATATTCCAAGTATTGCTATGTATAACTAACTATTCAATTAAACACCAGTCATTTCTTTACACACAGTTAACTGATCAAATAGTTCTATTTAAAATAATTCAATTAAGCATAAGTCATTTGTTTGCACTCCAAATGTTAAACAGTTCTATTTGATCCGTACATAGGAGTCCATCAGGTGCCACCACTCCGGGGCAGAGTGAACCCGGGAGCGATGACAATGAAGGGGGAACTCCGCATTCCTCAAAACTCTAGCATTACTGGAGCCTCACCATCAGATTGTTTAGTTTCATATCCAGAACATTCGTTGGGGGAGTTTTACCCTTCTGCAGGGATGCATTCGTTGAATTCTACGGCATCAGTCGATTGGGCTAAATCATGAGCTGAAGTTCTTTGATAGTTAAGGGTGGTAATTCAACATATGAGAGAGACGAATATTATGTAAAATTTTTCGAAGTTGACGATATTGCGTTTAATTCATGAGTAACATGAGATTAGATTTGTAAATGATTTAAAGAGAATATACTGGTATTCTTTATTATTTTCCAAAGTTCTCAACGATGTGCAAAGTGTTTCATTGGTTTATCGATATTAACTGCTAGAAAAATAAATTTGACGAATCGGTTTTCTTTTACTAATGTTTGAATGTATTTTTTGTTTACTGGCATATCAACCTCTGTGGGTTATTTAAAACCAAAGCCAGCCTTGTAGAAATACAATTGTGTTAATATTTAACCCATAACTGGGGAGGGTAAGGAAGTTCATACCTTTCCCAAAGATATTAGTCCGAAAGTGATCGTAATTGTGCGACTAGGGTTCGAACCGGCTTTTTAAGACGTCGCAGTCGAGCACGTTAGCCACGAGACCGCTGGTACTTCTCCAGTTTAACATGTATGTTGATTTACAAATTAAGATATTTTTATCCACTAAAGCAATTCGATTATTTCTTTATGAGTTTTCCCCCACCCTATTCCTTTCACAAAATTTCAAGTGGTAACAAAACTCTTTTGGTGATCTTAACAATGATAGTGTCTGCACTCATTCAATCATTCAATGGAATCTAAGTGACAGCTAGTCTTCCCAGGTCTCCAGGACTCTTCTCAGTATTCTGATCGATCTCAACAATGTTGTAGCTTGATGGTGACCATTCGTCCTTCGATTTCCAACTCTTCCAGCCCCCTTATTAACCCTTTCGGGACCGTTCCAAATGCGTCAATTACAATTTGTATTCCCGTTAACCTCATGTTCCACAGTTTTCTCAGTTCTCTGGCAAGGGTTAATTCATCACCATCATCATATCGCGCTGGTAGCACGGATATCCCTGACCCTCTCTCGCCACTCCTCCCTATCGTTCATCGCTCTAGGTAGGTCTTCAGGACAACATCCCGTATCCTCACATAGCTGCTGAATGTATGTTCGTGCTGGTCGTCCTGCTTTTGCACGGCCATGTGTGGGGGTCCATAAGAGTACATCTCTTATGAGTTCGTCCCTACTTCTGCAGCAGTGTCCTGCATGTCTGGCTCGTCTAACTTGAATAGTTTTCGTGATAGGGGGCAGGTGGCCGTACAGTTGGTGTCTTGTGGGGTGTTGCTGCCAGGACTTGTTTAAGATTGCACGTAGCATTCTTGTGTAATTGCCATCTAGCTTCTCCTCCAGCCGTTTTGCTAGCGTCCATGTAGTGCAGCCATATAGCAGTATCGATGTGACCGCTGCCTGGAAGAAACTGCGTTTCATTTTATCGGTTAGGTCTGATTTCCAAATAATCGATAACCTATTGATAGCTGTCCATGCTTTCGTTAACCTCGTTTCGATGTCCTTTTCGGTTGATTCGACGCTGCTTCCTAGGTAAGGGAATTTGTCAACTAGTTTAAGAGGGGTTCCTTCTAGAGTGGAGGTGTCCCCCGTTTGATTATAGTACATATATTCCGTTTTGTGTGCATTAACATAGAGGCCTATGTTTGCTGCTGCTCGTTCCAAACTATGCAGAAGTGTTTCGGCTTGGTCAGGTGTATTTGCCAGTATCGCTATGTCATCGGCGTAGTCGGCGTCGGTAATTGTTGTTGCGGGGTACCTTCTGCTTCTTTTCTTCGTCAGTTCGAAGCCATTCTCTTTGATTTTGTCAATCGATGTTCTAAGTACGTAGTCTAGACAAATGATAAAGAGGTACGGGGCCAGCGTGTCCCCTTGTAGTACTCCTGCTACAATGTCGAAGTATACTTTTACTTTAGTGTTTCTATGGAGAATCGTTTTTGCTTCTACGGTTTCTTTAGGTATGCCGTACGCTAGTAGGATTTGTTCCATCTTTCCTCTGTGAATGGAATCGAAAGCCTTGGTAAAGTCAACAAAAATTAATGTCGCTTGTAGGTTTTTTGCCCGTACACCTTCAAGGATTCTACGGATGGTTAATATTTGTGAGGTCGTGGATCTATTTCTTCGGAAGCCATTTTGGTTTTTTTAAGTATGTTGTTGATTTCGAGTTCTATGCGGTTTCGTAGTAGGGCATTGTAGATTTTGGCTGCTATGGATGTAAGTGTTATGCCTCAGTAGCTTTTGGCTAATCCGAGGTCCCCCTTTTTAGGGAAGGGGAGTATGCAACCCTTCATCCATCTATCTATCGGATTTTGATTGTATACTGCGTTGCAGTGTCGGAGCAGTATGTCATCGAATTGTCTGGTCTTCCATACTTCCGGGGGAATTTCGTCCAGCCCTGCAGCTTTCCTATTTTTAATTTTTCTGAGAACCGAGTCGAGTTCTTCTTGTTTGAACGGTCCTAGTTTAATGTCTAATTGTTTGCTAATTATTATGGTGATTGGTTCATGTGTTATTTTCGGTGGGTTTCCTAGTAAGTTTTCGAAGTGCTGTTTCCACAGTTTTATTCTTTCTTGTTGGTTTGCTGCTTTCAGTTTTGCTTTGGTTGTGTTCTTTCTTCTACTCACTTCGTTTATTGTTTGCCTGGCTATCCTAGATTGTCTATCTTCCGCCGAGTCTCAAATCTTATCTATCTGTTCCTTTATATATACGCCTGCTAATTGATATTGTGCTATTTTTAGTTTTAAGGCATTTGTGTTTGTTGGGTTTTTTCGATAGTTTTTGGAGGCTGTTTTCACTAGTGCACGTTTTTCTCTCACCGCTAAAGTTTCCCAAGGGACTCTATATTTAGTTTTGAGTTTTGTTGGAATGCATTTCGCTGCCTCCTCGAAATTTTCATATTCGTCGTTTGGTGTACTTTTTTTGGTCTTTTCTTGTAGTGTTTCGAATCTGTTTCTTAATTCTAATACGTATTTATCTCTTATATCTTTGTTGTTTAATAGGGCCCAGTCATAGTGTTTGGTGGTCGCTGTTCGTTTGGCGTTTTTTCGTAGGCTTAACCGTATTTTCGCCGTGACTATTCGGTGATCGGTGGACACACCCTCAAAAGAGGAGTATGCCTCGCAATTCATTGCACTATTTATTTTTCCATTTCTTGTTTATAAGGACGTAGTCTATCTGAGCTTTAGTATTGTTTGCGTATGTGTATGTCCATAGTTTGCCCTCCCTTTTTTGGTAGTTTGCATTGAGGCATGCTAATCTATTTTCTATCATGAAATCTGTTAGATGTTGCCCATTCCTATTTGACGTGTTGTGGAGGCTGTATTTGTTGTTTCTGTTTTTTCCGATTTGGGCATTCATGTCTCCGCCAATGACTAACATGTTGTGTTTGGGGATGCTACGCACTAATGAGGATAACTCATCGTAGAAGGTGACTAGTTCAGTTTCTTCACTAACATTGGTAGGGCTGTAGCATGAGATGATTGTTGCTCTGGGGTTGCCGTTAAGAGTAGCTGCCATCATTCTAGGTTGTATTTTCTCAACGCTATTTAGCGATTTTAATGCTCTAGGTCCTATAAGTAATCCTACCCCTCCTACTGCGGCGTTGACAGAGTTTTTCCATGCGGATACAGTGACGAGCGACCACCCATTGCCAGTTTCGTGATATTTGATATCTTCGGTGTGCGTGTATCTGTGTTCTTGTATGCATATTATGTCAATCTTATGTTCTTCGGCCGATGCCATTAGCTCTGGTAGTTGTCCTATTCTATTTAAGGTTCTTACGTTAAATGTGGCTATTTGTAGTGTTTGCTTGCATTTTAGTAGTTTTGATTGTTTGAGCTCTGTAGCTGATTTTTCGAACACTGAGGCCAGGGCTCCAACCTCAGCAGGACGCACCCCTTTTTTACCCGCGCGAAGAGCGATGCGGTTTGTGTATGTGGTTTGAGTGTGGGTCATGGTTATCTTTCGATGGCTGTTTTATTCTCTTCTATAGAAGCCACTCTTATAGAGGAGCAGCAGTAGTTCCCCGATCGAACTAACGATCCTGAGCGTAAAGTCGTCAAACTCACGTCCAGGACCCGTTTAGGTATTGAGTTTTGTCGACCATGGGTTTATTCAAATACCTTTACGTACATCATGCTGCTTCCCATGTGTACGTATATAAAAAGGGGGGGGTAATTTTGATTTAAGTTTTTTTTTTTTTTGTTTTTTTTCTTCTTTTAAGTTTTAACTCAGTTAAAGTCCAAGATCAAGGTACTTTCGTCAGACTTTCACTGGTACTGAATTTTTTTTTTGGCGGTATTGGGACATTTTCCTAGGCTTTTTTTTTTCTTTTTTTTCTCTATACTACCGTTGGGAACCTAGTAGGCTTCAGGAATTATAGAGCTTTTACAAATGCTTTTTTTTTGGCGTTTTAGGCTTTTACTTTTTCTTCTAAACTACTGTTAGGGCTTTCTTTAAGATTTTTAAATTATATTATAGAAGAGATTCAAAAACATTTTGCCGTGTTCGCTGACATTTGGACAGAGAGAGTCTTTAAAATCAATTTGGGTTTATAGTAGAGTAAGCGTGTCTTTACATTTAAAACGCATAGTTTAAGCATTATTTTACAAACAAAAATACAGCATAACATTTTGTAAAATTCAGCGTTTTGAATTAATAGGACTTAAAGACATACTGACCAATATTGATACATCTCTTCTATAATATAATTTAAAAATTCTTAAAGAAAGCCCTAACAGTAGTTTAGAAGAAAAAGTAAAAGCCTAAAACACCTAACAGAAAAGGGTTAATTAAGAAAGCGAAAAAGGAGACAAGTACTTGTTTCTCTTTTTACTTTCTTTGATTTTCGTTCTGTGATTCACTGGAACGGTAAAATCCATTATACGACAATCTCTCTCTCTCTCTCTCTCTCTCTCTCTATCTATCTTTGTTAATTATCACAGGGTCTGGTCTTATGGCCAGGGTTAAGTGATCAGTTTGAATTTCAAAATCCAAGAAAATTTCACCTGTTACATCCTTCAGAACGGATTCTGGTTTGTTCATGCACCATTTTGTAATATGGTCAAATTTCCGTTTCTTGCACTATTTCCAGTGAATGATTTTTCGCTCCTAGTAGTGTCTAGTCTTATATTCCCATTGCGTTACTTTCGCTTATAATGTAATTAATAGTTTTTTCTATTCCCGCATAATCATCACTTGCTATTCTGTTTCCTATTATCGATTTTAGCTTTAATATAATTGGTCCTTGTGGCGTCGTTTTGTGTTGCTATTGGAAGAGCTTCAGTTTCTCTCTTAAGATTTCTCTTTTGTTGCCATGTCTCGGTCTTCTTGAATCAAATTTGTCGCTTGAAATTATTTTTTTTTATTCTTACAAGGGCTCCGATTATTATCAGTATCACAGTCACTTTTTTTCAGTGTCCTATGAAGACCTATGTATTTTTCTAGTTTTTCGTTTTCTAAGTTTGCGTTCTCTCTTTTTCTGTCATTGCTGGTTGGGTGAAAAAGATGGAGATTACGTCCGGTGTTTAGCATCGGACATTTTGTTTCCCTACTCAGTCTATGATTGAATTCCTGTCATCCAGATTGGTTGTCATCAGTGTGTCTCAGTAGTTTACTAAGATTTTTGCTTAGATGTAGCACAAGGCCGTATGAATGGAGCACTCATTGACGTCACCAGTCTGTCTTGATATTTGTCGAAGGTCTCACCAAAAAAGCGAATATGGTACAAGGCTTTTTAAGGTGGGTCCGGGCACAGGCCTGTATCCCAGCCCAGCCTGGCATTCCCTCAAATGCCTCGGGCCCCTCATGCGCCAGACGATAAAACTATCCCCTCCAAGGAGGGTTAGAGCCTGGGAGACGGTTCTCTGAGGTTTGAGGAGTATATCAGTTTCGGCTGCACGACGAGAATGCTGGGCTTCCCTGGCACCCTCGTCAGGCGGCCTTGACGAACGAACCAGAGACACACTGGAGCCGAACCGTGCCGGGCAGGACAACACGGTCGGAAAATCTGTGCCAGTCTAGCTTTCTTTGACTTTTCTTTTGATCCTGAATTTATGGAGAATATGATGATTCCATTTACATTTTACAGGAGTGTAGAAAAAGTAGTTTAATTCACTTTTCATTTTGGAGGTAGATCTAGTATTGTCATTCACTCTATAGCCTTCTGGAACAGCGGAAATCACTAGCTAACATATTTTTTTCTTGATGACTTAAGTCAAAGTCCGATTTTTTTTCTGACAGGAATTGGATGATCCGTTTTGTATCTAAAAATACCAGAGAATTTCGAGTGTCTCATTTTTAGGACAGATTCTAGCCATTGAGTATTCCATTAATCTTAATAGTCAAACAGTGTTCTGAGTGGATCACCATTCCTACCCAGTCATATTTGAACTTGCACTTCTTCTGTGTCAGTTTACTGTATTCTCTTGTCATGTAGTTGACTGTTTTCTCTCTCTCTCTCTCTCTCTCTCTCTCTCTCTCTCTCTCTCTCTCTCTCTCTCTCTCTCTATCTATCTATTGAGCTAGCTATTGCCATATATGTTGAATCTATCTATCTTTCATGCATGAGTGTTTTGATATCTATCTTTGTTCATGCATCAGTTTGTTCGTTCTATGTTCACATATCAATCTTCATTCTATCTATCTATCCATCTATCAATGTTCATATCTCAGTCTGTTTATTCGATCTATCTATCTAGTGAGAAGTCCCCGTGACGTAGTGGCCAAGGTGGTGGATAGTGATATCTTAATTGAGTTCGAACTCTATTTGCGGTATTACGTTCAGTTTCAGACTAATGCCCTTGGGAAAAGTATGAACTCCCTCATCCCTCCAATTATGGGTTAAATCGTACCTCTTTTGTTTTTCTACCAGGATGTGTTTGACATTTATCAACCCGCAAATGTTGATACGCCATTTAACAAAAACAAAAAAATAAAGCAAACTTAACCTATTTATGTTCATATCTATCTATCTATCTATCTTTTTTTTTTATATCACTGTTTATATCAACGTTATTTCTATCTGCACATCTGTGTTGAAAATATACTAGCCAATATATTGATAGAGTTAAGAGCCTTTTTCTCTACTGGCCGATTCGTTACCATTAGGCTTTAATCATAAGCGCTCCGTGCAGCGTCCAGTCACGAATTCTTCTCAAGTTTTTATCTTCTCATTTTCGTTTCTTTATTATTATTAGTCCCATAATAATAAACGCCGTTCATCCTTAGGCAAATCAGTATTTATGTCCTTTGTATCTATTGATTAAATGCTTGTCTGATGATATTGGCAACAAACTGACAGCTTATTTACAAGTGTCGCCGACGTCGGCCATTGAACAGTTTCCTTTACAAGAAAAGAAGTAATAAAATTCACCAGAACCTTACCGAGTTGACATTTATATGCCAAGAATATCGAGAATTTTATATCTACGCAACGAGTCGAACTTCCTGTTCAAAGACATATTTTAGATATCGTTTATTATACAGGATATAAGGCTCCCTTTGGTTTCCTTTAAAAAAGTTTCTCTTTTCAAAATGTGATCCTAAAATAGTCTTACGTCCTACACAGTAGTGGTCAGGCTTTGTGTGAAGATTGCTATGGTTTGGTTCTGTTTTATATTGACATTAACCTTTGTAGGTTATTTAATACGAAATCTTATATATATATATATATATAGTCATCCACAGACAGACTGTTTCGTAACTAGATTCCCGAAGCTGGAATCGAAACCTGGCTGACTGTAACGTCAGTTCAAGATTCTACCCCTCAGCCACGAGGAAACCAGCGCAAGTCAAGGAAATTTAAACGCTTATATATCACATTTGTTTACATATATCCGTTTAACTGCAACCGAGAGCTCAATTCATTTGAATGCTTTACGCTGGTGGCAACCATTACTTCTTTATGTATATCACTTTAGCGAAGGAATTAACGGTTGCCATTCGCGTAATACAGAGCTCTTCTAACGAACTGAGGACTTCGGTATCCGATAGCGCAAAACGTGAGTCCAGTTCCCGAACTGACGTTGAGTCGCAGGCTTACCTTTGGGGTATGTCATCAGCCTCACGTTAAGTCTGGCAAGTTTTGATCTTGGCTTGGAGAGTCTCGCGTGTCCAGTCACACTGAAGAATTGTGATACAACGAAACAGTCTGTATGTGAATGACAATATATATATATATATATATATATATATATATATATATATATATATATATATATATATATATAATGACACTTAAAAGCTATTCGCTTACAAATCAAAAATACATATAATTTGTAAGCGAATTCCTTATCGATAATATTCTTAAACGAGCCAGACCTCGTTTGTCTGCACACAGTCAAATGGTTTCAGATATTCTTACCAAATATTAATAATTCTATTTGATATTCATCATTGTTTGTGCGCAGTTAAATGGTTTCGAGTATTTCTATCTAACATTAGTAAATTGTGTGTTTGTGTGTGTGTGTGTGTGTGTGTGTGTATGTGTGTGTGTGTATGTGTGTCTTTGTAGAAAGAAAAAGTAAAGAGAAATAGAAAAACTGAAAAAAAAAATTAAATGACAGAAAAAATTTTACAAGTTAAAAAAAGCAACATAGATAGAGAGAGAGAGAGAGAGAGAGTTAGAGAGAGAGAGATTTTAAGTAGTGTAGTGTACCTTGTTATCAATCTTTAAAAAAATCTCTGAGGTCAAAATATCTCAATGTCCCTTGGTAAGTCCCATTTAATACATAATATATATATATATATGTCCTAGCAAAAATTGGTATAGTCGGGGCAGCTAGAGTGAGGACGCTGAAGGACATTACCAACTGTTCTGAAGGCGTCAAAGTGGATTTGGCTTAAGAGATCAGAACCATTGAAGAAATAAAGAGGACGATGGAGGAGCCTAAGAATTAAGATTAGGAGACATATTACACATTATAAGAGTATATTAAGTTAATATTAAGTTAGGGTAGTCGGAATGTCAGGGGGAGGGGTTGAGAACCATTGGCGTTTGCGAAGGGGGATGGTTATTTAATCATCCGTTTTTTTTTGTTTTTTTTTTTGTCCTCGTATACTGGTTACGGTCCGTTACTAATTTGAGGTTTTAATAAGTTTATTTGCCAGTGCCCACTAGTAGTTTTAGTTGATTGAAACCTAATTGCAAATAGTTCATGGGACGAAGCGGGGAGGGACTGGAGATAGGTTTTTAATAGTAATAAGTTAGAATGTAAGGAGTTGAATAGAGTAGCGTTTTTTTGTTTTTTTTCTTTTGAGAAATATGCATTAGATTGGTAAAATGAGCATAGATTATTGATAAACGGGGAGGGAGATCTAGGCAAATAAGTATGAGTTAATCTGTGGCAAATGATTTCGTGAGCCAAATAAATGGGAGTTTTTATTTGGCTTCGAATAAGGGTTATAATGTAAGAGTTAAAGACTGACTGAATAGTATGAGTAGGGGCTTATTTCATGTTAGTTTGGAAATATCAATATAGGATAGATTTGGGGAGGGATTTGTATAAGTCTTCTTAAATGTAACTCATGGACGTGGACGAGTATTAAAAATACCATCTTACCTCGATACCGAATCCGGAAGTAGCCAGCCGAGGTATTTGTTGCATGCCCCACCTTACGGGCAAGTGTGGCACAAGGCCTTTTTTTCGGTGGGTCCGGGCGCAGGGCCGTAGCCCACACGCGCCCGGCATTTCCCCAAAATGCCTACAGCCCCGTCGGCATTCCCCTTATTAGGGGCACCTCAGGCGCCGGGCGATTAACCCAACCTCCCCTAAGGGAGTGAAAGCCTGGGAGGAAGGCCCCCTGAGGCCGAAGGAAATCTCCAGGCACCGAGACACACTCGGCCAGATCCGCGCCTCGACAACACGGACGGCCAAAGTGCTACCCAGCACCTGGAGAGGTCCAGTCCGAAATCAATCTGTCGCCAAAATGATTTGGACCGGGGCTGGAAGTAGTCAGGCGAAACCGGATGAGGTAAAGATGGTATTATATATAGCAGAGGAGTGTGGAATTCCCTGTTTTTCATTGGCTGTTGCTGAAGGACAGATGTATATAAGAACGGCCGAAGTCCGGCCTTATTAGTTTGTTTGTTTTTGTTTTTTTTTTTTGCTTTGGTAGAGGCACGAGCGTTGCATGTCGCGATTGAGGAGGCGGCTTGGCTCTTTCAGAGTCATGCCGGGGTTTCTGTCGGAGCCGATATGATGCAAAAATAACCCAAAATCGGTGATGAAGACAGTTGCATCACTGAAGATCTTGATGCATCGAGGATGTATGATGGAAATGTGTGTGTGTGTGTGTGTGTGTGTGTGTGTGTGTGTGTGTGTGTGTTTATGGAGCTTGATGGAGTGCCAGATTTCATCAGATGTTTGATCAGATGGAAGTGGATTAATTTTGGTGAGAAAATAAGAAAGAGGTAAAGAAAGGGAAGGGATGGAGGGGGGATTTAGGCATATCCCGTTTCATCAAAGACATTGACAATAATGGAGTGGTATTATATATAGGTAAAGATGGTATTATATATAGTAGAGGAGTGTGGAATGCCCTGTTTTTCATTGGCTGTTGCTGAAGGACAGATGAATATAAGAACGGCCGAAGTCCGGCCTTATTAGAGTTTTCTTTTGCTTTGGTAGAGGCAGTAGAAAGGAGAAAAAGAAAAAGAAAAAAGTGAATGAAAAGATAAGAATCTTCAGTAGTATGGTAGTATTGAGTGAAAAAATGTCTTAGTTTGCTAAAAAGTTTTTGCTTGATTTTTTTTCTATTCACTATTTTAATATTTTTTTCGTGTAATATAATGTCTGCAAGTAGGGAGGATTCCGATAGAATCCTGGACGTTGTTTTATGTGGTTTGTCTTGGAAATGACTGCAGATTCTAAAAGTCTGCAGGATTTTTGCAATAAATGCGTTTGATTAGAGTGGCTTGGAAAACATTAAAAGCGTGGTTGAGATTTAACATGTAGGGGAAAAGGGCATTTCGGTCGTCGTTTAGTTTAATTGATCGTTTGTGCATGTAGATTATTTTTTCTAGATTGCGTTGGGTTTGCACGGAATAGAACATATACCTGCGTAAGAAGTGGGTGTTGCGTTGTTGATTCATTTCAAGGTGTTAGTGAAATTTCTAATGGTTTGTGATATGGTTTGTATGATTTTTATTCTTAATTTGGTCAATTTGTCAAAGAGAGATTTGTGTTAGTGGATAGAGAGATAGGTCTGTATATATATTTACTGCACTCAATGCCATGTGACTATTTCGGTGAAACGATCACCTGCACCATTTAGCTAAACATCTTTCGACAATTAAAACTCTGAAACAAAGTTAGAAGTCATAGACAGGTTTATTAACCGCCAACAATGAGTAAAAACTGAAAAAGAAGAAAATGCAGTTTGACAAATATGCCTGTGAAACAGTTTATGATAATATTAATCGTAACAGGAAGCCTAATATCAACTTAAGATGTCATGGACTAATACCAAATAGCAATGACATTTCGATAAAAGAAGATTACTCAAGTAAAAGGAACGCTCGAAAGTGAGTGTTTTATAGAAGAATGTGCCGATATCGACTCGGGGGTCGAACACGGATCTCCAGCCAACAAACACCACTGTTGAAATGGGGTTACGTGACTAGAAGTGGTGGATATAAAAATGGGTCAGACAAAAGGTTTGACGAGAGACAGCATGCGAAGAAATGTGAAATGTAACATTGTGAGTTAGTACTGCATTAGGATTCCATACTGAGTGTTTGACATTATACGAGAGTGAAGAGATTAAAAGTATCGACCAAAATTTACCCACCTCAGCGAACATTACAAAAGTGAGGAATAGAAATTCTTCCTCATAACGGCTAAGTCAACAAAATTAGGCTTACAAGTGCTAAAAAGAGATACATGTCAGTAAATGGTAGAAAATAAAATAATGCAAAATGTAAAAAATTATGAAAATTATGGCTTCCGGAAGAGACAGCCAATATTTCTTACTGAGGATGCACGAGATGAAGGACTAAGTAAGGAAGGATTAAGATAGTGAAACTTAGGGTCTTTTCTTAGATAAAGGAATGAAACCAGAAGTCGTCTCTCGGTGACTCGTTTAAAAAGTGTACCTTAAAAGGTAAGGGCTGTAAAGGGAGATAAACAATTGGGAATTTTTATACCATGATGCAACATGACACACACACACATACATACATACGCAAGTAGACACATTCATCTCCCTCTTTCTCTGTATATATATATATATATATATATGCATGCACGTTCGTATATATACACACATACACACACCAATAGTTTGGCGTATTTATAAATAAAATGATCAATATCGATGACAGTGCATATATGGACCTGAATTAGGATAGTGTATATATTTACCAGCTCCGTCTCACAAGCAGAATGCGATTGAAGGTCAATTTTTAAGCGGAGTTTAATAGGTTTGAATTCAGAGTTTTCCATTCCTTAGACAGGTTACCATACCATGGTTAAAGGGCCCAATCTGACTGACTATTTACTAATTGCTGGAGGGAGGATAGTTGGATTCATACCTATCCTAAGAGTATTAGCGCTATGTGAAATGCAAACAGTCTCCAAATTAGGATAACGTAGACAGAGAATCAATATCTTGGTTTCATGAACACACAACCGTGAAACTGAGAGTCACTAAGCATCATTGACACTGTATCTACGCTATCAACACAAACACGCTCACTCACATACACACACACTTTCACACACACGCATATACATACATTACACGCATATATATATATATATATATATATATATACATTCCATTTTATTCTCGAAAGACAGATAAAATAAAACAAAATCTTTGTATTGTACACTCTTCTTAACGCTTTATAAACAAGTGCTTTCAAGAAGAAAGTATGCGGCTAAGTTTTATGATAACTGAGAATGATGAGTATCCTCTTGACAAAGAAATTAAAGCTTTCTCCATTCAAAACGTTTTTTTCTTTATTTCATATTCAGAAATACGATGTTACTTTCCGAACAACTTGATACATCATAAAATACCCGTACTAAGTAGATTAAATACATTGTCCATGTAAGTGTATCTAAATGTATGCTTGTGTGTTGTAGAATTACGTATGCTCTAATTTAGACAACCTAATTTACCAGTAAAAGAAACAACAGTGAAACTATGTTAAATTATTTTGAAACGTCAATAGAAAACCGTAAATATAATTTATGACCAATGGAAAGACAAGTGTCAAATAGTAACACAAAAAAGACAAAAAATCACTTTAAAACTATTTCTCTTTCCAATAGACGTCACATTCACGACACGGTTTTCTCTTTACTGACTTTTTAAATGAAGAATCATTTGCTTTCCTTTCTTAAATAAATGTTCTATTTGATTATGTTTGGCAGTAATATCGGTGGATTATATACATATATCGGTAACGGTTCGGTTTGATTTCTATGTTTAATGGCATATCAACCTTCGTGGGTTATTTTATGCCAAAGTTATCCTTTTTGAAGAACAACAGTGATACTATTTAACCCACGACCGGGAGGAAAAGGTGGTTCATACATTTCTCAAGAGTATTTGTCCGAAAGAGAACTTAACAGCGCGACTGGAATTCGAACTCGCTTACTGCGATTCCGCAGTCCATCCCTTTAAACATTACACCACCAGTACATCCCGTAACGGTTTGGTTAGACATAATTTAGAAACTAATGACAATATTAATTTTAAAGTTTACACAAAATTAAAAAAAAAAACATCAGAAAATTGTTGCATTTAGTATCATTTAAACCTCAACAGCAAGTAAATTTGGCAACCTTAGTCGAGGGTAACCAAAAGACTCCCTTTTCAATAGCTTCTACACCGAGAGGTAGGGGAGGGCGCTACTCCATCCCCTGGATTGCTCCACTTTACCCTTACCTTATAATGCTATGTGTTAAGCTTGGCGGCATCAAGTACCATTTTTGGAATCTTTGGTATGACTCAACTTGTGATTGAACCTTGGTCTCCCGGACCATTGGCGAACACTTTACCCATTAGGTCAATGTCCCGGTATCGGACAGGTTTGTATTTTTTTAGTTTATCTCCTTATTTGTTCAGATTAGTGCTGAAAAGTTACAAAATTCCTTTCTGGCAAATAATCGGCTTCATCACTTATTTATATATTTAGAAAGATAAATCGATAAACAGTTGAATAAAGCTGAGATACAAAAAAGGAAACTACTGATTAAGACGTATAGATAATACTATGGGCTGTTTACATGCATGATGTGACATTTTTGTTTAGAAACAAATTTTGAAACGTTTATTACTTCAGACAAATTTGAAACAGAATGCTATCAACTGAAATTGAACGTTTTTAATATTTTCTAATCGTTTTCATTTCATTTGATAACTTACACGTCCTGATGAAGGTCTGACAATCCGAAACGTTAAACGTTGGCAAATATTTCTACAAATAAAATCATCCCCTGAAGACCTATACATACATATATATTTTTTATCATACAACGTGTGAAAGCACGTTTGATACCCTGCCCTCATCAGCCGCCAATCAGGGGTGATAACGCAGTTTCGGTAGCTCAAGGCGGTACTGCCACTCCTGGCGCTACCAAGCAGCTTTTGCTACCGGACAGGGTATTAAGATAATCATATATATATATATGATATGATATGATATATATACGCCAGATCAATTAAGAGCTGAGACTACATTGGAAGTTAATCTTAATTTTTAGTGTGCAGTTTGTGATTTAAAAAAACGCGTTTACTTTCGGCTGTTGAAGTTTTACGCGTTTACAGTAACCGTTTATTACGTAATCACACGGGAATGGTGGTTTCGCGTGTATTTCCTTCATGCTGAAAACTTCTCGCTTTCGACCAAATCCAACTTGATGCATATTGCGCCGTGGTCTGAAGACAATTTGAGGCAAATTTCAAAGTGCAGCCAGTGATTCCTATTTTTGAAAGAAACAAAATGACTGAGTGTCCTAGAAATATATATATATATATATATAATAAAATATATACTGAAAAGGAAAGTTTTTGAAATAAAGAGTTCGATGCTAACATGCCAAGAATTAACATCAATCCGTGTTGATAGCACAGAGTCTCCCTTCCTCCTCTCTCTCTCTCTCTCTCTCTCTCTCTCTTGCCATTCCTCTCATTCGTCTCTCACTTCTCTATACTGCATCCGGTGTCCGCGCAGTGTTGTATCAAAGTCATCGCTGGTCAGCCTACATTGGCGTGTCATGAGTCCATAAGAGAACGTCGCTTATGAGTTCGTCCTTATTTCACCAACAGGACTCAGGATGTATCGTTTGTCTTACTTAGATAATTTGTGAGATGGGTGGCAAGGGGCCGTGTAGTTACTATTTTGTGGGATGTTACATACACATTTTATTTTATCCGTGAGATCAGATTTCCGTGTGATCGACAACCTGTCAAGTGCAGTACACGCCTTTCCTATGCTGATATTGACATCGTATTCAGTAGATGAAATATTGCTACCGAGGTATGTAAAATAGTCTACTAATTTTATTGCCGCTTCAAGTGGAAATAAATCCATAAAACCTATCAAATATTATAATTATAAACACTAGAAGTCTGCTACTTAAAATTCCATGTGAAGCACACAATCATCAGACAGAAATAGAAAAATACTCAGAAACCCTGTTTATGGTGTGTAGTATTCGTCACACGATAAGATGTTACTTTCTGTGACTCTCACACGAAAAAAGACAACAACGTAAGACCCCTGAAACAATCTGATGGTGAGGCTCCAGTAATGCTGGAGCTTTTGGGAATGGAGATTACCCATTCATTGCCATCGCTCCCAGGTCCATTCAGGTACCACCTGATAGGGTCATATTTATGGGTCAAATAGAATTAAAATGTGTACTTATGTTAAATTGAATTGCTTGAAAAAGGACTGTTTTGACATTTAAACTGCGTACTTAGGCTAAACTGAATTGTTTAAAATAAAATTGATTGACATTTAACTGTGAGTAAACAATAAACTATACTTATACTAAATGGAACTGTTTATATGTTTAAAAATGGATTTGGCATTAATGTTTATTGTCTAGTTACCTGGAACTGTAGAATACACCGCCTGGTTCTCTGCTGAGAGCTAGGGCTTTTTGACACTAAAACTGTGTACCTATGCTAAACTGAACTGTTTGAAATAGAACTGTTTTGACATTTAACTGTGTGTAAATTAAAACTATACTTACACTAAATAGAACTGTTTATATGTATGAAAATGGATTTAGCATTAATAACCTACAATGTTTGATGCGCCTTAAAACCAAACCAAATGAAAATTCCCACATGGCCTCAGACTGACGGAAGTAGTGCTGACCTGATTCAAGACCCTCTGGCAAGAGAATTCTGCACCATGTCACGCAAGCAGAAGAATTTATTTTTTACAGTAAGAAAATTTTTGCAACCACATCACTCCTGCAATCTGACCGCCTAACTCCTCAGAATGCAACACCCCCGATTATTATGTGTGGAGCGTTGTTGAGCAAGAGACCCCGCCCCCGAAAAAAACCCTCGTAATACCAATTATGAACTGAAGGCAAGCATTAAGACAACATGTATTCCTTTAAACAAAGTGATCGTCGAAAAGACTTGAAGGAGATTCCAAAGTTCTCTGGGGTCAGTCCCTGAGAAGTAATGGCTAAAGTACAGGACTATAACCTCGAAGTATGCGAGTTCAAACCCTAATCATGCTATAAGATTCATATTCAGAGTAATACCTTTGGAAAAGGTATGAACCCTTTTATCTCCCGAACTATGGGTTAAATAGTATCACTGCTGTTCTTTCGCAACGATAGCTTCAGCATTGAATAACCCACGGAAGTTGATATTCCATAAAATCAAACCAATATTGTCTACAGGCCGTGGTTGAATAAATTTAATCAATTGTATTTCAAGATATTTTCATGTAATTCTGGTAAATATATCTGATGTCACTGTGATTCTTATTTTTGCGTTATTTGCTGACGACAATTCCCCAATCGTATCTTGTATGTATGAATTTACCTAATACCTCATAACAGTGCAGGATGCGACACAAGGTCATTTTTAAGCGGGGTTTAACAGGTTTGAATTCAGACTTTTCCTTTTCCTAGACCGGTTGCGATACCAAAGTCAAAGAGCACTGTCTGTCATACTATTTACCCATCGCACTTATACTAATGGTTTCTTTGTTTAATGGCATATCAACCTTTGTAGGTTATTTAATGCTAAAGGTATTCTCCTAGAAGAACAGTAGTTGTACTATTTAACCAATGGTATTTGCCCGAAAGTGAACGTAATGGCGCGACTGGAGTACGAACTCGTGTTCTACGCTTTTTACGCCACGAGGATGCCCCGCACTTATACTAAGTGCGATGGGTAAATAGTAAGTAACTGTATTTTATTAAAACAGCACATCATAGCAAGATTGTTATTAGAACAACACATTTTACTGCTTTAAATCAATTTTGATTTCAATTTACAACGGAAGGATACTTTTCTGTTTTTTTTCTTTCTTGCAATTGACCATTTTCTAATCATCAACGTTCTCGGACTAATGGAGATAACTATCAAATGATAATCAGAATCTGCCACTCCTTTATAAACAAATACATCAGTATATTATTAGATTGCTGTCACAACAGGAAACTAATAGTCTTGTATTAAATAAATGTGAGTTTCTTTTGGTTGGTTTGTTGGTTGGTTTCTATAAAAATTGGTATTCAAATGTTCGTGGAACTCGGACATTAATTATAAAATAATGTCATTCAGTTCCCAGCGTTTTCTTCGAAATAATCTCCTTAGGAATATATATAGCGTCCCTGGGTGATTTTTTTAAATGATTCTATGAAAAATTTCTAATCAATTCAGTTTTCAATCAGCGTTCAAATTCCAGGAACATCAGCATTTCAAATGGATGAATTTGTATTTTAAAACGAAAGAAAAATCTCGGCATTTTTCAAGTGCCAACAACTCTCAAAGCAGGTGGATGTATATGAAAAGAAAACCATTATTCTTGGTTTGTTTTTATGGCATATCAACCATTACTGGTTATTTAATGCCAAAATCTGTTTTTACATAAATACTAAATATATATGATTTGTGGACACATTTTGTAGATACACACAGTTAACTAACCAGTTCTATTTTTAATAATTCAACTTGCCACAAGTAAAGGTTAAATGTTTCCAAGTGTTGCTATGTATTACTCACAATTCAATCAAACATTAGTCATTTATTTACGGACACTTCACTGATAAAACAGTTCTATTCTATTTCTTACTATTCAGTTTAGCATACTTCATTTGTTTTCACAGTTTGAATGTCAAACAGTTCTATTTGACCCATTCATAGGAGCCTATCAGGTGCTACCATTCTGAGCCAGATGGCAATGAAAGGGCACACTTCATTTCCTAAAGCTCCAGTATTACTGGAAGCTCACTATCAGATTGTTTAGTGTCATATGCAGGACATTCGTTGGTGTTTATCTTACCCTACTGCAGTGATGCAGTTAGTGTATTCTACAGCCCCAGCATACTGGGCTGGAAAGGAAAAAGGGAAATCACTATTTATATGTGTGTATATGCTTATTTATTGGGGAATGAGTATTTATCAATATATATATATATATATATATATATATATATATATATATATTGTGATAAAAGTTAATCACCCACTCCAGGCAAGAAGACCAAATATAGTTGTAATCAACCGGGTTAGCTAGTAGACTTTGTCACTACTAGTGACCGTCTCAATTATACGTAACAATATATACGTGTATATATCTGAGAATTAATTTTTTTTTTATTTCGAACTATTTGTCCTCATCTTGGTAGTTTTTGTGTTGTTTCTTCTTTCACTACGTTTCGGCCAAATTAAACCTCTGGCCTTCTTCATGTGATTTACCGCGACCTCGGATAGGAATGCTGAGTCTTGTAACTGTATCCCTAGTAATTACTGCCTTCCATAGTTGTTGTCTATCGCACCACGTTTTTGACCAAGTAAACCTCTGGCCGGCTTGGATAGGATTTGAAACCGCTATCTTCTGACAATGCTCACCTGGAATCGTAGAGACACAACGCCTCTATCCGCTGCGCCTTCGGTTGTTCGACCTGTCTCTGAGGAGGAAATAGACAGTAATCGAAATCTGAGAAAAAGATAGACCATTTTAACTGATTCTACACACACCTTCGCCACTATTAACAAATCCCCTGTGTAGGTAGTTCAACAGTTCATATCTTTAATCGAACTGTTAGGCCCTCATGCGTCAGTGTCCTGGGGATGACACTAAACTGCGTCTGATATTGAGGCTTCAGCCCTGGAGCATTTAGAAATCTGAAAATCTTTATTGTCATTGCTTCTGTGTCCACTTTGAGTCGGTGTGGTAGTACTTGTTAGGGGCCCCATCTATGGGTGAAATAGAACTGTTTAACCATTGAACGGTGTGCCAAAAAATGAATGATGTTAATTTGAATTGTAAGGGATTCATAGCAATATTAGAAACCATTTAACTGTGTTTCAACAATGATTTCTGGCTTGTTTCCTGTGTTACCTACAAAACATTTAACTGTGTGCAAACAACTGACTGGTGTTAATTTGAATCATTGGTATTACATAGCAATACTTGGAACTATTTAACGGTGTGCAAATAAAACTATGTGTTTTAGGAATACTTAAAACCTCTTTTCTCTGTTTAAACGAATGATTAGTATTGAATATAATTGTTAGTGTTAGATATCAATACTTAAAACCATTTAAATGCTTTGAAATACTTGTGTGCAAACGAATAAGCTCTAGGTCATTTAAAAAAATGGCCCACAATCTATACAAGTAAGAATGATATATGCATGTATGTATAAACATCATTTGGCATTAAGTCACCATCGAGGGTTGATATGCCATAAAATCATATCACCTAAACCGAAATCTCATGTTTCGTAATTGACGGGAAAGTCCACTATATATATATATATATATATACATTGTAACATTGATGACGGTAACACACGTGCATACTCACACGTCCATACACATATACACATGTATACACATATTTATACACCCACAGATTTGCACTGCTATATATACACACATACCTACATGTGTATATATATATATATACGCATACACACATATATACACACCTGCGCATGAACACGTATATACAGACATCATCATCATCATATCGTGCTGGCAGCACGGATATCCCTGACCCTCTCTCTCCACTCTCCCTATCGTTCATCGCCCTAGGTAGGTCTTCAGGACAACATCCTGTATCCTCACATAGCTGCTGAATGTACCTTCAAGCTGGTCGTCCTGCTTTTGCGCGGCCATGTGTGGGGATCCATAAGAGTACATCTCTTATGAGTTCATCTCTGCTTCTCTAGCAGTGTCCTGCATGTCTGGTTCGTCTAACTTGAATAGTTTTCGTGATAGGGGGCAGGTGGCCGTACAGTTGGTGTCTTGTGGGGTGTTGCTGCCAGGACTTGTTCAGGATTGCACGCAGCATTCTTGTGTAATTGCCATCTAGTTTCTTCTCCAGCCGTTTTGTTAGCGTCCATGTAGTGCAGCCATATAGCAGTATCGATGTGACCGCTGCCTGGAAGAAACTGCGTTTCATTTTATCGGTTAGGTCTGATTTCCATATAATCGATAGCCTATTGATAGCTGTCCATGCTTTCGTTAACCTCGTTTCGATGTCCTTTTCGGTTGATTCGACGCTGCTTCCTAGGTACGTGAATTTGTCTACTAGTTTAAGTGGGGTTCCTTCTAGAGTGGAGATGTCCCCCGTTTGGTTATAGCACATATATTCCGTTTTGTGTGCATTAACATAGAGGCCTATGCTTGCTGCTGCTCGTTCCAAACTATGCAGAAGTGTTTCGGCTTGGTCAGGTGTATTTGCCAGTATCGCTATGTCATCGGCGTAGTCGGCATCGGTAATTGTTGTTGCGGGGTATCTTCTGCTTCTTTTCTTCGTCAGTTCGAAGCCATTCTCTTTGATTTTGTCAATCGATGTTCTAAGTACGTAGTCTAGACAAATGATAAAGAGGTACGGGGCCAGCGTGTCCCCTTGTAGTACTCCTGCTACAATGTCAAAGTATTCTGTGTCTCCATCTGGTGAGAAACACGAAAGTAAAAGTACAGACATCAACACTGACACAAAAATATACATACATGAAATATGAAAACATACGCAAATACGCTCACCACTAAACGTACATATATATACTTACGCACACACACACACACACTGATAAACACACGTACACACACATATATACACATATATGAATGCACATATACGCATACACATTAGCACATTCCCACCTACAGATATGCACATATATATACAAGCGCACCTATACACATACATACATATACAAAGCGCACTCAAATTGGTATTTTTATGCATACATATACATACATGCTCAGGCCAATATGAAGACACATACGTACACATCTATATGCAAATACCTGCTCACGTACACATATGTATACATAGGCAAACCAACACATGCACATACACATACATTTATACGCTTGGCTTGGCTTCTTTGTTTAATGGCATACCAACCTTTGTAGGTTATTTAATGCCAAAGACATTTTGCTAGAAGAACAGCAGTGATGCGATGTAACCCATAACTGGGAGGATATGGGGGTTCATACCTTTCCCAAAGGTATTTCTCAGAAAGTGAACAGAGTTTGAACGCGACTGGAGTTTGAACTCGTTTACTAGTTATTCGCAGTCCATCACTTTAATCATTACACCACGAGGACACCCCCAAATTTATACGTATGTACACAGAAAAACATACACACATATAAACACGCCCTATATATATATATACGCACCAATACATAAACTGATATGTAGTCTTCAGAGCTATTCATATAATTTTTCGTGATTTTTTTCTGTTTATTTTGTAATTTTTTTTTTATAATGCCAAGAAAAAGCTCTGCAGTTTTGTGGCATGAGGTAGGGAAGAGGCTTATTCTTGCCTACTATTAAGGAGAAAGAAAGAAAGAAAGAATAAAGAGGACCGAGGGAAATTCGCGCCAAACTTGCTGCCTATACCTTTACTACAAATCCTTCTACTCCTCCTCCACACAAACACAAGCCATCATCAATTTCACATTTATCACTTGAGAAACACAGAAGCTTGTCCTTATAGGCGGTTAATTGCCTACTTAGAGGAATATATGTTAACCATGTATCTTATAATTTGGCTAAGTGTGATTGAGAGACAAGCTGTGCTTGTATGCACTTTTACACATATATATGTATTGGAATATGGTGATAAATGTATGAAAGTGTTGATGTTTACATGTATGATGAGTTTGTGGTAAATATAATAATGTCTACGTCAGCATGTTTCTCTCTCTCTCTCTCTCTCTCTATATATATATATATATATATATATATATATAATTTTCAGATAAAGTATGCGTGTAAAATGCTTTGTCTGAAGATTGTATTTCTTTACGTACAATAAACTTTTTGTTAGGAGGCTGACATGTAAAGGTGAGAAAACAATTTATTTAATTTTAGGTTTTATGCTGCTCTTCTGGCCAGTATTTGAGCACTTTTCCGAATAACGGTTTGTTGTTCATTTCACCCATTATCTCTTTCTCTCTGCCTCTCTCTCTGTCCCCCTCTCTCTCTCTCTCTCTTTCTCTCTTTCTCATATATAACTATATCATTCTCTCTATAACTATCGATCAGTTGGGGGATGCACACTTAAATGCATGCATGTAAATGGTCTTATACAAAAAGGAAGAATAAAAAAATCTTGTGTAAGTGCGTGTGTGCATATATATATATATATATATATATATACTCCTCCGTATGAGCAGGATTCGACAGGGTTTCATTTTTTAAGCAGAGTATAACAGGTTTGAATTCAGAATTTTCCTTCTCCTGGACCAGTTGCCATTCCGAGTTTAATGAGCCAAGTCTTACCAACTATTCACTTATAGCTGTAATGAATATCATTGCATTCATCTCTTTCCCAAGGTCATTAGTGTCCAGGATTTTTTTTGCCATGTCCATTACACGACAAAATCCTCTTTCTCCCCCCCCCCTCTCTCTCTCTCTCTAGTAGACTGGGTTTCTTTTGCCTTAGTAAGTTAGTTGGGCTAGGTGGAGGAACAATTATGATTTCAAAACCTGAGAGTATTTCTCGAAGAATCTGTCACACAGGTGCTCTATTCTTCTGTTTTCAGTTTATCCAAATAGTAGAGCTAGTTTTTCACAAGCCTTTACCACTATATATATATATATATATATATATATATATATATATATAAATTTTATTAAAGATGTTTTAAAACTACATCTGCATGCTCAAATTCACCTTAATCAAAGCCAGTTTGTCACTTCAGGCAAAATGTTACAAAATGACACGTGAAGTGTAAGGATGACGCAAAAGAATATTTACAAAGAAAGAAATGAACATTTCAAGTTATGATGGAGTGATATATAGCATAATAGAAAACTGTTTTAATGTTTATATTTTAACACTTTTGTTCAAGACTGTTAAGTCAAGATAACAATATTAAACATTTTTCAGCTGTATTTCGCCTAGAGGTTCAGAAGAGAATTAATTATTCGTGTTAGCAAATCTTGAAACCAGAGGTCAAATACTGGACGAGGCTGTTTGCATTTAACATAGCATAATACCCTTGGGAGGTGTATGAATTCAACTATCCTCCTTCCAGTTATCGGAAAATAGTAGGACAGACTGGGTTGTTTAGCATTGGCTTAGTTACTAGTCTAGGAGAAGGAAAACTCTAAATTCAAACCTGTTAAACTCCGCTTAAAGATTGACCTTTTATTACATCCTGATAATGCAGATAGGTTGGGTAAATTCATACATCCTGATTTCTTCGAATAATATTGGGCATGTGTGATTTTTTTAATTTATGGCATATCAACCTTCATGGCTTATTTAATGTCCTTGTAAAATAACAGTAGTGGTACTGATTAACTCGTAACTGGAGGGATAAGGGGGTTATATTTCCCCAGGGTATTAGTCCGAAAGTGAACGTAATAGCAAGATTAGAGTTGGAACTCGCTCACTACAATTTCACAGTCTAGCTCATTACCTACTACACCTCAGGGATTACCCCCTTATATATGTTTGTACGTATGTGTCAAGGATTCTTTCAATTGGGCGTGTCCTCGTGGTGTAATGGTTAAAGGGAAGGACTGCGGAATCGTAGTATGCGAGTTCGTACTCCAGTCGCGCTATTACGTTCACTTTCGGGCAAATACCCTTGGGAAAGGTATGAACCCTCTCATCCTCCCAGCTATGTGTTAAATAGTACCACTACTGTTCTTCTTGGAGAATACCTTTGCATTAAATAACCTACAAAGGTTGATATGCCATTGAACAAAGAAACCAAACCAAACCATTCTTTCAATTGTTTTTATAATGTAAAAACAAAATATTTAAATGAAGAGATAAAGCATCTTTTTTCTTCAAAAACACCTTAACTTGGAAGTGACACTATTTTAAAATAGCAAGGCTAAGTGGACATCAGATAAATGATTGTTAGACATTTTGAATTTAACTAAAATGACGTATAAAAAAAGAAGAGTTTTCAATGAAATAAAAGATTAGATTCGATAAAGTTGCTATTTTCTTGCATCGTTGAATTTTAGATGTATTCATTTGGTGTTTTCCACTTCTGTCTGGGTAGCCATTTCTGAACCTCGAGTTACTAGGAGAATTTAAATTTGACTTCTGCTTTTCTTTGTCTTTTATTTGATCTGTACTGACTTTTGTAATACTAAATTTTTCTTTCATTCCTACCTTCTTCCTTTTTCCTTTTTGTTTTATACTTGTTTTATTTCTTATTTCTTATTTCTCATTGGACTTCCTTCTTCTTGCATTTTTCTCTCTCTTGTTTCTTCTTCCTTTCAATCTTCTTTTTCTCGTTTCTCCTCCTTATCTTCTTCTAATACGACTGATTTCCTTCCACTTTTTTTTGTTTTCTATATTTCTTCCTTTTCTTTCCTATGCATACCATAATTATCCTTCTTTCGTTTATTTCTTCTTTATTTTTTACTTTCCTTCCTTTTGGTTTTTTTTAACGTTCAATTTTCATTTTTTCCTTTTCTCTCACTTATAATTTCATCACTTCAGCCTTTTTTCTATTCAGCAAGTTCTCTTTTTTTGTTAATTTGAACTTGGGTTGGTCTGTTATTATTGCTTTGAGAGTTTTTCACACCAGCATTAGCTGATGGCCCTCCACTGGAGTCTGAATGACAGCAAGTCAACTCGGATCTCCAGACTCTTCTCAGTACTCTGGCCAATCTTGATTTGGTTTGGTTGATTTTGGCTCGTCTTCCAATTTCTAACCTTTCCGACCTCTTTACGAAGCCTTCAGGGATCGTTCAAAACGCATCAGTTATAAATGGATTTAAGATTCTTGCTCCATTGCTTTTTAGATCTCTGCTAATGTCCAAGTTATAGCTAGACTTTTTTTTATTTTTTATTTTCACTCTGTAGTCAAAGCCTACAATTCCACAGGTTCACTTTTCATTCTTTTTAAAATAATTATCACTATTTCTGGTCTTCTGGCCGAAATTAGGTGATTTTTTTTATGCATCTCGTTTTCTCTGGGGTATTCGAGTGAAATTTCAATATCTTGCACAATTACCAGTGGAACTCCCTTCTTCTTCTTCTTCTTCTTCTTCTTCTTCTTCTTCTTCTTCTTCTTCTTCTTCTTCTTCTTCTTCTTCTTCTTCTTCTTCTTCTTCTTCTTCTTCTTCTTCTTCTTCTTCTTCTTCTTCTTCTTCTTCTTCTTCTTCTTCTTCTTCTTCTTCTTCTTCTTCTTCTTCTTCTTCTTCTTCTTCTTCTTCTTCTTCTTCTTCTTCTTCTTCTTCTTCTTCTTCTTCTTCTTCTTCTTCTTCTTCTTCTTCTTCTTCTTCTTCTTCTTCTTCTTCTTCTTCTTCTTCTTCTTCTTCTTCTTCTTCTTCTTCTTCTTCTTCTTCTTCTTCTTCTTCTTCTTCTTCTTCTTCTTCTTCTTCTTCTTCTTCTTCTTCTTCTTCTTCTTCTTCTTCTTCTTCTTCTTCTTCTTCTTCTTCTTCTTCTTCTTCTTCTTCTTCTTCTTCTTCTTCTTCTTCTTCTTCTTCTTCTTCTTCTTCTTCTTCTTCTTCTTCTTCTTCTTCTTCTTCTTCTTCTTCTTCTTCTTCTTCTTCTTCTTCTTCTTCTTCTTCTTCTTCTTCTTCTTCTTCTTCTTCTTCTTCTTCTTCTTCTTCTTCTTCTTCTTCTTCTTCTTCTTCTTCTTCTTCTTCTTCTTCTTCTTCTATTCAGGATGTACGTTGTTCAGCGCGAGGAAATAGGCATGAATTAATGATTGCATTACCCATTAATCTTCATAACCGGCACTACTTGATCAAACCAGGATCTGAGCATGACGTACTGACATGGCTGCCGAACAGTTTTCTTTTTAACATCGTCAGCTCAGAGCGGATGTGCGAAATTTGTAAGTGTTCAAACGCACATATATCACCCTTTACCCGCAAAATTATGAATGCGTATTAGTTTTCTGTTTGTTAACAAGAGTGTGTAGAAAGTGGTTTGTTTTTTCGCAAGTACATATGGATAAACATGTCCTCGTTCGGTTGGTGAAACTGTTATTTTCAAGTGACTGGGAGCGTACAACTAAAAGTTTACGTGTTGAGGAGAAAAAGATGTTCTTGGATATATACGTACATACATAAAGGAGTCAGCAGGGTAATGAGAAGAAAAAAAGAACAACAATAAAACTACAAAAGATCCAACTCCACCAAAAAAGAAAAAAAAAAAATTAAGGAAACAAAAACAAAAAATCCCAACATATTATCTATGAGATTTATCTTATACTTAAAAGTAAAAAAAATTTGCGACCGTTGTCGAGGGCGATCCAAAGGCTCCCTTTTCTTTCGCTTCTACTCCTTTCCCTTGATTAATCCTATTTATCCTTGATCCGTACCGTATAATGGTGAGTGTTAAGCGGTGCGGTATCAAGTACCATTTAATTGATAAATTCATATCCCGCAAAATTTTTTGGTTTGGTTTGTTTTATTTGTTTAATAGCGTATATAGCGTATCAACTCCTTATGGGTTATTCAATACCGGGATCTGATGAATTCCAACATATTTGAGATCATTCACTGCTGGAGAAATAGGGACGAACTCATAAGTGACATACTCCAGTAGACCCCTTCACATGGACGAGCAAAGGCAGGACGACCAGCCAGAACCTACATACAACAGCTCTGTGCCGATACAGGATGTAGCTCTGAAGACCTGCTGGAAGCAATAGACGATATAGAAGGATGGCGAGAAAGGGTCAGGGATATCCGTGCTCATCGCGACATAATGATGATCTTTTTTAAAGGCATATAAACTTTATGACTTATTTAATGCCAACACAATATTTGTAGAAAGACAATAGTGTTGTTATTTAACCAATGGCTGGGAAGATAAGGACGTTCATCCCTTTCCCAAGGGTATTAATCTGAAAGTAGTGGGTCGGAAGTTCGAACGCTACTTTAACCATTACACCACTTTTATCTGTAATCATTTATTTGCACAGTTCAACACGGGGACTATAAAACACTTTTGCCCACAATCAATTGTCGGCACAGTTACACAATATCAAGTATTCCTATTCATACTAATACTTTATCCACAATGATCTGGTATAAAGTAAGTAGTTACAAATATTCCTATTTAAGTAAATAGTCCTAATACAGAAAATGAACACATATACGGTACCAAGTATCCGATCTAATACTAAGAATTTCTGAAAAAAACAAACAATTTGACCCATAAATAGGACCATAATAGGGATGAATCAACACTACAAGAGCCACTACAAGAGCCCCAGAACTGAAGTCTCACTACTAGATGCAGTTTAGTGTCATACCAAGGAGACTCTATTTTGTTTATAAATCATGAGCATCACATAAGAACATTTCATCATCATCATGACGTGCGGCTAGCACGGATATCCCTGACCCTCTCCCTCCACGTCTCCCTATCATTCATCGCCTTCGGTAGGTCTTCGGGGTTACATCCCGTATCATCACATAGCTGCTGTATGAATGTTTGCGCTGGTCGTCCTGCCTTTGATTGGCCATATGCGGGGGTCCACAGGAGCACATCACTTACGATCTCGTCTTTGCTTCTCCATCGGTGTCCGGCATACCACACAACTGCCAGCCCAGTTGGGTGAGACTGTAGAATACACCAGCTGCATCTTTACTGATGGGTCAGAACCCCCAAACAAATGTCCTGTATATGATTTTAAACAATCTGATGTCGAGGTTCTTAATTTTGGGGAATATGGAATACCGTTTCATTTTTATTGCTCACCCGACCACTCTGGACCGGAGTGGTTGCACCAGATAGGGTCTTTTCTATGGATCAAAAAGAACTGTTTGACATTTAAACTGTGTGCAAACAAATGACTTACGTTAAATAGAATTGTTAGAAATAGACATGTCTAACTATCTGTGTGCAAAAAATGACTGATGTTTAATTAATTCGTTAACGAGATATAGCAAAATTAAAACAATCTAACTGTATGCTAATGAATTATTAATTTTAAATAGAATTATTTGTATTGATTTGCCGTACTTTAAACTCTTTAACTGTGTACCTAAATTGAATAGTTACTTCTACATTATGATGTAACTGTGTGAAAATATAACTATTGATGTTAGATTGCAACATTGAAACTATTTAAATGAGTGCAATCAAATGATTTATATTAAATAGAACTACTCATGTTAGAATAGTTGAAATCACACAACTGTGTGCAAACAATAATAATTGAGTGAAAACAAGTTACCGTCGTCTCATTTAGAAATAAGATTACTGAAAAAATATTGACTTACAAATCATATATGTAAGCATTTAGCTATATCCAAATAAATGAGGTTCGTTTAAAGATGATGTCTACAAACTATAATTTACAAATCAAATATAATATGAACAAATAGGATTTGGTATTGAATAACCATAAAACCCATCAAAACCAAATCCAACCTAACCAAACCATATATATTTAATGTATATGTATAAAGAGGATTTGGCATTAAATAACCTACAATGGTTGATATGCCATAAAACCTAACCAAACCATGTATGTCTAATATATATGTATAAAAAGTAATTGGTATTGAATAACCGACAGTGATTGATATGCCATAAAACCCAATCAAACCAAATCATCTATATTTAAAATTTATGTATAAATAGTATTTGGCATCAAATAACCAACAATGTTTGATATGCCATAAGACCCAACCAAACAAAATTATATGTATTTAATATAAATGGATAAAGAAGATTTTGCATTAAATAACCTTAAATGGTTGATATGCCATAAAACCAAACCAAACCAAACCAAATCATATATTTTTGATATATAAGTATAAAGAGGATTTGGCATTAAATAACCAACAATTGTTGATATGTCATGAAACCCAACCAAAGCAAACTATATAACGGCACCAACAAATGATTATTATCATAGTCAAATAAAAAAAGCGGGATTAGAAAAAACATTTCTATAGAATGTAAATGAATTAAATTTTGGCTTTACATAACCCATAAGAGTTTGTTATGCTGTTAAATAAACAAAATCAAACAAAACAAAACTTGTATTTTCGATGAAAATAAAGAGGAGGATTTACTTTTTGAGAATTTTACCCAAACTCAAGTCTCTAGAAAAGCGTGGAGAAAAAACTAGATAGGAACAACAGAAGAATACTACGTGCCATTCGGAACAAATCCTGGAAGCAGCACACCACAAAACAGCAGCTGTACCTTCTATTTCACAAACCATCCAAGCCAAACGAACCAGACATCCTGGGCACTGCTGGGGAAATAAGGACGAACTCAAAAAAGACATTCTCTTAAAGACTCCAACATATGGATGCGCTAGTTTTTATTCGACCAGCAAAGACTTATAGACTTGCAGACCGTGGATACAGTCTCGAAGATCTGTCAGGATTGATGGACGATTAAGACGGATGACGAAAGAAAGGAAATTCCAAGCTATTAGTACTAATTGATGATAGTGAGGAATATTCTATATATGTAATCATTACACAGCTTATCACTGACCTCATCCAGTAACCCTTATCAGTAAAATTTGCCATTTCGATTATAATTACAACATTAAATATAATCTAACAGTCTTTTCTGCTCCTTGTATCTGTTTTGGTTGACTATTTGGTAAAAGGCTTTGTCAAACTTTGTTGAGTTATTTAATTCCGAAATCCTTTTTGCATGTAATTATATGGTTTCAAGAAATTGATAATAACAATAATTATCTGTAAACAAGTATAGATTCAAGTAACTATTTTGATATATATAATTTGCACTTAGATATATAGTTTAATGTATTCCTATCTAATACACATAATTTGCGCGTTGTTATATTTTTTCCAGTTTTCCTATCTAATATAGATAATTTGATTTCGACATGTTCATTGTTGATGATATTTTAATTTTTGATTTTGATTTTTGTTGATTGTATGAGATATCACCCCTTGGATAATTTTTGGCTGAAGTTATTTAGTTTCAATACTGAGAAGAGTCCTGGAAGTCTGAGGAGATTTCTTGTCATTCATACTCCAGTAAGAGACCATCAGCTAAAGTTTGTGTGAAAAACTCATCAAAAGTGAAATAATTGTGCAAAAAATCAAAATTAAAAAGTCATTCCTTTTGCAATGAATTATATATGTTGGTTGGTTTGTTGGATTTTTTGGCATTTCAACCTTTGTAGGTCATTTAACGTCAAATCCATTTTTATGTAAATAATCTGTTCTATTTCAAACAATTTAGTTTAGCATAAGTACACATTTTAATTATCAAAAAAATTTCTATTTCAAACTATTCAAGCAGTTATATGTATCAATTCAGTTAAGTGTAAATACAGTTTCAATGTCGAAAAACTGTTCTATTTCAAATAATTCGGTTAGGCATAAGCACACAGTGTAAATGTAAGTACGGTTTATTAGTGAAAAAAACATTTCTCTTTCGAGCTATTCAGTTTACTCAAACAATTCAGTTTAGCATAAGAATGCTGTTAGTTCTATTTAATCCATAGATAGGGCCCTATCAGGTGCTACCACGCCGGGCCAGAGTGGACCTGGGAGCGATGGCAATGAAAGAGTACTCCGCATTCCCCAAAGTTCAAGCACTGCTGGAATCTCACCATCAGATTGTTTGGTGTCATTACAGGACACTCATGGGGGCGGTCTTACCCCTCTGCAGAGAAGCAGTCTGTGTATTCTACTGCCCCAGCTGACTGGGCAATCAATTATATAATTTCAGTTAACTATTCCAACCTAATAATCAACTGAAAATACTTATACGTTCAATTCATTATCTTGAGAATATTCTGAGACACAATGTATTAAAGTGTAATCCTTTTGGACGGGTAAATATTTCATCATTAGTTTCAATACTTAACTGTGAAGAGCCACTATATTAATGTTACTGAGAATCGTTTAAAACATTATTTCAAATAAACGTATTTTACTCATTGAAGAGAATATACTACGACTCCGGGTTAGAGTGGGCTTGCACTAATGGTAACAAAAGAGTGACACTACACTTCCAAGAGAACGAAAACAGGACTTCACTATCGGATGGTGTTTAGTGTCATTCCAAGAATAGTTGAATCTTTTTTTGTTTTCGTGGAAATGAATAGGAAGCTTTACTTTCGAAGCAGCCCTTGTTCAATACTCGCAGAACTTTACATTCCGAAACTGGGGACTTTACTTGGGGTAAATCAAGGGAGATAAGCGAAAATATTAACGAAAAACTAGAGAAGAAAATCTGTAACAAATCAAGGAAGTACAACTAAAAATGGATTCAAAGGAATATTTTTTTAAAAAATCGTTGGAAATATTGGAAAAGTTTTGAATTAAATTCATATATCCTAATAAAAGCCATTTCTCGAATTTAGCCAACCGGGAAGAGTTGGATCCAAACGGAATCTGAAGGTATCGTTGAGGGAATTTCATCAGACGACACAAAACTTTTAAAACGTAAGATAAGTCGAAGAAAGGATAGTCACTGGAAAAATAATTCCCATCTAAAATAAATAAATAAATAAATAAACGTTGAAAAAGGAATCAGACAAGCAACTGCATACCAAGTATGGGGTTGAGTCATAGATAATTTTCGTTTAAGTAGAATATGATTTATTCGTGAATAGTTTAATATTGAATTAATTTCAATCAATAGTATATTCGCCATTATCTAGATTCACTTCTTCAAATTCATAAGATAGTGTGTTGATTCCTCTCAAATAAAATTCAGCTGGTTTCGAGCTCAAAACGTTTTCCACAAAAATTTCCTTCTGATCTTCTGGAGAAAGATTTTTGTCATTCAGGGTATTTTGTAGAAAAGAAAAAAAAAAAGATGAAAATCGTTTAGTGCAAGTTCTGGTGAATATGATGGAAGGGTAGAACAGACGAGCCTAAATCCAATATTTTTCTGTGTGATTCTTGCTGAATGTGGCCTTGTATTTTCATAAAGAAGCACAACGCTTCTCCTTTTGACAAGCGAATGGCATTTTCTTAGATTTTCATGCACACCAAATAGTTGTTGAGAGTATAAGTCTCCATTGAATGCCTGTTTGCGATTTAAAAGCTCAAAATTAATCATTCCGCGCTGATCTCACCATACACACAGTACAATTTTTATTCCATGAAGTTTCGCCTTTGGGGTTGGTCGCATAAATTCATCCTTGTCGTAGTCATAAAAGAAATATTTTCCATCTCTTGTAATGAATAATATTTTTGAGAAATAGGTCATTTTTCTGCTTTGTTCTGGGCTGCTCTTAGAAACAATTCCCTGTTTAGCTTTTCTTCAAAGTAACCTTACATATATCATTTCTTTAGTTTGTCTTCTGGAATATCCATTTGTTTGACTTTGATTACTTTCTTTAATGGCATATCAATCTTAATAGGTTATTAAATGCCAAAGCCATCCTTGTAGAATGATTGTAGCTGTACTATTTATGTTACAACTGGATGGATACGTGACTTTCTCAGAAGTATCCAAAAGTGAATTCAATTGCATGACTGGAGTTTGAACTCGCTTACTTGTTTTCCACTACGCCACGGTGATACCTTCGTTAGTGGTTTAATTCCCCATTTCCTTTTTACGGATTTTAAAATATCCTGTTTTCTATCAATATCTCTTTATTGTTTTTTGTGAATTCTTCAAGTCCCTGAATTTCTTCAATTAAACCCCTCTTAAATGTTAATGATTCCTCTTTTTCCTTTTATTTTGATGAATTCACGTCATCCCTCAGAAGTTAATCCTTGAGTAGAGTTAACAGTTGTTTCATTTAATGGTCAAGATTTATGTTATTTACTACATGTGAGTTTTTCACTCCAGCATTATATTAAATAATTACTGTTATGGTTAATTGTACTAATTATTTCCTTATTTAGTTTGGTTAGGTCACAAATTATTCAGGTGTCTCTTAGTTAAAATCTTTTACTGGAAGTGGAAGACAAATTGAAATGGAAGACAAATTGAAATGGAAGACAAATTGAAATGAAAGACAAATTATTGGGAAAGGTGAGGCAACTAGTCTAGGAGAAGGAAAACTCAAACCTGTTAAACTCTGCTTAAAAAATTGACCTTGTGTCATATCCTCTCCGAGCGGAGGGGTTGGGTAAATATGATAAGTTTGATTGAAGTAAAATGAAAACATAGTGAAAGTTGGGGACACCTGTGATGATCATGATGAGATGACGCAATAACTTAGTGAGATGACACCATACAAATGCTATACCAAATTTTAGAATATATGAAAACAGGCGAATTTTGAAAGGCAGTCAGTTAGTTGGTTAGTTGATTTGAGAAGTTGGGAGTCGGTTGTCAGTTGAGTTGAGACCCACAGAGCCTTTCGGGGAAGTGACACGGTGGGGGTGACTTTGTGCAGCGCCAAGCGTGTCTCTGTTCATGGACCTTTACAAGCTCTCTCTCTCTCTCTCTCTCTCTCTCTCTCTCTCTCTCTCTTTGAAGTCTACTAAATAAACGTCTTCATATCTGGAACAACTGAGTCGTCTTGTGTTTGAAGTGAAACATCTATTGGTGTTCTAGATGATGCTATGGTGCTGTACTTATCACAAATGGTAGCGTAAACACATAGTATGACAGGTAGCTGGCCGGCTTTCACTGGAATCTGAATCACAGCAAGTCTCCTCAGGTTTCCAGGACTCTTTTCAGTATTCTAGCCGATATTAACAATGCTGTAGCCTGAGCAGTCTCGACTCAACGATTTCCAACAGTTCTTATCCCCTTTCCAAGCCTTTGGTGACTATTGGTATCACTGTCAGCCTCATGTTTTCCCTTTTTTTTAGTTCTCAAGCAAAGTCCGAATATTTTTCGATCTTTTCATTTTTTTTATTTTCACTGCTGGAAACAACGAAATCCAATTAATGATAAGTTGTTTTTTTTCTTTTTTGCTAATTAGAACTGGGTCTGTTTTTCTGATCAAGATTAGGTGATCCGTTTGTATGTGAAAAAATTCCAGAAAATTTTACGCATTTCACTTTCTTGGACGGACTCTGCTTTGTGTGTTTACTATCTTTTAGCATGGTCACATTTCGGTTTTTTGCACAGTTCCCAGTGTATCACCTTTCACCCTGTCATGACTAATATTGAACTCCTTCTGTAACTGTATATTGCATTTGATTCCTTTGTTTATCGTTTCATCTCTTTCTCTGCTTTATCTACACTAATCATTTTCTCTTTTGAGAATGTTTCACACAAGCGTTATCTGATGGTTTTTCATTAGAGTATGAGTGACATCAGGTCTCCTCAAGTCTCCTGGACTCTTCTCAGTATTCTGGCCGATCTTAATAATGCTGTAGTTTGGATGGTCTCCACTCGTCCTCTTATTTTCAAGTCCTCCAGTCTCTGTATCAATCCTTTTGTGACTGTACCAAGCGTACCAATTACAATTGGTATCACCGTTACTTTCATGTTCCATAATTTTTTCTGCTCTCTAGCAAGGTTTAAGTGCTTATCTCCCTTTTCGCTTTCTTTCAGTTTTACCCTGATATTAGTTGATCTGTTTGTATACACCTTCCCCGGCCGTGTATCTGCTACAGTCGATGCATCATTCAGTACTCTTTTCTGCTTGACTGGTGTTCAAACTGGCTTGGTCTTCTCTTATTCAGCTGCCCAAAGCTGCCCCACTCTGACAAAACTCTGGTTCTCTTTGTTTCTCTCCGTTCCAGTGAGTTGCTGCCGATGATAATCTAGCCGTTGGTTTGCCGGTACAAAGGTTATATGGATTATAGTTCTGATCATCTTATCATCTTTGTTCCTGCTCCATTGGTCATTGTATTTCACACCACTAATGATAAGATCAATGATGATGTACCATGGTAAACTTGTCTGATGTAGTTGAAAAATAAGAATCTCAACTCGCAAATAAACTTTAAAATGCAGGTTTATTTACAACAGCAGATATATGATCTTTTTCAAATATAGAATGTTGAAGCGGGTGTATAAGAAGTAGTTTTGCTGGGTGTGAAATGCTGGTAAGTTGAAGTGGGTCTGGTGGATGGTGGGTGAGGAACGTTGTTGCCAAAAACAACAACTATGGATTCGAAACGCACCCTTCAAAATCTGGAGACGAACTATCTTTTGGGCAAACAAGCTCTTGCTTAAATAAAAAAATTACCGACAAAATTTCATTTGATTACTCAATATTCCATTATATCTACCTTGCCCTTTCATTTTTCTTCCATATTGACACTCACAAGTGCAAGGTCAACAATGGGCTTTGATAACCTCCAAAAGTTATAACTGCGTCGTTCTTATTTTTGAGTATTAAGTTCTTAATCACACACCACTTCCAACAACGCATCAATCTACAATCATTTACAGGAAACGATACAATCATATGTATTTTAAACTTCAGAGAATCAAACTATATGTTTTGCTAAATCTGTCAAACCAAACAGTATTCAAAGAAAAAGGCACCAAATGGCTTTGTTTAAAAATCTCAATTCTAACCTTCAACTTTAGATATGACGAAATTTTCTGTTTATGCTTTCAATCATTCCTACGTACCAGATTTAACCTTAATTTCCATGGACGGATGCACTCATTCACTCCCCACCCTAGTATCATATGACTCTCAATTACTAAATTTGACGGTATATCAGCCTATCGACCACACATATCATTTAGAATAGATTTTTTTTAGTAACAAATTTTCAATGAAGTATTAATCCTCCCTATGTACTTCGTAATATTTGTATCTCAAAATTCCTGAGAATTTTGTACGTCTTATTTTCTAGGACGAACTTTGTGCATATACCAGTTGTTCACATGGTCAACTTCTTTAAACATTTTGCTCAGTTCCCAGTGGATCACCTTACCCACTCGGTTGTGTCTAGTCTTATACTCTTTTTGCGATTATTTACTGCATTCACTTAATATGTGATTGAACGTTTCGTCTCTATCACCATATAATCTGTGTCTGCTATTTTGTTGCGTCTTGTCTATTCTTTCTTTGACATAGCCCTTATGGCATTGTTTTATGCTGCAATCAGAAGAGATTCAGTTTCTTTCTTAAGGTTTCCCTTTCTTAGCCATGTCCAAGTCTTCTCGTATGAGGTTTAGCTTGTTTGTCGCTTGAAATGTCCATACAGTTGTTTTTCTTATTTTTGTTTTCTGGTTATTTTTGTTTTGTTGATCTTCATGTCTTCTTCATTGTTTCTTGTTGTTGTAATCGATCTTTCTTTGCACTTTTTTATGTAGTCTTCTTGTCCTTGTATCGATGCATCAACACTATATTAAATTCTGGCGAGTTCTCTTATTCCTTCTTTTCTTGACGCTTACAATCTGTCTACGTCATCTCTGGGATATAAGGCCTTATGCATGGTCATGAATTTTCTTGTTCTCTGGTCCATTTATTTAAGTTTTTCTCTCGTCCATTTTAAGAATTGTCCCGAGTATCGTACGAGGGGAACAGCCCAGGTGTTAACACATTTGATGAGATTTCTGTTATGTAGTTTGGTTTCGAGTAGTTTTCTTGTTCTACTGAATATTATCATTTTTAATATTTCTATTATTTTGCAGTTTGGGATTTTTTTTTTCCACCAGTAGTAAGTGGAGGTATTTACTGAAGTTCTCACACCAGCAAGGAGCCTTTTGATGTGGACATATCTAAGAAGAGGAAACCTGAAAAGATAAACTAAATCGGTGTTAATAGCGACACATAATAATGCAAAGGTTGATAGGCCATAAAACCCAACCAACCAACCAACCAACTGACAAAATAATGCCGTAAGAACTAATTATATTATAGTAAAAATTGATAATACGTAGAAGAATTGCAAGTACAGGTTACGTGGTGAGAGAGATGAGACAGTTAATCACATATTATGTGAAGGCAGAAAACTGGTACAAAAGGAGCAAAAGACCTGAAAGTGGCTAATATTGGGGAAACCTCAGGAGAGAAACTGAATTTCTAATAAGAGCAACACAAAATGATGCCATAAAAACTAATTATATCAAAGTAAAAATTGATAATACGCCGAAGAATACTAAGCGTAGGCTAAGAGGTGATAGAGATGAAACAATTAATTATATTATAAGTGAATGCATCCAACTGGCACGAATGAAAAAGAAGAGTAGAAACGACTGGGTAGAAAAGATGATTAATCGAAAATTGAGCAAGATATTAAAATTTGACCATGCTCAAAAATAGAATATGCACAAACCAGAATCTGATTAAGAAGTTGAAGCACATAAAGTTTGACTTGGAGACGCAAACAGATCATCAAATCACCCAGAAGATCAAACCTTGTATCGATTAACCAGAAAGAAAAGAAATCGCCATCAAGTGGATTTTTCCGTTCCAGTTGACGACAGAGTAAAAATAAAAGAAAGCTAAAAAGTAATACTAGTGGTAGTTAGAGCCTTTGAAACGACCTGGAAAAAATGGGGAACTGGAGATCCGAGAAAGAATCGACAGTCGATAACATGAGAGTGCTAAATACAGCCAGAATACTCACAATGATCCTAAAGACTTGTGGAGACTTGCTGTCGTTGAGATTTTGTAGAAAACTCACCAGTTAATACTGATCTGAAAAATTCGCATAGAGTGTATAATAATGATAATAATATAAATGATAATTATAATATAAGACGCATAAAATTTTGGAGGATTTTTAGATATAAACAGATCATCTAATCTTGGCCGGACGACCAAACCTAGTGATAGTCTACAAAAAAAAAAAAAAAAAAATAAGAGAACCTGCCGAATAATGAACTTTACCATTCCGACAGATGACAGAGTAAAACCGAAAGAAAGCGAAAAAAAAAAAAAATGGTAAGTACCTCGACCTTGTTAGGGAACTGAAAAAGACAATAGAAAATGAAATTGATGGTGATTAAAATTGTAATTAGCGCGCTCGGTAAAGTCACCAAAGGATTGGTATAGGAATGGGAAGACCAGGAAATAAGAGGACTAATAGATACCATCTATTGTTGAGATCGGCCAGAATACTGAAAAGAGTCCAGGAGACTTAAGGACACTTGCTGTCACTCAGACTCCACTAGAAAACCATCAGTTGACGCCGGTGGGAAAAACCCTCAAATAAGTTAAATATGATAATTGGAGGATGAATGGAAACAATTTAAATGATAGGATTTCTGAGGTCGACTAGAATACTGGGAAGAGTCCCGGTGCCATAAAGAAACTTCCTGTCACTCAGAATCCCGTAAAAGACTATAAGCTAACGCTTCAGAGAAAAACTCATATGGAATGAAATAACTGAAAAAGAAATTAAGATTTGACGATACAACCAAATGGTATATGAAGAAACCAGAATCCGTCCAAGAAAATGAAATATATAAAATTCTCTGGGGATTTGTGATACAAACGTATCACATAATCCAAGCTAGAAGACCAGATTTAGTATTAATTAACAAAAAAAAAAAAATTTCATTATGTGGATTTTGCCGTTTTTGATGTCAACTGAGTGAAAATAAAGAAAGTGAAAAGATAAAAAATACTTAAACCTTACAAGAGAACTAAAAAAGACTGTGGTACCATGAGGGTGACGGTGATACCAATTTTAGTTAGTGCGCTTGAAGCAGTTCTCAAAGGCTTGGAAAAAACACTGAAGGAACAGTAAATAAAAACCGAAACCATCCATACCGTAGCATTGTTAAGATAAGTTGGAATAATGAGAAAAGTCCTGTGGTCCTAGGGAAACCTGCTAGTGTGGAAAACTCATAAGGCGAGAAATAATATAAAACGCGAGAAACGATTGAAAACGGTCTGAACAAAAACAAATGGTTCGAGAAATATGGCTAATTATAATTATGACATTGACAATAATAGCGATGGTAGCAGAGGCGGGGCCAAATGATGATGTTGCTGATGTTGTTCGGAAATCATAAAGCAAAGTGATATCCCTCTTCCACATCCTCTCCGTTTCCTAAACGGAAATACATTCTCAATTCTTATTTCTTCACACTGAGCACGCGCACACAACGAGCTAAATCTACTTCCGTTGTCTTCATTATTGTAAAGCTTGATGGGATTGTAAACCACAATTATCGAAAATGTCTGGCGGTTATTGGTTAGCTTTTGAAAGAAGAGGTGAGAAACGGCACGGAAATTCAGAGGAAAATATTCAAGGGAAAAATACGAAAATGTAAGAAGGAATAGAAGCTATAGAATAGAAGAGAAAATGGAGGGAATAAAAGCAATGAAAGTGAAGAAAGAATTATGGGAATAAAAGCTATAAAAGAGATGACAGAAAAAATAAATAGAAGCTATGGAATAAAGAGAATGAAGGGAATAGAATCTATGGAATAAAAGAAAGGAAAAGGGAATAGAAGCCATGAAATAGAAAAGAGAAGGACGAAAATAGAACAATGCAAAAGAAGAGACTGAAGTGAATAGAAACTTTGGAATGGCACAAAAGTTATGGAATAGAAGAGATAATAAAGGGAATACAGTCTATGGAAGGGAAAAAAGAATGAAGGGGATTTACGTTATGGAATAGAAGAGAAAATGAAGAAAATAGAAGTTATGGAACAGAAGAGAGAATTAAGGAAATAGATGTTATGGAACAGGAGAGAGAATAAAGAGAATAGAATTTGTGTAACCGAACAGATAATGAAGAGAATACAATCTATATAATAAACAGGATAACCTAGGGAATATAAGTTCTGGAACGGAAGAGAGAAAGATAGAAATAGAAGTCATGGAACAGAAGAGAGAATGATGGGAATAGATGTTATGGAACAGAAAAGAGAATGATGGGTATAGGTGTTATAGAATAGGAGAGACAATGATGGGAATAGAAGCTATGTAATAGAAGAGAGAATAAAGAGAATAGATGTTATGGAACAGAAAAACAAAGAACGGAATAGATGTTACGGAACAGAAGAGAGAAGGATAGGACTAGATGTTATGGAACAGAAGAGACAATGATGGGAATAGAAGCTATGACATAGAAGAGAGAATAAAGAGAATAGATGTTATGGAACAGAAAAACAAAGAACGGAATAGATGTAATGGAACCGAAGAGAGAAGGATAGGACTAGATGTTATGGAACAGAAGAGACAATGATGGGAATAGAAGCTATGACATAGAAGAGAGAATAAAGAGAATAGATGTTATGGAACAGAAAAACAAAGAACGGAATAGATGTAATGGAACCGAAGAGAGAAGGGTAGGACTAGATATTATGGAACAGAAGAGACAATGATGGGAATAGAAGCTATGACATAGAAGAGAGAATAAAGAGAATAGATGTTATGGAACAGAAAAACAAAGTACGGAATAGATGTTACGGAACAGAAGAGAGAAGGATAGGACTAGATGTTATGGAACAGAAGAGACAATGATGGGAATAGAAGCTATGACATAGAAGAGAGAATAAAGAGAATAGATGTTATGGAACAGAAAAACAAAGAACGGAATAGATGTAATGGAACCGAAGAGAGAAGGATAGGACTAGATATTATGGAACAGAAGAGACAATGATGGGAATAGAAGCTATGACATAGAAGAGAGAATAAAGAGAATAGATGTTATGGAACAGAAAAACAAAGTACGGAATAGATGTAATGGAACAGAAGAGAGAAGGATAGGACTAGATGTTATGGAACAGAAGAGACAATGATGGGAATAGAAGCTATGACATAGAAGAGAGAATAAAGAGAATAGATGTTATGGAACAGAAAAACAAAGAATGGAATAGATGTTACGGAACCGAAGAGAGAAGGATAGGACTAGATATTATGGAACAGAAGAGACAATGATGGGAATAGAAGCTATGACATAGAAGAGAGAATAAAGAGAATAGATGTTATGGAACAGAAAAACAAAGAACGAAATAGATGTTACGGAACAGAAGAGACAATGATGGGAATAGAAGCTATGGAATAGAAGAGATAATTAAGGGAATATATGTTATGGAACAAAAAAGATAAAAAAGAGATTAGAAATTATGGAACAGAAGAGAGAATGAAGAGAATAGATGTTATGGAAGGGAAGAGAGAATCAAGGGAATAGATGTTATGGAACGGAAGAGAGAATGTTGGTTATACGAGCTATGGAACGGAAGAGAGAATGAAGAAAATAGAAGTTATGGAACAGAAGAGAGAATGAAGGGAATAGATGTTATGGAACAGAAGAGAGAATGATGGGAATAGAATTTGTGGAACCGAACTGAGAATGAAGAGAATAAAAGCTATGGAATTGATAGGAGAATAAAGGAAATAGAAGTTATGGAACAAAAGAGAAAAGATGGGAATAGAAGTTATGGAACAGAAAGGAGAATGAAGTTAATAGACGCTATGGAATAGAAGAGAGAATTAAGGGAATAGATGTTATGGAACGGAAGAAAAAATGATTGGAATAGAAGATATGGAATAGATGAGAGAACTAAGGGAATAGATGTTATGGAACAGAAAAGAGAATGAAGAGAATAGTAGTTATGGATCAGAAGAGAGAATTAAGGGAATAGAAGTTGTGGAACAGAAGAGAGAATTAAGGGAATAAAAGTAATGGAATAGACAAGAGATTGAAGGGAATAAAAGTTATGGAATAGACAAGAGAATGAAGGGAACAGAAGTTATGAAATAGAAGAGAGAATGCAAAGAATAGAAATCATGGAACAGAAGAGAGAATGAAGTGAATAGAGGTTATGGAAAAAAGAGACAATAAATGGAATGGAAGTAATGGCTGGCCTTGTCGGCTGGGGCTGTAAAATGCACCAACTGCATCTCTACAGAACGGTAAGACTCCCCCAACGATTGTCTTGATATGATACTATACAATCTTATGGCTAGGATCAAGTATTGTAGCATATCCACGTCCAAAAATACAACCAAGATAGGAATACGTGAAATGTACATATTCATACCGATACGGAAAACGTTCACAAATATTCATACGCATATTGGAATCCGAAAAACACTCGAAATTGGTTCAGGTACGAAACTTTTTATTACCTTTTTGAGTTTAGGGTTTTTCGACATGAGGAGAGAGAGACACAATCTCTTCAACAAACGTGCGGCACATTTCGTTGACCCCAACGTTCGGAGTTTAAATCTCAACTAACTCGTTCGGAGTTTAAATCTCAACTAACTCGTTCGGTGTTTAAATCTCAACTAACTGCCTTTTTTCAAATTCCAAAATCCTCTGTGCTTCCGGGCATGACCTCATTCACGTCCCTGGTTCTGTTTTCTATCTGGGGTTTTTATTGTGACATCTCTGATTGTCACATCCGTCCCGCACGCGCGTGAACACCTGCACTCAATGTGTGCACTTAACTAACCCATACACTAAGCGAAAGGTTCTCAGCCTAACTAAACCGAAAGGCAAGATATACGAAACGAAAAATGATAATATAAAAAAAAATCCCTTCGCAATTATATTACAGTATTGCTGGAGCTTTGACGTGTGTGGAGTACCCCTTCATTGCCATCATTTCCAGGTTCACACTTGCCTGGAGTGGTAGAACCTGATAGGGTCCTATATATGGGTCAAATAGAACTGTTTGACATTTAAACTAAGTGCAAACAAATGACTTTTGCTGAATTGAATTGTTAATAATAAAACCCTTTGATCAATTAACATTGGAATGTCTGATGTTTAATTGAATCATTTGTGATACATAACAATCCTAGGAACAATTTAACTTGGTTAAATTATGCTAAACTGAATTGTTTGATATAGAACTATTTGATCATTTAACTGTGTTAACAAATGACTGATGTTTTGTTGAATTGCAAGTGATCAATAGCAATACTGGAAAACATTTAACTGTGCGAAAACAAATGATTAATAGTATAAAAATTATTTGTTTAAGATAGAAATAAGTGAGACCTTTTAACTGTGTTCCAAAAAATGAGCTCAGGCTGGGTGAAAAATGTAATTTATAAAATGTCTTTAAAAATCATATATTCAATAAATATGTATAAAATGGACATGGCATTGAATAACCAATAAATTGATATGCGATAAGATCAAACCAAACCAAAATAGAAGTGATGGAATAGAAAAGAGAATGAAGGGAATTGAAGCTATGGAATAGTTGAGAGAATGAAGGGATTTGAAGCTATGGAATAGTTGAGAGAATGAAGGGATTTGAAGCTATGGAATAGAAAAGAGAATGAAGGGATTTGAAGCTATGGAATAGAAGAGAGAATGAAAGGATTTGAAGCTATGGAATAGTTGAGAGAATGAAGGGATTTGAAGCTATGGAATAGAAGAGAGAATGAAGGGATTTGAAGCTATGGAATAGTTGAGAGAATGAAGGGATTTGAAGCTATGGAATAGAAAAGAGAATGAAGGGATTTGAAGCTATGGAATAGTTGAGAGAATGAAGGGATTTGAAGCTAAGGAATAGAAGAGAATGAAGGGATTTGAAGCTATGGAATAGAAAAGAGAATGAAGGGATTTGAAGCTATGGAATAGAAGAAAATGAAGGGATTTGAAGCTATGGAATAGAAGAAAATGAAGGGATTTGAAGCTATGGAATAGTTGAGAGAATGAAGGGATTTGAAGCTATGGAATAGAAAATAGAATGAAGGGATTTGAAGCTATGGAATAGAAAAGAGAATGAAGGGATTTGAAGCTATGGAATAGAAGAAAATGAAGGGATTTGAAGCTATGGAATAGAAGAAAATGAAGGGATTTGAAGCTATGGAATAGAAAATAGAATGAAGGGATTTGAACCTATGGAATAGTTGAGAGAATGAAGGGATTTGAAGCTATGGAATAGAAGAGAGAATGAAGGAAATATAAATGTGAAGGTGGACAGGAAGCGAAATAGTGTCATGTATAATAATCTATGAATTAGAAAAGAGTAATGAGACAGAATGATTGCAAGCAAAATCAAAAGAAAGTTTGAAGTAAATCAAAAATCTGATGACAGGGGAAGAAAGAAAGAAGTAAGGAAGAAAGAAACTAACTAAATGAAAGGAAAAAGAATATTAGAAAGGAAGAAAATAAAAGAAAAACCTATTAAATAAAGAAAGAAATATTTGGAAGGAAGGGAAAAATAAAGAGATTAGTCAAATAAACAGAACAAAAAACAAAGAAATAATATTAGAATTAATTCAAAAAAGGAAAGATACTAATCAAAAATTAAAAAAATTAAAATATGAAAAACGAAAAAAAAAAAAAAAGAAAGGAAAAAAAAACTGAATAGAAATAAATAAATAAAGAAAGAAAGAAAGAAAGAAAGAGGACAAATATAAGAAATAACAAAAAATGTAAGAAAGAAACAAAAGCAGAAAAGGAACTAGTCAAATGAAAGAAAGAAAAAAAGAAAGAAAAAAGAAAGAAATAGGAAAAATGAAACAAAGAAACTGTAAAAGAAAAAAAAAAAGAAAGAAAGAAAGAAAGGTATATTCGGAAGCCAAAATAATACATAAAAACAAGAATGCTAAGAAGGAAGAAAAATAATAAAGTCAGAAGTAAAAGAAAAAGGAAAAACACAAAAATGAATATTTAAATAAAATCTTAAAAATCTTAAAAATGAGATCGAAGGAGGGAAAGAAGGAAAGAGTGAACGAATGATTGATCGGAAAAAGTCAGAGAAACAGAATAAAGGAAAGAAAGATTAAGAGTCTATATATAAAGAAAAGAAGTAAGCAAAGAAGAGATAAATAAAAAGAGGAAAGGGAAAAATAAAAATAAAAGAATACCAAAAAATAAGGGAAAAGATGATCAAAGAAAGTTAAAAGCTTGGAAGAAATGGAGGAAGTGAAGTGAAAGAGAAAATAAATAGTACTGGAAGCGAGAAACAAAAAAGAAAGAATGAATAATGGACATAAGGAAAATTAAGATATGAGATAAAATAAGGAAAAGACAGAAAAATAGAAATATGCAAGAGAAAAGAAAAAATCACACCAAATCCCGTTAAAAATAAATAAATAAATAAATAAGAAAAGTAAATGAATAAAGAAAGAAAGAAAGAAAGAAAGAAAGAAAGAAAACTTATAGTAAAGAAAAGAAGTAAAAAAAGAATAAACCAATAAGAAAGAAAGAAAGAAAACATGTAGTAAAGAAAAGAAATAAAAAAGAATAAACCAACAAGTAAAAAAGAAGAAAGAAAGAAAGAAAGAAAACATGTACTAAAAAAAGAAGTAAAAAAGAATAAACCAACAAGAAAGAAAGAAAAAAGAAAAAACATATAGTAAAGAGAAGAAGTAAATAAGAATGAACCCACATGAAAGAAAGAAAGAAAGAAAGAAACAAAGAAAGAAAGATAATACGGTAAAGCAAAAGAAAGTAATAAACAAATAAATAGATAAATAAATAAATAAAGAGGAATGCGTATAGTGAAGTAAATTAAAGAAAAAAGAAAAAAAAAAGAAAAAGAAATCTGAAAGAAAGAAAGAAAGAGAGAAAGAAAAAAGAAAGAATTTTTTATATAAAGTAAAAAAGTAATAAAAAAATTAGGTAAACAAAAATGAAAGACCATATAAAAGAAAAACGGAGAAAGAAAGAAATTACGCAAAAGAAAAGAAAGAAAAATTCAGACGGCGAATAAGAAAGAACAAAAAAAAAAAAAAAAGAAAGAAAGAAAGAAAGAAAGACATATTAGGAAGTCAGCTATCGATTGTAGCGGGTTGCTGATCTTTTTTCGCACTAGTTTTCATTGAATCCCGGCGCACTAATTATTGTCGCGGATGAAATGTTGGGTGTCAATAATGGCGTAAATCATGATTTACTAGGAACGCGTTTCCTGCCCAATTGGATTGCTGCGCTGAGCTGGTAGGGCGCCGACATCGTTTTTCTTGTCTTTTACAGCTTACAACTTCCCCAAACATCTCCTTTTCTCTTGAATACCCCAACCACGTCACACATCATCTCCGTGACCCTTTCATGGCTTTTTCTTTTAGCTTTTTTTTCTTTTAATCCGTCAACCTCCGCCTCATGCACAGCAGATGCGAAACAGTTCTTTGCAGTAATCCTCCTTTGCAGATACACATATCAAGCATGGCGCATGCGTCAACGTGTACCTTACTCTGTATGGATCCATATCTATTCTTGTTTGTGCACTTATAGATATATATATATATATATATATATATATATATATATATATATATATATATATATATATATATATTTCAAGTGTTAAAAAAATAAGACGTAAAACAGAATAAACTCACGACTCAGACTTTCAAGCTTTCGATAATCCATGGAACTAGGAGTCAAAATAAAATCAGGGATATAAAGATATAAAACAGAGAAATAAACCTATGGTGAAATAGAAAGACAGGAAAAAGAAATAAGAAAGGAAGAAATATTAGATCAAAATTTTTATACAAAAGTAAAAAAAACAAAAAAAAAAACAAACAAAAAATACTACTTCACCTGAAGATCGATTGTGTTAAACTAAGACGAGAGTTTTTATCCAGTTGCATGTGTGTGTGTGTGTGTGTGTTTTGGTAGGATTTTTTTCTTTAATGTTAACTTGGTTAAAAAGAACAGACAACGTCGACCTCAATATTCTTCCCTCAAATTTCTGGGTTAGAATTATTCTTGTAGGATAGGTCGACCCCAAAACATAACACAGGTCACTGGTTTGCTTAAACTTATTCAGCAGGCCTAAATAAATATATGAATTCAAACCTTTTTTTCGCTATTATGGAATTAGGCAAATAAACATCAAATCGTAATAGTCTGATTGACCGCCTGGATATTGCGATGTTCTGATTAGTATTTACAGTCAATTCATCATTGGAAACAACGTTTGATATAGCGTTAATATAATATTTAATTTGTATAACAGTTTTATTATTCTATATTAATCTCTGGTTTAGTTTCTTCGATTTATGGCATATAAACATTTGTGGTTTATTTTATGCTAAAGTCATTCTTGTAGAACATAAGAAATACTATTTCACCAATAACCCAGAGAATTTATACCTTTTCCAAAGGTATTAGTCGAAAAGTGAACGCAATAGTGCGCCTGGAGTTTGAACTCACTTACTTCGAGGCCGCAGTCCCGCACTTTAGTTAGTAGACCCCGGGGACACTGCCATTGATCTCTTTGTTGATGAGTTGAATATGTTTACCAAACACGATTTTTATGTTGGAAATGTTCTTAGCAGTATTCTGGAATTATGATAAGTAGTGTCTATCAATTTTTAGGAATTAAATTTTACTGATTGACCCTTCAGTGGTAAAGGTTTGAATTTTAGTCGACCCCAAGTTATTTTTTAAAGATTTTCTTCAGGCTTAAAAAATCAACTTGTTCACCGCAATTCAAAGTAAAAAATATTTTTCTAGCTTACCAAAACGGAACATTGATCTGGCTCGAAGAATTTAGATTAGATTGATTTTCATGGTGTAAAAATATGTAAAAATGTCAGATCATACCATTCAGTCAATGGGTTGGGATTAAGAAAATTAAACTTTGTTTAAATCCTATAAAACTAATGCTTCAAACGGTCAGAGCGAACTTCAAATAGTCCAGACAGAAATATGTTAAAAAATAAGTTCACACTATTTCTTTAGCTTGGGACAAAGAAAATGAACCACGTTTAATTTCTTTAAAATAAATTTTTGAAAATGAATGGAAGCAGCCGAACTTATCGGATGATTTATTTTTAACATTATTCTATCAGGAGATAAATTCTTTCACCGAAAACAAGAGAAACTGAAAAAACCCAAACAACAACAACAAAAAATAAAACAATTTACATTTTTCTCATGTTGGCCCTTTTTAATCAAACAAGCACACACACACACACACACACATATATATATATATATATATATATATACGAGGATCATTAAATAAGTTTCCAGACCTTTTCGGATGGGCACTTTTATTGATAGTACACACATGAAACTCTATTCCCCTTTGAAGTAATCTCCTCCGGTTGCAATGCACTTGTTGTACCGTTCCAACAACTTCTGCAAGGCACCATGGAAGTCATCTTGTCTGAGCGTGTGAATGACATTCGTCACAGCCTCTTTCATCTCCTCAATTCTCTCATAACGACAGCCTCTAAGCTTAGGGAATAACCAAAAGTCACAGGGAGCAAGGTCTGGACTATAGGGAGGCTGAGGAACTGTCTTGATGCCCATCTTGGTCAAATAGTCTGTGACAAGGATGGAGTTGTGGACTGGTGTATTGTCCTGGTGGAAATACCACTGACCCGATTTGTAGAGTGCTGGCCACTTCCGACGGAATCTTTTCCCGAACTCCCTTAAAACCTCAGCATAGTAACCCTAACCCTCACCCTTTGGCCAATGAACTCTGGTGTATTGACTTCCTTACTCCTCCCACACCTCTCATCCATCCTCACAGATTCCCTGCCTTCCTTGAATCTTTTATGCCACTCAAAAACTGATGTTCGATTCATGCAAGATGCTCCAAAAGCAATCTGAAGCATTCCATACGTTTCTGTGGAATTTTTCCAAGTTTAAAACAGAATTTTATTGCATATCGTTCTTCTAAAGTGTCCTCACGTCCAGATTGTATTTTTGAAATTCACCAGCTGTGACAATCAGGCTTTAGTAGGGTGTATTCCAATTGCTGCTGTAGCTGTTGATTTGAATCTGAAATCATAAGAATTGGTCAGTAATCTCATAAGATACATAGCAATAACATACTGAATTTTCAAGAGTCTACGACAATTTTAAATGCCAGTACAAAAATGTGCGGAAACTTATTGAAGGTACCACGTATATATAATGGAGTAAAATCCAACAGTATAAAGAAAAAAATGATAACTAGTTATCCAAGCAGAAGGAGAGATTTATTGACAAACAAAGTCGACAAATTAAAAAAAAACATCTATTGTTGATTTAACCACGAAATATCATTCTTCTCAGTCCTGATGATGGTTCATTAGTACTGAAACGCTATAGTGTCGACTTTGTTTCCCAATAAATCTATCCTTTTGTTTGGATGACCTTGTTATCAATTTTCTCTCTTTCTCTTTCTCTCTCTCTCTCTCTATATATATATATATTGTACTTGATTACACCCCCCCATATATATATATATATATATATATATATAAAATCAACTACAAAATAAAATTCTGGGCTTTAGTTGTTTGGTTTCTTTGTTTAACGGCATATCAACCTTCGTGGGTTATCAAATATCAAAACTATATTCGTTGAAAAACAATAGTAGTGCTACTTCACCTATAGCTGGCAGTGAGAAATAATGGGGTTCATTCCTTTCCCCAGGGTGTAAGACCGAAAGTGAACGCAAAAGTGCGATTGGAATTCGCTATCTACGATTTCGAAGTCCAGACCATTAGTCACTACGCCAACTGGAGGAATAATTCCTTTAATCGACTAAGACACCAGTCCAAAACTTTATGATTTGAGATCAGTTGAAACACAAGTATGGGTGGTATATTTTCTTTGACCACATAAGCTTTTCTTTTTCTGTAAACTCATTGTTATCTTTTCAAATCGTCTGTGTCTCCAGCAGTCTTCGTTGAGGCTCAGCAGTGCGACAATATTGTGATATAGGTCTACATTTGTGAGCATAGAACTATGTATTTTACAGTTAAAAAACCTTATATATATATATATATATATATATATATATATATATATATATATATATATATATAAGGTTTTTTAACTGTAAAATACATAGGAATAAACATAGATAAGAAGTGACATCTCCTCATAAAACGGTGGTTTACTGAAACTAGTGGACAAGTTCACCTACCTCGGAAGAATACCATTGCGGCACTAAAAAGAATTTAGGCCCCATGGTAAAAGTTGACGAACGCAGGAAACACTGTTCACCCAAAGTTTATTTACTACTACCACTTGTAGGTAGCCGCCGGGAGATAGATAGAGAGTATAGAAACCGAGAAGACCACGTCAGCTAGACAAAGATAAGAAAAAAATCCTGGTAAGAAAAAAGAGAGCTGACACAGACCTTGATATTTTAGTGGTTCTAAAATGCTTGTCTGCTGGGTCGTGTCTAGTCTAATACCCCCTTTGGAGCGCACTTCTCCCAAAAACGGGGCTCGTAAACTTTCGCCTTCTCACATGTTTGTGACTCGTGTCCAATTGTACGTCTTTGCTTCATCACATCACGCCCCCCAAACACGAGTCATCTCCTACCTTCTGCCGAGTGTTGGCGGTAGGAACATCCGCTTTCGCTCGCTCCACACATGCATACGCGATCTTCGGACCTCCAGTTTTCCCAAGTCATTTTTGATTACCACGAGTGCTTTGGCCGGTCTAATCGGAGACTGTCTGCTTTATTCATTCATTCATTCAATTTAAATTTTCTATGTGCTGTTGAATTACGTTAAAGGAAGCAGTGTCTCATCTTCCGAAAATGACATCAATACGCAACTAGCGAAGGCATAGACAGCTATCGATAGTCTATCCGTCATATGGAAGTCAGACCTAACCGATAAAATAAAACGCAGTTTTTTCCAAACAGCGGTCGTGTAAATACTACTATATGGATACACTACACGGACACTGACTAAGCGTATGAAGAAAAAGATTAACGACAACCGCAAAAGAATGCTACGAGCTGTAGTGATCAAATTCTGGAGGCAACATTTCACAAAACTGCAGCTGCAGGGCCACTTACCACCAGTCTCGAAAACCATCCAAATTAGACGAACAAGAGATTCAGGACACTGCTGGAGAAATAAAGACGAACTCATAAGCGATGTACTCCTGTGGATCCCATCACATGGACGAGCAAGAGTAGAGCGAACAGTTTGAACTTATCTACATCAGCTCTCTACTGATACTGGATGTAGCCAGGAAGACCTACCGGTAGCAATGGATGAAAGAAACGAATGGCGAGAGAGGGTTAAGGGAAACCATGCTAGCAGCACGTCAAGATGATGATGATGATGATGATGATGATGATATACATAGATATATATATATATGAGGGACATTCAATGATTGAGGGGACATTTAAAAACAAAAACAAAACTTTTTTTTAGAAGTCATTTTCTTAAATGTAAACCCTGAATTGTATATGGAATTGGTTTATAGCAAAAGCTATCTGAATCTTGCAAAAATATTTATTTTGAGGCTATTCAAAATGGTGACAAAACGGAGCCCTCCAAACGTGAACCGAGGTTTGTCATAAGAGTTTTGGCTGCTGAGTAGTTCTAACCATGAGAAATTTACATAAGAATGTGTGCTGTGTATATAGATGTATATTTTCATGATTAAAAAATGTTTACAAATGGGCAAGTTGAAGTCAACGTGGAATAGTGGCTAACGTGCTGGACTGCAACATCGTAGTAAGCAAGTTCAAACTCAAACTAATACCCTTGGAAAAGTATAAACCTTCTTATCCTCCTAGCTGTGGGTTAAATAATACCAGTATTGTTCTTCTAGAAGGTTGGCTTTGGCATTAATTAACCCACGAAGTGTGATATGTCATTAAACAAAAAGTTGAAAATGGAACAAATGGGATAAATATTGGTTTGCCACTTCAATCCTGAGAAAAAAGAGTGATTTGGTTTAATGGCATATCAACCATTGATGGTTATTTGATGCCAAATTATGTTTACACACACACACACACACACACACATATATATATTTATGGTTTTTAAGCTAATAGTTTTCTAGATAACTTAATTTTTAAACGCACCAAAGCTCATTTGTTTGCACACAGTTAAATGGTTTCAAGTATTCCTATCTAATACAAATGATTCTGTTCAATATTAGTCATTTGTTTGCACTCAGTTAAATAGTTTCAAGTATAGTAAACGGTGGAATAGTTCTATTTGATCAATAGATGGGATCCTAACAAATACTACCACTCTGGGTCAGAGTGGACCTGGGAGTAATGGCAATGAAGTTGTATTCCACATTCCCAAAACTATAGGATTGGAGCCTCACCATCGGATATAGTTTAAAATCATAACTAGGATACTTACTGGATGGTGGAGGTCTTGCTCCTCTTCAAAGTTGCAGTTGGCGTATTCTACAGCCTCAGACGACAGGAGAAAAGTTCGAGTTTGATATTTAAGATTATCGAGTTTATAGAATTTTTATAGACATTCAATGTTTATTGTGTCACATGTTGTTTGTATTATTTACGCTCTAAGTGGCAAAAAGACAGTCCACAGATTTGAAACACAGACTATCCGATAAAGAAAAGTTTCTGAGGGGCAGTGAGCAGTATAGAAAGTCATGTTAAGAGTTTCTGGAAAATAAAAGAACTCATGGTTATGGATTTTCCGGTAAAAGGTTCATCTGTGAACCGTTCTTCTTTGCTCAAAACCTTAGGCAAAATTCACCTGGTCTTCTAATTTCAGAGGCTTTACTTGAGTCTCACCTTCAGATTTGACCCAGTCGGCTGGGGCTATAGAATACACAGACTGTGTCTTTGCAGAGGAGTAAGACTTCCCTTATGAGTGTCCAAGATATGACACAAAACTATCTGATTGTTAGGCCCCAAGTAATGCTGGAGCTTTGGGAAATGCAGAGTACCTCCAATGTGCCATCGATCGCAGGTCCTCTCTGGCTCGGAGTGGTAGAACTTGATAAGGTTCTATCTATGGGTCAAATAGAACTAAACTGTGTGCTTATGCTAAACTGAATTGTTTGCCATTGAACTGTTTTGAGATTTAAACTGCGTACTTATGCTAAACTGAATTGTTTGAAATATGTATAAAAATGGATTTGGCATTAAATAACATACAATAGTTGATATGCTATGAAACCAAACCAAATCCAACCATCACTATCAGATTGTAAGTGTCATATAAGAACACTCGTTGGGTAGTGGGGTTACCCTCTACAAAGATAAAGTCGGTGTATTCTACAGCCCCAGCCGACTGGGCTATTTGGTACTTGTGATGTGATGGATATTATCGTAGGAAATGGACACGGCGATACGGTTGTTTGCATTTCCGATAGCACTAATACTCTTCGAAAAGGTACGAATCAAATTCTTCTCTCTCCACCTACGAATAAAACAGTAGGGCACACTAGGCTCTTTAGCCTTGTTATGGCAACTGTTCAAGGAAGATATAAAACTATTAAATTCGGAATTTAAACCTATTAAAATCTGCAAAAAAATGACGTTGTTTCACATCCTACTCGTGCGGAGAGATTGATTAATACATTCAGTTTAAGACGGAGTGATCACTGATATGTATGAAAATCGATCACTTTTAACATTCCATTCAAAAAGAAAATGCCCAGTTGGCTGGTACAGTAGAATACGCCTAATACATCTCTGCAGGGGGGGGTAACACACCCCCAACTAGTGTCCTGTATATGACTTTAAATCATCTGATGACAAGGCTCCAGCCTTGGATATTTGGGGAATGTGGCGTACTCCCTCACTGCCATTGCTCCAAGGTCCACTCTAAGCTGTGTTATATAACTGCGGAAGGATTTTTTTTTATATTATCATTTTTCGTTGGTTATATCTTATCTTTCGGTTTAGTTAGGCTTAGAACTATTCGGCTTAATGCACAGATAGGGGCACACATTGAGCGCAGGTGTACACGCTCACGCGGGGAGGACGTGACAACCACAGATATCATAATAAAAACCCCGGATAGGAAATAGGACTGGGGATGTGGATGACGTCATGCCCGGAAAAGATGGGTAGAGGATTTTGGGTGATTTTTGAAAAAAAGCAGTTAGTTGAGATTTGAATCTAGACGAAGCGAGTTGATTTTCGAGCCTCGGCGAGGCCAGGCCAGTTGGGTCTACGAGATGCGCCGCGCGTGGTTGGGTCAGATGGAACAGTCAGCATAGTAGAAATTGTGTCTCTTTCCCTTCGTGTTGAAAACCTAAAAGTCAAGAAGGTAATAAAAGTTTCGTACCTGAACAAAAGAAAGTCGTCAGTGTTTCGAGTGTTTTTCGGATTCCTATGCATGTGAACGTTTCACGTATCTGTATATTTTACATAACCACATCTGGCTATGTTACAGCTAGAGTGGTTGCACCTTATAGGCTCAAATATAACTACTTCATATTAAAACTGTGTGCAAAGAAATGACTTATACAAAATTGAATTGTTAGAAATAGAACTGTTGCTTAATTGAATCGTTTGTAATACATAGCAGTTCTTGAAACCATTTAACCGAGAGGAAAAAAAACCAACTGGCTACAGACTCGTTTAAAAAAGTTTATCAACAAAATGTGTCTACAAATCAGATATATTTATTTTATGTGTAAACAGGATTTGGAATTAAATAACCAAAGATGATTGATATGCCATAAATTCCAACCAAACAAAACTAAAAAGAAAAATGTCCGCTGATTGAAAAAAGTAAGAAAATACAACAGACCAGTTTGTTTAACTTTTATAACTTATAAACATGTATCAAACTTCGTGGACACTGTTGTTTCATTTAAAACGAAATCAGTGTATTATAGAAAATTCATACGAAATGGCACTTCAATAATCTGACGACACAAGGATATAAATACAAGAAAACATAGGAAAAGGAGAGACAAAAGTAAATATGATTTTGCCTTAATCATTTATTGTTTATCTTGAAAGCATATTTCGGAAAATGAACCGGGAAAGAATATGGATGTACAACATGGACGCTAACTAAACGGATGGAGAAAAAGCTTGACGGCAATTACACAAAACAGCAGAGGTGTGGCCACCTATTACCCATCGAGAAAACTATACAAGTTAGACGAATCAGACATGCGAGACACTGCTGGAGAAATAAAGACGAACTCATAAACGATATACTCCTGTGGATTCCTTCACCTGGACGAGCAAAGGCAGGATGACCAACTAAAGCCTATAAACAACAGCTCTGTGCCGATACAGGATATAGCCTGGAAGACCTCCCGGGAGCAATGGACGATAGAGACGAGTGGCGAGAGGTGGGTAGGAAGATCTGTCCTGGCAACGCAACATGATGATGATGATGATGATGATGATTTTGAACTAACTGAGGTTTGCTGAGAACATATTTTCTATGTTAAAATCATATTGATTAGCACGTTACTAAGATACCTATGGTAAGAGTTCCAGTGATGTTATGTCTAACGTACAGGGTTGCGGCCTCAAAGTAAGAAAGTTCGAAATCTAGTCGTTTACTTTTGGACAAATACACGTAGAAAATGTATGACCCACGCTTATCCCTCCATATATGGGTTAAATAGTATCATTGCTAAACAATGCTTTACATTAGGCCAATGACCCGAAGCAAAAAATCCCAAACTAATATGTTTAAGGCAGACAATCAGAGCATAATATCAAGTTATGAAAGATTCAAATTAACCATTTCAATTAAAAATTAATAAACATTCGTTTTCACAGTTTATCAAGTACAAATGATTTGCTCACAGATATATATATTTTTAAGGATTCCTTAATGGCACTAATTATTCATACGCAATTATATCGTTTCAAGTAACTATTCCGATTTACTTATTATAATTGTAATTTGTTTATACAGTTATGTGGTAACAAGTTTTTCTATCAAATAGAACACTTGCCATATAATTATATGGTATTTCTCATTATTGCTAAGAACAAATATATAGTCATATGTTTTCAAGTATCTCTTCGGATTTAATATTATATATATATATATATATTAATATATATATTCTCGCCTCTCTTTTTTTCCCATTCTGTTATGTGTTTTTGATAAAATCAAAAAACATTTTTCGTGTCTTTTTTCGATATTTTTGATAAAATCAAAAATACATAACAGGATGGAAATAAATTTATAATCCTAATGTGACTGGTTTTGTTTTTTTCTTATATATATATATATATATATATATATATATATATATATATATTATAACAGTGTTGGTTTTCAATAATTCACTTTGTTGCTTTGTGGCGAACCAGTTGCGATATAATTTGGAGAGTGATCAATACATGTGATTGAGCTATTATATAATATTAATAAATAAATAACATTTGTACACAATTCCAATGCTTTTTTAAAAGTATTTTTCGATTTTTTTTTTTATTTCTTCATTTCTTTTCGTTATCTTCCTGATGATTGTTGTTTGTAAAACTTCATTAAACCTAAGTTCGCAGACAAATTTCCATGGCATTATATATATAAATCTAATGCATATTTATTTATCATTATACATATATATATATATATATATATATATATATATATATATATATATTCTTCATGCGCCTAAGTATTAATTATATATATATATATGGGGGTTGAGCACTCTGGCGAAGAAATTTACGTCTACCACTCACGTAATGTAAAGCTCTTCGAACGAATTGAGCACTCTGGTATCCGGTAAGATATAAAATGTAAACAAACGAACGCTACTATTTAATACCTTATAATTTCCGAGCTGACGTGGTACGCTTGTTGGGTGAGCGGTATGATACTAAGTCTAACGTAAAGTTGGGCGGATTTCGATCCCAGGTTCAAGCGTCCTATGTGTCTAACCACACTGAAGAGTTGTGATACAACGAAACAGCCTGTCTTTGGATGACAATTTATATATATATATATATATATATATATATATATATATATATATATACTTACTAATTTACTATCTACCAGCATTCACGGTGACAAAGAAAAAGAAAAAAAACGCCAGAATTCAGAGATAACAAATCTTGAATCACTGTCTGGGGAAAAAAGAAAAAGATTATCGGGAGAAAAAAAAAAGAAAAAGCCAACTTCGTCACACCAGTTGAAAAAAAATCAAGAGATATGCAATCAGTTGGTCAAAAGAACAAAAACCCACCGCAAAATGCTGTAATGCTACAATTACAAAAAGTGCTCAATACTAAATAGAGCCAATTACAAAAATTAAATCGCGAGTCGGGACTGTCCTATTTCAGTTTCGCCTAAAACGGCTCCTCAGGGTACCTAGCACCGACCCTCTCTCTCTCTCTCTATATATATATATATATATATATATATATATATATTCTTTATATATATATATATATATAAATATGTTCCTTATATATATATATATATATCCCCAGAGCCCCTAAGAATGTGCTACCCTAATTTCCTAAATGATGAAACTCTTTCTCTCAACTCCAATATCTTGAATATTGCTATTTAAGCGACAGAAATCTTCCTCCCGCAAAAGAAAAAAAAAATCTTCGATTTTTTTTTCCTTAAAAAAAAAACTTGTAAAATATTTGAGATACATAAAATATTTAAAAACTCATCGTAGGGAGCGTGAAATATCGACGTGTGATGCGAGGAGAGATATGCTCACGCTATTTTTAAAAGTGTCAACAATTACAGAGTACCGATTTAAAACATTAAAAAAAAACAACTAACAGTCGGATTTTAATAAAATATACTGTACTTATGTAATAAAGAATGATTGTTTAAAAATTGATTCCACTCGAAAGTTTAATGGCAACAAGTCTTTTTTCAAGGTATCAACCATTTTCTTTTAGGAAAAATGTCGAAAGTGTTCATTTGGAAGCCTTATTCAAAAACTAAGAAATTGAAGTCGATATTGGTCTTCTCGGTAACATTTGAGTTTTATTTGATTACTGCTAATTTTAAAGATGGGGTCATTTGTTTATGTGCAAAAATTTAATAAAAAGAGAAAACATACTCACCTCAATTTTTTTCAGAGATATTTTTCGAACGGACAATTCTTATTTAAATACATTCACTTACTGTTATGGACTATGATTTTCTTTAAATTTAACAACGTTGAATTAATAAGTAAATAAACAAATCTTGATATGGCGAAAAAATTATTTATTACGATTTATGATTTAAAAAATGTTTTTACTCTTGACTTTTCATTTGACAATATTTTTGTTTTGGAAGTTTTCAAGCGTTATGAGTATGGGAATGCAGATGTAGAATCTACAGTCGTTTTTTTTTCCTTTGTAGATTTTGAACAATGACTTCAGATAGTCTGTTGGTTAAGCGGATGTCTGGCAAGTTTTCATGTACAAATATTACGTTTATAGGGTATTTTCGTTTTCCCGTGTATCGCTCACAAATAAATTAAATTGTCATTTTGTAATATGTATTTATATATATATGCATGTGAGTGTGCATGTGTGTGCGTGTGTGTGTGTGTGTGTGTGTGTGTGAGTGTGCATGCAATAATAGATTATGTGACTATTTTTTGAAGGATTGAAAAAACAATTTAAAAAATTCAAATCGTTGTCTCAAAGCGGAAACCATTAATATCCAGTAAGTTTGATTGACAAATAATGATCCAGTGATCAATTTAAGATTTTGGCTGTGACTGGATAATATCAGTCAGGTGACAGAGTTAGAAGAAGACAGATTTTAACCAAAAATCAGTTAGCCCAGAATCGCTCAAGAGAGCGGTCGATTATTTCTTATCTACGGATCAAGGGACTCCCGATACGTACCGGCGGTAGTGTGTGCTAAAAAGAGAGGTCTTTGATTGATAAAGTAATTTGCTCGTAGAAAATGTCATCAGTCATTCATCCTAGCAGTAAGGAACTTGGGACAACGTAGCAAGAGAAGACGTCCACTGGACGAAGGAAACAAGATGGTTATTTAACACACACACACACACACACACACACATTCATATACATATATATATATAATGTAAAAAAAATTAAAAAGTTTTCGGGTATCTGGCCTAACATTTTTGTTTTAGTAGTATTGGTGGATGTCTGTGAGAACGAGGATGTGGGATAACGCAAAAGCAGGAAGGTAATAAGATTAAAAGATAGGAAAATAAAAGTGACTCTCATTACTTCTTGTAACGATCAAAAGGTTGTGTCGGTGAGGAGATATATATATATAAAATATAATAAAATAAAAATATACCCGAGGCAGGAGCCATATACATTGTATTAAGAAATAAGCAGAATCTCATTTTAAAGAAATCTTCTCAGAATATTTTCATTTAAAAAGCCCAGGTGGCTATTTTGGATGTATAGCACTGATTTTCAGGCTTCAAAATCCATGTTTTCTCTGGCGACCATAGTCGAGGGTGACCCGATAGTTCCCTTTTCACTAGCTACTACACCGAGGTGTGTGGGGGGCTACATTTCCCTGGTTTGCTTCACTTCACCTTTGATCCTTACCTTATAATACTGAGTGTTAAGCAAGGTGGAATCAAGTTCCATTTTTGAGTCTTTGGTATGACTCGAACTGCGATTGAACCCCAGTCTCCCGGGCCATTGCCGAACACTCTACTCATTAGGCCAATGGCTCGGTTGTTATAATCTTTATATATATATATATATATATATATATATAAGTGAAATCCGAAACCACTCTAACACACATACACCACACACAACTACCCAGAGTAAAACGACAAAAACATATTAAATATCAAAGACCAATTAGGAGTGAAACAGACTAAGGTAGACACACTCGGAGAAAAGGAAAGAGGGGAGTGACCTCAATATAAACCCATTACCAACTGAAAACCATTCAAACTTCAAGCAAGAGTGAGTTCAAGTCTCATTGAGTACCTCATTCACAAAACCTTGTGCCATATATGTACTCTGACTAAAGTAACTTGGTGGAAACATATGCGTATGTAAGAAGGAAATGAATAAATAAATCTTAAAAATACAAATGTCTTCGTGGACCTTTTCATTTCAAAATATTTCTTTCTTTAGACCTACAACGAAATTTTCTTTACATGTATATATACATATATATGTATATGTGTGTGTGTGTGTGTGTGTGTGTGTGTGTTGGACTCTCCCGTTAATATTGATGTTTGAAGGCCCTACAGTTGAAATGAAAATGTGAAGCATTGGATGACTTACATTGATGATTTGTTTACTATGGTGAAGGCTTGGGTCGGAACTGTCATGCATTTTGGATAAGGTGACAACAGAAAAATAGTGCTCCAATATGCCACTGATTATCCCGAATAACACTTCTCAGATTTTGAGTTCAGAGATTTTCCTTCTCCCACTCTGGTTGCCTCACCAAAACTAAAGAGCTTGGTCAATCCAACAACTTCACCCATAATTGAGGAGGAGAAGGGAATAGAGAAGTGAGGAGGAGAAGGGAATAGAGAAGTTTATGAATTTTTAGGGCCATAAGCGCGCAATGTAAGCAGCCTCATCTGGAGTCCACCTTCTTACCCGCCTTAGGTTTACGCTTATCATGCCACCCAACACAAAGACACCCCTACACCCCACACACCACACCTTATAAAAGAAATTCTGTATACATATATATATATATATATATATATAGTAAGTAAAGTTAGCGACCATAGTCGAGGGTGACCCGAAGGCTCCCTTTTCGATAGCTACTACACCAAGGTGTAGGGGAGGGCGCTACTCCATTCCCAGGATTGCTCCACTTTACCCTTGAACCGTACCTTATAATGCTGAGTGTTAAGCAAGGTGGTATCAAGTACCATTTTTAAAGTCTTTGGTATGACTCGACCTGGGATTGAACCCAGGTCTCCCGGGCCATTGGCGAACACTCTAACCGCTGGGCCACACACACACACAAGCGTTTAAATTTTCTTCGCTTTCGCTGGTTTCCTCGTGGCTGAGTGGTAGAATCTTGGATTGGCGATTCAGTCAGCCAAGTTTCGATCCCAGCTTCGGGAATCTAGCCTGTCTAGCCACACTGAAGAGTTCTGATAGAACGAAACATATCTGTCTGTAGATGACAATATATATATATATATATATATGCCCTCTACTCCTGTGGGTTTGAGTTCTCTTGCGAGGGAAGTAATGGTTAACACTCAGCATTATAAGGTACGGTTCAAGGGTAAAGTGGGGCAATCCTGGGAATGGAGTAGCGCCCTCCCATACACCTTGGTGTAGTAGCTATCGAAAAGGGAGCCTTCGGGTCACCCTCGACTATGGTCGCTAACTTTACTTACTTATATATATGTTCACATATATATATATATATATATATATAGTTTTTCTTTTTCTTTTGATAAAAAAAAAACATACCACCGTTTTATAACATCCTGTTTTATGTATTTATTTTGTTATCTTGAAAGATTTCCTAACTTTATATCATAATAGTCTGAAAATTTATTCGAGAACTTTCAACCATCATTGCCGATTTTCAAAAGCGTAATGATAATGTTATTCTTCCTTAAATTTCTGTGAAACTCTTTTTATTATCTGAGATACTTTCTGTCCTGAACTTCGTGTAAATTTGAATATCTGAATTTTTTGTATAGCATTTGGTTACTTTTCATTATCTTTTAATTACATTGTTCTGTTTCAAGGATGCTGTAAACATTGGAACCGGATTTTAGTTATTAGATACATCTAGTAAATATATATAAAGTAAAAGTAAAGTTAGCAACCGTAGTCGAGGGTGACCAGAAGGCTCCCTTTTCAATAGCTACTACCCCGAGGTGTAAGGGGCGCTACTCCTTTCCCTGGACTGCTCCATTTTACCCTCGATACGTACCTTATATTGCTGAGTGTTAAGCAAGGAAGTATCAAGTACCATTTTTAAAGTCTTTGGTATGACTCGACCTGGGATTGAACCCAGGTCTCCCGGACCATTGGCGAACACTCTACCCACTAAATGAATAGTATAATTATTCATACTACCCTTGTCAAAAAGTGTGTAATTAGCATATTTAAAGAATATTCACTTGGCATCTTTTTTGCAGTAAATAAACATATACCAGATAAGACATATAACATTTTTCTTAAATTACAGAACATTTTGATTTCATGAAAGAATATCATTAGCAAACTAGATTCAATTATTTAAATGAACGCAAAAAGTTTTTCCGGATCTAGTTGAGAAAAATATAATTAATAACTCAATGTCAATACATACATATATAAGAAGAAAACGTAAAAATGAACTATTCTAAATGTAATGAATTTATTATGATGGCAAAGTTATTGAAAGATGATAAAAGCGTTAATTCTGACAATGCATTTATTATCTTTCTATCCATTGTATCCCTAAGAAATACGACACATTTCAAACATCATTGCTTGGACCAATCAAGTAATAATTTAAAAAAAACAAACAAAAAAAAAAAAAAGAACGCTGACTGAACCGTTATGAACCTTTCTTTCTTTGTATATTCTTTCTGTTCTCTCTTTATTTTAATAAAAAAACAAAAACAAAAAAATCTATCATTGTTCAAGCAACAATTTTCTCCATCATAAAATCCTGATGGAATTTTAATAAAACCGAAACTTTTTAACGTTAATTTCGCCATCATGATAAATTCATCACATTTGGATAACTTTGTTTTTCTATTTTCTTCATATTACCAGATTTATTTTCATAATTTACTTTATATATATATATATATATATATATATATATATATATATACATATCAGAGGCGTTCTTGGTGTAATGGTTGCCGTTGTAGAAAACGGACACAGCAACTCTAATCCTGGCCGATACTGTTTGCATTTCACATTGCAGTTACACCTTCGGAAAAGTCATGAATACAATTTCCCTTCCAGCTACGGATAAATAGCAGAGCAGATACTTTATCCTTGGTATGGCACCCGTCTAGGAGAAGGAAAACTCTGAATTCAAACTTGTTAAACTCCACTTATAATTGCTCTTGCTTCGCTTCCTGCTGGTGTGGAGGAGTTGGTAAATACACAAATTCCTAATCCGGTATATATATATATACATATATGAGATTTGTAAATCTAAGTGATCAAAGTTGAATATTCCACCCATTGCTATGTATCTCCAACAATTCAATTAAACATCAGTCATTTGTTTACACACAGTTGAATGATCAAACAGTTCTATTTCAAGCAATTCAATTTAGCATTAGTCAAAAAAGTTAAATGGTTCCAAGTATTGATTTGTATCACTAATAATTCAATTAAACATCAGTCATTTGCAAACACACGGTTGAATGCATAAACAATTCTATTTCTAACAATTCAATTTAGCATAGATCGTTTGTTTGCATTCAGTTTAAATGTCAAACAGTTATATTTTACCAATTGATAGGACCCTATCAAGTGCTACCAACTCTGGGCCAGAGAGGACTCCGCATTCCCCAAAGAGGGGAGTCTCACCATCAGATTGTTTAGTGACATATCCAAGACACTCAGTGGGGGGGGGACTTTTACCTCTCTGCAGAGATGCAGTCAGTGTATTGGGCTATAGTATAAAGAATCAATCCTTTCTTGGTTGAGTCGAGGACTTTTCAGCACACGCACACACACACACACACACACACACACACACACACACACACACACATATATATATATATATATATGGGGAGTTGGTGAGTGATTGATCTATCTATCTGTCTCTTATTGTACTTGCGTAACTTACTGTACGTGTGAGTCTTTGCGTGTCTATTGTTTTAGTGTCCTTTGTGCAGTCCATTACTTTATGGGGCAATTAATTCGGTTCATTTATCTGACATTTTTTGCAGACGTCTGTACTGCGGTGGGTACACGTTAAGGGCGGGGTGGCTGGGATTGGGGTCAGTGGGGTGGCATGCGGACGATCACCTCCGCCATATTACTGACACCCAACCTCATTACTTCCGCCTTTATTCCATTTCCCGCACGCCAGCTCATCAGTCACCAAAGCGAGAGCTGACCGGTTAGCACAGTAGGTTAGTGACGGGCAAAGTTTTGGTTCAATCTCTTATGCTAATTAGTACTTGTCGATGGCGTCCAATGGATATGCGATGACGGAATTTTAATATGTATAATGTGCTGTGTTGAATTCCTTCTGAGTGAATGCAAAAGAATTTTCAGTACCAGATTGGCAGACTGTCGACGAATATGAATGTATGTCTTTAATGGTTGGTTGGTCGCTTGCGTTTTACAGTATATCAACCCATGTTGGTTATTTGATAATGCTAAGATCCAGTTTATACATATATATTAAATATATATGATTTGTAATGAATAGTTTTTCGGTGACACTTTTTAAACGAGCCAATGCTAATTTGTTTGCCCACAGTTAAATCGTTTCAGGTATTGCTGTCTAACACTAATAGTTTTATTAACACATAGTTAAATGGTTTCAAGTATTGCTATCAGATATTAATAGTTCTATTTGCACACGGTTAACTGCTTTCAATTATTGCTTTTGCTATTGCTATTTAACACAAATGTAACATAATAGCCGAGGGATTTCGGTTTATGCCTTTGGGTTTAGTTAGGCTGGGAACCTTTCGGCTCAGTGCATGGGTTACTTAGGTGAAACATTAACACAGGTGTTCGTGCGTGGGCTGGAGGAGCGGACGTGTCACTCAGAGATGTCACAATAGCCCACATTGGAAACGGAGGCTAGCGAGTGCGAATGACGTCACGCACCGGAAGCGCGCGGAGGATTTTGGGAGATTTTGAAAAAAGTGAGTTGAGATGAGACCTGCCTCGGGGGAAGACGGTTGGTTTTCGCTTGCTCGCGGAGACCTTTGTGGCGGGTGCCACACGTTTTTTTTTTTTTTTTTTTTTTTTTCAGATGAAAAAGCCAGAATAGAAAGATTGTGATTGTAGTAATGGCAGTGAAGGAGATGGCAGAACTGAAGCTTCACAATCAGTTGGTTTAATGTCATTATTTCTTGGCTGAGACAGAGTTGGCGTATTCTATAGCTCCAGCCGACTTGGTTGGTGTTTGTTTAATGATTTTTAAGGATGTTGTTTCTAGTTTGTTTCGTTTTTATGGCATATCAACCTTTGTAGGTTATGTAATGCCAAATCTATTTGTTTTTACAAATAATCAGTTCTATTTCAAACAATTCAATTTAGCATGAGTACACAGTTTAATTGTCAAAAACATTCCTATTTCAAGCTATTCAGTTAAGTCAAACAGTTCTAATTTTTAAAAAAATCACTTAAGCGTAAGTACAGTTTTAATGTCAAAAACAAAAAAAAATTGGTGCCATATCCCTGACATTCGTTGGTAGAGGAGTCTTACCCTTCTGTAGAGAAGCAGTCGGTGTATTCAATAGTCCCAGCTGACTGGGCAAAACGATTTTTAAAAATTCATTAAAAAAATACTTTTCTGACAGACGTTATATTATCGTAGTCTTCATTTTTTTTTCTTTACACACTAATTTGACTGATACATGTTATCCCGCTAATCATACGCACACAATAAAACATCAGTTAAAACTGGTGAGAAAAACTCTCATAAAATGAAAATAATCCCATTATGTAAAGTTTTATATAATCCACCAACAATTTTAAAAGTCTTTTTTTAAGGAAGTAAGAGTTAATAGGTTCCAAAATATTGCGTACTATTCACGTGTGTATCATTACTTCGGCTTGAACTTGTACATAAGGTCGATCAATTCAGTAATGTGATTGATTGGATGAAAAACTTTTTTCCTAATCTTAGCTGTTTTAGGCAAAGTGAGTCTTACGTACTTGGCTGACAAAGTCTACTTCAGAGACTCATTCAGATAAAATATATCTAGAAGTTAATGAAACTTATCTTTTATTTCTAGAAATTAGTGAGATGGATTTTTCAGAGACTCATTCAGATAAAAAAAAGTCTATAAGTTAATGAAACTTATCTTTTATTTCTAGAAATTAGTGAGATGGATTTTTCAGAGACTCATTCAGATAAAATATATCTAGAAGTTAATGAAACTTATCTTTTATTTCTAGAAATTAGTGAGATGGATTTTTCAGAGACTCATTCAGATAAAAAAAGTCTATAAGTTAATGAAACTTATCTTTTATTTCTAGAAATTAGTGAGATGGATTTTTCAGAGACTCATTCAGATAAAAAAAAGTCTATAAGTTAATGAAACTTATCTTTTATTTCTAGAAATTAGTGAGATGGATTTTTCAGAGACTCATTCAGATAAAATATATCTAGAAGTTAATGAAACTTATCTTTTATTTCTAGAAATTAGTGAGATGGATTTTTCAGAGACTCATTCAGATAAAATATATCTAGAAGTTAATGAAACTTATATTTTATTTCTAGAAATTAGTGAGATGGATTTTTCAGAGACTCTTTCAGATAAAAAAAAGTCTATAAGTTAATGGACTTATATTTCATTTCTAGAAATTAGTGAGGTAGATTTTTTAAAATTTTATTTTTCTGTTTGGCAACCATGTTTATTATTAAACGTCGATCATATCTGATGAAAGTTCTAACTTTTGTGATGTTTTCCTCAATATTAGATATCAGCAGTCGACTAGAATAACGCTCGTCTTCTACTATCTCTCGGGCATCTGAAAATATCTTGAGAAGGACGCATATCCCATAATCAGATATGGTTGTACAGGCGCTACTCATCTAGCGTGTCTGGAGCAGGAATAGTCGGCCATTTTCCATCCCTCACAAGGTCTAAACTGGTTTGAGTACAAAGTTTTCCTTTTATACTAAGATAAAAGAGCTTATTCTGCCCTTCTATAGCAGAAGAGAAAACAGTTAGATGCATATCTTTCTCAAGGGTTTTATCACGTTGTAAAATGCGAACAGCACGCTCAGGATTTAAACTTGGTGAGCCAAATTCAGTCTCCATGACAATCACGTGACACCACGAGTGCCTCAGAAAATGCCTTATGTCACCTAAAAAAATTGTGACAGAGAAAGTAAGTGATACTCATAAGTTTATATTAACTTAAGTATTTATTTCATCATTATCATCATGTCGTGTAGTTAGCACGGATATCCCTGACCCTCTCTCGCTACTTCTCCCTATCGTTCATTTCCTCCGGCAGGTCTTCAGGGCTACATCCTGTATCCTCACATAGCTGCTGTATGTATATTCGTGCTGGTCGTCCTGCTTTTGCTCGGCCATATGTGGGGGTCCATTAGTAATATTTAGTGAATAGGATTATTTCTGTCGCATTGTTACGAAGTTTCACGCATAATTTCACACTGTTCTCTTTTCGTGACACTCTTGACGAAACATATTAATTAAAATCTAAACCCAGTCAGTTGGACGTCAGTTTTTGAGAGAGAAACATAACCCGAATATTTTACACTTCTTTAAAGTCAATATCGATCTCCTGATTTTCAATCAGGCTTGCTAGCCTGAAAAAAATAGCCTTCTTTTGGTCGGAACGATCGCATGTATATTTTGGAGATAGCATAATCTTGAGATATTAGTGAGATTATTGTTATTGAATTTTCCTTTTATGAAAATAAAGTTTCATCTGATGATTGTGTCTCCGATGAGATAGAAGAGATATGAAGCTATTAGTCATGAAACTGTGTTTTTACGGCTCTGCTGACCAGCATTTGAGCACTTTTGATTGATCAAACGCTTTTTAAATGATTGCTTATTTTCTCTCTCTCCCCCTCTCTCTCTCTCTCTCACACACACACACACAACGTACACATGACAATATATATATATATATATATATATATATATATATATATATATATGCTCTCCTACCCCTGTGGGGTTGAGCTCTCTAGCGAGGGATGTAATGGTTGCCACTAGCGTAATGCAAGGCTCTTCAAATGAATCGAGCTCTCGGTAGCCGTTAAGCGCATATATGTAAACAGATGTGATAAATAAGCGTTTAAATTTCCTTCGCTTGCGTTGGTTTCCTCGTGGCTGAGAGGTAGAATCTTGGATTGGCATTTCAGTCAGTCAAGTTTCGATCCCAGCTCCGGGAATATAGTCTGTCGAGCCACACGGAAAAGTTCTGATAGAACGAAACAGGTCTGTCTGTGGATGACAATATATATATATATATATATAAGGAAAGAAAGGGAGAGAGACAGACAGACAGACAGATGAACAGAGATATAAGGCCTGATGTAAAGTTTTAGTTAGCAAATAAACTACGTGAAATCGCCAGTGTGTTCAATTATCATAATGTTTTGGTCTTGTATCAGGCTACGATAAGTGTAGTAAATCTCTTCCTCGATTTCTCTCCCTTGATATATATATATATATATATATATATATATATATATATATATATATATATAAAATAAGTCGGTCAAAGAAAAGATTTGTATTTTCTTTTCAGAATTTATCTTTAAAAGAAGTTAATAAAAATGCAAATCTCTTTGTGGACTCTCTCATTTAAAAATATTACTTTCTCTCTTTGGACCTACAACAAAAAATTATATATATATGTATATATATATATAATCGTTTAAAAACATGTCTTCATAAATAAAAAAAATGCTAAATACCGACGATTGGAGCAGGTTAAAACCTAAAATGAATGAATGAGTGCTGACCCTTTTGTGACAGTCTTATCACAGCCAGTTTTCTGTATTTAAAGAAGAATAACATCTTAAGAGGAGTCTTTCGATAGAACGGGTGAAAAAGGCAAATAACAACTTTATGGAAGTAGGAAGGGGAAGTAGGAGGAAGAGAGAAAAAGCACTACTTTTAAGTCATGTTTATCATAATGTCTTCAAGCATAGACAAATTGCTATTTTAAGGTCGTGGGTGATCGCTAGTTTTGATTCTTAAAACCAATGTTCCAATACCGAACATCAGCTAATAAAGATTGTGTCATAAATAGGGAATATAATCTTATAATCATTGATAGATTCGGTAAAATGTACTGCATTGTTCCGTGGGGATTGAAAATGGAATTTTTTAGGTTTGGTTTGGTTTGGTTTGGTGGGATATCAACAATTGTAGGTTATTTAATGCCCAAACCATCTTTATACATATAAGCAGTTCTTTTTCAAACAATTCAGTTTAGCATAATTACAATTTAAAAGTAAAAAATAGTTCTATTCCAAACAATTCAGTTTAGCATGAGGACAGTTTTTTGTTTACTCACTGGTGAATGTAAAAACAGTTATATATAAAGCAATTCAGTTTAGCATATGTACACAGTTTAGTTTGATTTAACCCATAGATAGAACCCTATCAGGCGCTACCACTTCGGGCCCGTGTGGACCTGGGAGCAAGGGCAATAAAGAGGTACTTTGCATTCCGCAAAGCTCCAGCATTACTGGAGCCTCACCATATGATTGTTTAATATCATATCTAGAACTCACGTTGGGGTAGTTTATGCCCCTCTGCAGAGATGTATTTGGTGCATTCTGCAGAATTTTTTTTAGAGTGAGGCTGAATGGTGTAATGGCTAAAGTGTTAGACTGCAACCTTTGGAAAAGGCATGAACCCTTTTCTTCCCGCGCCAAGGAACTAAATAGTATCACTGCTGTTCGTTTACAATAGTGGCTTTGACGAAGGTTGATATGTTATTAAAGAAAATAACCAAACCAGGAGTTTTACAAATTTTCTGTATATATATATATATATATATATATGTAAGTCTCATGAGACTACTTTTGATGGGTAGGTTTTACTCCACAGTTGAGGATGCATTCGGCGTATTGTAAACCTCGCTTATTGGTCGATGGTAGGTGTGATGGTATCGAGATAGAGAGTATGTTATCAAACGAAAATGGTGAAATCTAAACGATCTCTCAAAAGTATATTTTGTGCGGAAGAGGAATATAAAAATCCATTGAAATTACTTTGGTTACTTGAAATTTATAAAACCACAACAAAAGAACACACAGAGTATGTGTGCATGTGCATGTGTGTGTGTTTGTGTGTGTTTGTGTTTGTGTGTGTGTGTGTGATTGCATTATACTGACACAAAAATCAAGTAAAAAATGAATTAATGGAAACGAACATAATAATTCCTATCAATACTTTTGTAACAAAACCGACAACGACGACGACGACGACAAACAGGCCGACCAGCTTACAAACAAACTAACACACATTGATAAGTAACGGATGGCTGGATAGAAGGACGGTGAGCTGTGAGGCCGAGGTAGAGAGAAGAGGACCGTCAATTGAGAGAGGTAGTGCAGGCAAGCGTAGACAACACGAAAGTACAATTAGGCAAATTTCTAACGGGCACGAATGTTTATGGCTGAAACAAGCAGCTGGTCGTCCTCCTTTCCTGCTGTTCGACAAGAGATATCTCCTGCCTGACGCTGCAGTGGGTCCCTTATTGTTATCGTACGATCTAAGACGACACCTAGCATGTCCTTTAAAAAGTGGGACTTTAGAATGTTGCTGGAACCCACCCGGATATATGTTTGACCCCAGGGTGGTTCAAAAAATAACGAAGCAGGGAGCCCGACGGAGGATTGTAGTCACTCAAGATATCATTTTTATTTTTATTTCTATTAGAGTAATTGTTTTTTTTTATTTCTTATTCTTTTTATTTTTTTTGTCGAACGGCATATCAACTCTATATAGGTTATTTAAAGCCGAAATCTGTTTTATACTTATACTTCGAGATATAAAATTAATTCGTTCCGGAGGGGATTTCTTATTTTGGAATTTTCGTATTATGGAACAAGAATTACTCCATTAAAAGAGTAATTCGCTCCAGCTTCCCTAAAAGCAGCCGTATAAAGTGTAAATATTATACTCACCCGAAAGAATATATTCGTTAAAGACAATATAGTCATTTACATACATGCTAAAAAAACAATGAGAAAATAATAAAGTCAATGAAAAAAAAAAATTGTAACGAATAATGATACATTACCTTTCCAGTCGGTCACTTTCGATTTTAGTTTTCGTATCTTGAATATTATTTTGTTAAATGGGACGGTAATTTCTTCGTAGCCCCTTTCTTATTCTGAATTTTTCGTATATTGAGGTTTTTGTGAGTCGAGGTTCCTCTGTATTTGTTTTGTTTTTATCTATTTATTAGGCAATAATGGCCTTGGCATTGAATAAACCACAAAAGTTTATATGATATTTAACAGAAAAATCAAAATTAACGGTAAACCCAGTTTGATCGTCTCACCAAATTAATCTTATGTTTGCCTATGCGTACAAATAAGGCCAACCGAGCTAAATGGACTATGTATTGCGCACGACTAACCAAAAGATAATGTTTATATATAGCTGAGTTTTTAACACAAAGCCAAACAGAGAACAGTACCTTGTTCTGCGTCAGTTGTGGGAGCGTCTGCCTCTTTTAAATTTCATATCTCAAAAGTTTTTCTTTTGCCTTTGCTCAAACTCCAACTTCAGGCATTAGGGGAAAAAAGGTAATTTTACGCCTCATCGTGAACAATCATGTTTGTGGTATTGTTTTGACTCAGATTTTATTTCTTTTAAATCCTAATTCAAACTAAACAGATTTTCTCTCATTATTATTCCTTTCTTTTGTTTTGTTTGCTTTTTTTAAAATAATTTTTCGGGTCCTCTCTAAAAATGATTTCTGTTTTTTGTTTATCTTTTTTCTTTTTAACCTCTACATTTCCCCCTTTTCAGCTTTATATTCTCATTTATTTAGGGTTTTCGAACAGCACGTGACTTACACGTGTACAGCTCTTCCTGCATTCTGCTGACATTTTCATTCTAACATTTATCAGGCTTAACTTTTTTATTCATCCAACCATTTATTCTGACTTTTTCTTTCCTTTTTTTTTCTTTTGTTGAGTCATTTTCTTTCTTTCTTTCTTTCTTTGAATACCAGTTCATAACAACTGAATATTTGAATGGATAGGTTCGAATAGAGTAATGGTCGTGCAAAAGCCGAGATTAAATTTCACCCAAAGTTATTTGTGTTTATTTAGTTCTAATTCCTTTGCAAACCGACTGGGTCCTTGGTATTAAATGAGTCTATGCGTACAAGGACTAAAATTTGTTGACATTTACTGAACTTAGCTTAATTCGGCATAAGATTAAGAAGTATCACATAATAATTCGGTGAGATCTGTTTTTTGATATATAGTGAAGTATTTAAACTAAATCCTGAACCATTAAACATGGAAAAAACAAAGTGGTATGATCGACAGTCATCAGACTCAGGTTCAATTTGAGACTATGGCTTAGATTGGATGGTTTAAGTCAAGTGACTAAAACATCCAAACGATTTTTTTTTTCGGGATTCGGGGAGTTCTTATATTCAAAGGTACCATCAGGGGTTGGACAGGTTAGTTTTGACCCAGAACAATGATGGGTATGCTTTCGGACCTTGGTCTCCTC
>OY757907.1:58607932-58717932 GCA_963585895.1 Sepioteuthis lessoniana
CTTTACTGGGGCCTCACCATCAGATTGCTTTCTGTTATATGCAGGACACTCGTTGGGGGAGTCGGTGTCTTCTGCAGCCCCAGCCGACAGGGCCAATTATTTCTGGATGTTAAGTTTGTTGAAGGTCTTAAATAACATGGATCACTTTTAAGATATTCCCGGCCAGTTTTGAGTAGTTTCATTTTTTTTTTTTCAAAATTTTTTTTTGTTTGATTTTCCTACTTTTGGATATATATATTTTTTCCTTCCTGCTTTCATGAAAATCAAACTCCTTCTTAGACGTCAAGTCGTTCTCTTTTCTTTCTATGTTTTTTTTCTTTTTCTGTCTCACGTGAATACTTCCCTATATTATTTTGTTTGTTTGTTTTGTTGTTTAATGGCATATCAATATTCTTGTGTTATTTAATGCCAAAGCCATTCTCCTACAAGAACAGTAGTGATACTATTTAATCCATAACTGGGAGGATAAGGAGGTTTATACCTTTCCCAAGGGTATTTGTCCGAAAGGGAATGTAATAGCGAGACAGGAGTTCGAACTCGCTTACTTCGATTCCGCAGTCAAGTGCGTTAGCCATTACGCCGCGAGGACACCTCCTTATATTAGTATATCGCAATAAATTTACGTTTTATTTGAACTGCTTCTCTCTCTCTCTCTCTCTCTCTCTCTCTCTCTCTCTCTCTCTCTCTCTTCCGCCACCGGCGAAGCACTAAACTAAAAGTAGAATGAAGCAAACACATCCACCTATTGTGCGTTTAGCGTAACCCCGTGATTATCGCAGCGGATGATGATCCGATTACAAATAGTTTGTTTCATTTCACGCTAATACCCATGGGAAAGGCATGAATTAATCCCTTTACTCCTCAGCCATAAGTAAATAGTTGGATAGACTAGTTTCTTTTGCTTTGATATATTTATATTTTATGCGTTTTTCTGATTATTATTATTATTATTTACTCCTTTTTGAGTTTTTCCCACCAGCGTTTCATGCTGAAGTTTGAGTGACTGCAAGTCTCCTCAAGTCTCCAGGACTTTTCTCAGTATTCAAGCTGATCTCAATAATGTGGTAGTCTGGATGGTCTACACTTGTCCTCTTACTTCTTAATCCTCCAGACCCTGTATCAATCTTTTCGTGACTTTATCAAAAGAACCACTTACAATTGGTATTACCGGAACTTTCATGTTCCACGGTTTTTCAATTCATTAGCAAGGTCCTGGTACTTATCCTTCTTTTTTCTTTCTTTCAATTTTACTGATAAGCAAGGACATCAAAGTCCACGATTCGGAAAATTCTGTCTTTTTGTTAATTATTACAATGTGTCTCATTAACTTGGACAGATTCTGGGTTGTGCCTATACCATTTGTTCGTATGGTCCGATTTCAATTTCTTGCACAATTCCGATTGGATAACCTTGCCCACCCAGTTACGACTAGTGTCATACTCTTTCTGTGATAATTTACAGCATTTGTTTATTATGTGATTGATCGTTTCATTTCTGGTGGCTGTAAACAGTTTTCTTCCATGCTTTCCTATGCAGTCTTCGAGTCGTATCGATGCATTAACGCTGTCTTCATTGCTGTCAAGTCCTCTTCCTCCTTCTTTTCTCGATACATATAGTCTGTCCACGTCATCTCTGGGATGTAAGACTTTATGCATGCTCATTAGTTTTCTTTTTTTCTGGTCAATTTGTTAAAGTTCTTCTCTGGTCCACTTCAAGACTGGTCCCAAGTATCTTGCAAGGAGGAGAGCTCAGGTATTTATCCCTTTTATAATGATCCTTCTCTATACTTTTGTTTTGAGTAGCTTTCTCGTTCTCCTGAGATACTCTTTTTTTATTCTTTTTTTTCATCCCTTTTTGTTTAATGGTGTCAACTTCCAATATTCACAAATATATGTAGGTCTCGTTTTCTCCGAGCATTTTTGATTTTTCTTGATTTGGTAGACCCATTCCGTCCGTCACGTGTCGTTTCCCGCTTTTCTTTATTAGCACGGCACATTTTTCTACGTCAAATTCTATCCCTATGTCCTGATTGCATATTCTCACTGCCTGTATTAGAGTTTCCAATTCTTTTCAGTTTTGTCGTCCATGTACATTAAGTGGTCGATCTTTTCTTGCAATTTATCGTGTTTGTATCCGCCTGCGCAATTCCTGAATATGTATTTGAGTAGCATCATCGCTGTTACAAATAGAAATGGTGATAGCTCATCTCCCTGGAATATACCTCTCTGGATCCCCGATTCAGCTAAGCTTTTTTCTCATGCTGTTAATTCCACTCACCAGGTTTCCATTGTTTTCTCGATAAACTTTATGACTGCTCCTGATATCGTGTATATTTGTGACAGTTTATCCAACTTTGCAGGACAATATTATATGTCTTTTTGTTGTCAATCCACGCCAAAGCTAAATTTTTCCGCCTCCTCTTGATCTCGTTGTGGATGTGTTGATCTATGTATAGTAGTTCTCTTGTGCCTCTGGATCCTTTGCTGCATTTTTCTATCCCTCAGGGAACAATCCGCGGCTTGTTAGTGAGTCGTAAATCTCCTCCTTTATTTGTGCCATTAGTATTTTCCACATCATGTGTAGGTATATTATGGTTCTGTAGTTGTTTGAAGCATTTCCTTTGAGGGGATCTTTTACTATTATTATCATTATTATTATTACAATAATTATTATAAGTAGTAGAAGTATTTTAATATTTCCTTTTCTGTAATTGACAAGCAAGATCTCCAAACCTGATACATTTGACTTTAAATCCCTCCCAGCTTTCCTGTTACAACTATACCCCCTCTACCATTTTATCATTTTTTTCACATGCTTTTAAATAGAAAAACTCAGAAAACAGTCCCTGTCTGAAGAGGTTCGAGATTAAATAAAGCCGAACGAAATAACACACATCTAGATTTGAGTTAAGTGTTTGGTTTATCCAACATATTTCTATCATAATACCAGATTCACTACTAATCCATCTTTTCAATGTATATATACGATTACCTCGGTTTTGTCTCTTGATAATGATAATAACATCTTGGTGCACGCATTGGAAGTTAGAACAATCTTTTGCCTTCCCCATATATTACGCTTTTAATTTATGCTGATGACAAATTCAACAGCTTTATTTGTAGTGGTTTTCAAGCTCCAACAACTAATCGCATTATTTTGTCTTCTTGTATTATCGTTACTCCTTTGAGAGTTTTCCCACCAGCATAGCTGATGGTCTTCAACTGGAGTTTTAATGATAGGAAGTTCCCTCAAGTCTCCTGGACACTTCTAAGTATTCTTGCCTTACTTAATAATGCTGTCCTTTGGATAGTCTCCACTCGTGGTCTTATTTTCAAAATATACCCTTTCTGAATCCAAAATTACAACAATCTATTGTCGAAGAAACAAAAATTAGTATTTCATGTCAATTTGTGTGTCATAACAATGCTGAAATTACACAATCGCACTATTTAATAGAAAGACTTATTGTAATAATGGTTTAGAATTCCTTTTTGCAATAAACTCAAGATTGCCACAAAAAATTACATGTCATTTCATGAAATTGTTGACATTTTGCAATCACAGTATTTCAATTTCACTGAAGCATTTATTTTTCCAAAGATTTTACAATTAAATATTGACTTCAATAAAGTCAATTTTGCATTACTTATTTCAAAAATGTGTTGTCCATGAAACTGTTTCAAAGGTATTTTTATACAATCATATATTTCATCCCAGTGTTGTAATTTCACAACCACAATAGTTGAATTAAAGAAAATCAAGGAGATCTTATTAAGGATTTTCGAATTAAATGTTGTGTCATTCCTTCATTGTTTATCCTGTCAGCTGGGGCTGTAGAATACACCGACTGCACCTCTGCAGAGAGGTACGACCCCACCCAACGAGTGTCCTGCATATGACACAAAACAATCTGATGGTGAGCTTTGGGGAATGCAGAGTACCCCTTTTTTCCATCGCTTACAGGTCAACTCTGACCTGGAGAGGTTGCACATGATCGGGTCCTATCTATGGGTCAAATGGAACTAAACTGTGTACTTATGCCACTCTGAATTGTTTGAAATAGAACTGTTTTGACATTCAACTGTGTGGACCAAAACGATACTTATACTAAACTGAAGTGTTTGAATTAGAACTGTTTGACTAAACTGAATAGCTTGAAATAAAAATGTTTTGACAATTAAACTGTGTACTCTTGTTAAATTGAATTGTTTGAAATAGAACTGATTGTTTGTTTAAAAATGGATTTGGCCTTAAATAACCGACCAAGGTTGATATACCATAAAAAAAAACCAACCAACCAACCAACCAACCAACTAATCTACCAACCTGCCTGGACATTGGCCCAGCGGTTAGAGTGTTCGCCAATGGCCCGGGAGACCTGGGTTCAATCCCAGGTCGAGTCATACCAAAGACTTTAAAAATGGTACTTGATACCACCTTGCTTAACACTCAGCATTATAAGGTACGGTTCAAGGGTAAAGTGGAGCAATCCTGGGAATGGAGTAGCGCCCTCCCCTACACCTTGGTGTAGTAGCTATCGAAAAGGGAGCCTTCGGGTCACCCTCGACTATGGTCGCTAACTTTACTTACTTTTACTTGAATGTATAAACCAAGAAATTGCTCCAGATTGACTATACTTCTTGAATGTTGAAACTTAGCTGGAGTTAAGTAATCTCAGAATAAGAAAATTGTTGTCAATTCAAAAATGACAGAAAGCATAACAGAAATGGCGGTAAACAGTAATACCTCAAGATACGAAATTATTTCTTTCTATAGGGGATTTCGTATCTTGGAATTTTAGTATTATAGGACAAGATTTACCCTGTAAATAGCATAATTCGCTCCAACCCCGAAAAGCAGTCGTATAAAGTGTAAATATTCTACCCACCCGTAGCAATATGTTTATTTCTGACAACATAGTCATTTGCATAAATATTAAAAAAGATAAGAGCACAACAAAGCGCTCAAGAGATGTAACGAAACGAATTATGAGAAGATCACAGTTAGGCAGCACTTTCGAGTTTGTTTTTTTTTTTCGTCTCTTGAATATTTTTCTTTTGATAGGACGGAAATTTCTTCGAAGCCCGTTTCGTATTCCAAAATTTTTATATAATGGGTTTTCGTAAGACGAAGATGCTTTGTAATTTGTGTATTTTTCTTTCATTGCAAAACAATTGTGACAGAGAGAAAACAGTTATAAAAAATCAAGTATTTCAATGTCTACTGCATTGTTTTTCTTTTCCAGAAGGTAGATAACTAAAAAGATAATTGGGACTTTCAACTCTGGAGTGACTTATAACGAGAAAAACAGTCTTCTAAATGCAATCCCACTACAGACAGTGTTTGACCTTGTCACTTATCAAAAGACATTGCAAAACGAAGTCGAACCAGAAAAATGCAGTATCTTATGGCATTATACTGGCATAGGAATTCTCGGAATTAAAAAAAATATCTCCCTTGCCACAAGTTTTGAGAAGACTGGCTTTAATAACATTTAGCATCAGTCTCTTAGCCACAAGCCTGGCACAATTGCAATGTCAAGGCTGATCCAAATTTCAACTTCCAATTCAAATAGAATTGTCCTGGGGGTTCCAATGATCTTAGAAACTTGTTAGGGCAGGTAATAATCTAATACACATGTTATTAGATTTATAAATATGAGAATTCGTCGGAATAGCCTGCAGAAGTTAATTCACTTCATTTGCAGTGGAAGCTTTGGGTCGCTGCTAAACTCTTTCATATCATCATTTTAGATTCTTGTAATGATGTGGAAAATTTGAAAGTACCGATGATTCCAGTTCTTTACCTGAGAAAACCAATGTTCTTTGTTGAGATGAATTATTGTACCATTGATATCAAGTGTAGCATATCCTTCAACAAGTTTTATCAAATTTGAACAAAGAACTGGCGTCATAGTTGACTTCCAGAGAACATGGTTCTAGTGTTTATTGAAAGAATTAATGATTGAACCATATTACCACCGGCGGAATGATTTGATGCAAGAATAAATCTCACCAGCTTTTCTGCTTTGCGGAAAACTCGTTATAAATTTTCAAATAGAGGATATTTTTTTTAAAAAAGAAAATGGTATTTTTAAAAATCATGATTTTATTATTGTTAAATTTCAGATGAATAAATAAATATCAACATATTAATGTTATTTCTCAATAAAAAATATTTCGAAAGAAAATTCTGTAAATTTGGTTATTCTGAAGTTATTTATAGAATATCAATTTAAATTGTTTTTATTTACAATTAATCAATGATAATATAAAAGCATATAATATTTGAAATAAACTGGCATGATGAAATTAAAAAAATTTTTTTTGTGTTTACCTTTTTAATTTTAGAAATAATCATGCTTTTGCCTAATTAATTTAACAAATAAATTATAAAAAATATGTACTATTCATTGTGTTAGTAAAATGGCAATTCCTGTGTTTAGAGTAAATGAGGTAGAGGCTCACTGTGATTAGATATACGAATCATGTGATGAGCCCAGAAGTCTTGGCGCGAAAATCGAAAATCCAGTGTGACAGATTCCACCAAACGTTGTGTGAGGCAGGGACGTTAAAAGCTCTCAGAAAGACAACCCTAAGATACCAGATATCTTCTTCAGCCCGCCCGTAAGTCCCTTAAACTCAACTTTATACACAGGGAGGACTGTATATTGCTATTAATTATTTCACGTGTTGATTAACAAATTGTTACAATTAAACGAAGTATTAATTAATTTATTTGTTGCTGTTAGCCTTATAATAAACAGTATACTAACACTATTAATTAGAAAAATAGGTGAAACTTATAAATGATTTAATCATTTTTAAAAAATTAAAAATTAGATTGATTTTAAAAAGATATGAAAACTATTCAAGGCGTGTTGAATGCAAACATATCAGTAGTGTTAGTAGTGTTAGTAGTAGTAGTAGTAGTAGTAGTAGTAGTAGTAGTAGTAGTTGTTGGTGGTGTTGTAGTAGTAAACTTATTTTCGTAGATTATTTTGATTTAAAATTATTTAATCATGAATATATTGAAAATTATATATATATGTATATATATATATATAAGAGGTTTATAGTTCTTACTAACTCACTGTCCGACGATTGCTGATAGCATGAAATCCAGAGTCACAGACTGTAACAAGCAATATATATATATATATATATATTCAAAGAAATATTTGAGTAAATCATGGAATAAATAGTATTCTTTGTTAATTGAATTAATATTAATCTTTTTATTTGTTTATTTGAAAAAAATATTTTGAATGTTTTATCTCAGATAACTCTTGCTACGTAATATTAAACTTCGGATTTTCGGAACGATATAAAAATTTAGTTCTAACAGTCCGATAAATTAATTTTATTGATCCCAGATTAACTCAAAAATGAGTATTAATAAGGTCATTAATTTCCCCTTGAAAATTTATCACTATTAGAACTGATTGAAAGATTCTATCTGTTAGCATATTCATTCCAATAGCGGACAAACATACTTCTTCTATTATAGTTATACAGGGTATTTATACTGTGAATATATATATATATATATATATTTACTAATCTAATATCTACCAGCATTCACGGTACCAGAAAAAAAAATCCACCAGGAACAAGAGATAAAAATATCCCGAATCACTGCCTGGTAGAAAAAGAAAAAAATATTATAGGGCAAAAAGAAAGAAAAGGCCAACCCCGTCACACCCCTTTAAAAAAATCAAGAGATATGCAGTCAGTTGGTCAAAAGAAGACTAAAACCTTCCGTGAACACTGCAATGCTACAATTACAAGAGTGCTCAACACGAGTGGAGCCAATTATGAAATTAACTAAAATCTCAAGTCGGAAATCTCCTACTAAAGTTTCACCTTAACGGATCATCAGGAAGTTTAACGCCGACGTTAAACTTCCTGATGATCCGTTAAGGTGAAACTTTAGTAGGAGATTTCCGACTCGCGATTTAAGTTAATTATATATATATATTAAGCTAATGTAAATTTCATCATATTGATTAGTGTTTGTATATATTTTGCATGAAAAGGAATTAGATTAATATTTAGTCGTGCGACTACAAACTGCTATCGAATACCTACTAGATGTTATTGGTGCCTTGGGTGTTGTAATGTTTTGCAAGCTATACTTGCAGACCTTCACGAGTGAGTCTGAGTCTAATTGGGTGTCCAATCCTAATGGCCTTGTGGTACATCTTAGCAAAACCCTCAGTAAATTATTATCTACTTGATAACGTTGATTTCTCGGGTGGTGTGATGGCGAGCAAGCTAGACGAGCAAAACTTCACGAGTGAGTTAGAGTCTCAGTGGGTGCCCTATTCATACGGCTTTGCACTACATCTAAGCAGAAAGCTTGATAAATTACTCCCTACTTGATAACATCACCCCCGAAGTGGGATGACGATAAAAGTAAGTAATTTTTGAACTCGGTACGCGAGATTTTCGATTCCTGTAAAGTACTTCCCCATTAAACGTCACTTGTGCCACATATTGCCATCATGGGGAGCCGATTAAATACCATGCCACACCTACTTGGTAACATCATATCAATAAACTTAAAAAACGTAAAAAAAACTCTTTTCCATCAATCAGACAATTATTTATCACAATATCTTACAGAGTCACAAGCGGATAAAACCGTTTTATGGCTATTACCAGGCTAATACATCGTAAATGAATGGTCGTCGAATTCTCAAATTGTTTTTCAGTTGTATAATAAATGTTTTTAAAAAGTAATGTCAACCAAATAAATATTAGAAATTCTCTTCCGTTATTTCGGCTGGGGCAGTTGAATATACCGACTGCATCTCTGCAGAGGGGTAAGACTCCTCTAAACAAGTGTTGGTTGGTTGGTTGGTTGGGTTTTAGGGCATATCAATCTTTGTAGGTTATCTAATGCCAAATCCATTTTTATACAAATAATCAGTTCTATTTCAAACAATTCAGTTTAGCATGAGTACACAGTTTAATTATCAAAAACATTTCTATTTCAAACTATTTAGTTTAGTCAAACAGTTCTAATTCAGCCAATTCAGTTTAGCAGTAGTACAGATTTTATTTACAAACAGTTAAATGTCAACACACTTCTATATTGAACAATTCAGTTTACCGTAAGTATATTTTCAATGTCAAAAATAGTTCCATTTCAAACAATTCAGGGTAGCATAAGTACGACGTTTAGTTCTATTTAACCCATAGATATCGACCTATCAGGTGTAACCACTCCGGGATAGAGTGAACTTAGGAGCGATGGTAATGAAGGGGTACTCCGCATTCCCCAAAGCTTCAGCATTACTGGAACCTCACCATCAGATTGTTTCGTGTCATATCCAGGACACTCGTTGGGGGAGAGGTGCAGTCGGTGTATTCTACAGCCCCAGCCGACTGGGCAACTAAACGAGTGTCTTTGATATGACATTAAACAATCCGATGATGAGGCTCCAGCTTGTAGAGCTCTGGGAATTAGGGAGTACCCCTTCATTGCTTTTGCTCCTGGATCTTCTCTGACTCAGAGTGTTAATACCTGAAAGGGTCCAATCTATGGGTCAAATAGAACTGTTTGACATTTAAACTGTATGCAAACAAACGTTTTACGTTAAACCGAATTGTTTGAAATAGAACTGATAATTAAACTTTATGTAAAGAAAAATCTCTTTAACTGAATTGTTAGTAATACATAGCAATACTTGAAACTCTTTAAATGTGTGCTTAAGTTGAATTATTGGTATTACATTGCAATATTTGGAATTATTTGACTGTGCGCAAATAATTGATTGGTGTTAAATGAATTACTAAGTGTTAAATAGCAATACTTGCAACCACTTCCCTCTGTACAAACAAATGCTTAATATAGAATAGAATTATCAGTGTTTGATTGCAATATTTGAAAACATTTAGCAGTGTAGAAGCAATAACAATACTAGAATGCGAACAAATTACTTCTAACTCATTCAAAAATGAAAATATCGACAAACTACGTGTGAAAAGAAATGACTGATGATAATTTTTGACTGCTATATAGCAATACTTGAAACCATTTAACCGTGTTCAAATAAAATGAACTCTGGTTCGTTTAGAAATAGTATCACCAAAATGTGTTTACAAATCATATATTTAATATGTATAAACAAGATTTGGCATTAAATAACCGACAATGGTTGATATGCCATAAAACCCAACCCAACCCAACCTAAGTAAATCAATCTTCCGATGTTAGCATAGTTACCTGATATTCCAGACATTATCCTACTGTAAGAAAACTGACCTCAAACTAAGAAAAAGTCTGTCCTGTCTGAAAGCAATTTAAGAAGAAGTCTTTAAGTCTTTCAATGTTCTTTTAAAATCTCAAATATCACGAATTATTTTGTCGACCTGTGAGTATACCCTCAAGATACCTTCAGTGCTATTTTGGCCTTCAAAAATGGCCGACAGTTTTAGCCTCAAAAAGGGTTGTGACCCGCTAAACTAGCCGAGCAATCACCTGTCACATAAGAATGTCATGAAGGTAGAGATAGATTTGCTTTATTTCGGCAAAAAGTAGCCTGATGTAATTCCTGGAGATTATGCTCGATCTTAATATAATTCATATCAATATATCAACATGTCACGAACAAACCAGCAAAAAAAGGAAAGAAATAAAAGAAGCTAAACAAAAATCAACGGAGAAGAATCCGTTTGAGTTGAGTCGCTAAGTAGAAACTTAAGCAAACTCTACTTTAATCTACTTATAAACAAGACACAATGTGGCTATATCTATTTATATTTAGTCTTTATCAGTCACATAAATTAGTCTGACCACAGTGTAAAGAGAATGCATGCATTGTGGGGTACAGTGGTTGACAAGACAGACAAGCAGCCCGCCACAAATGAGTTTGATTCTCACAGGGAGCATCATATTTCTGATTAATTGATTTTAACGCATCGTCAATTTGTTTTGGGTTATTTTATACATAAAGGTTAGGAAATCACGTTCATTATACGTTCATATTTATACTTGTTTTGTAGTTAGTTCTTAAGAGTTATTTTTTTGTAAGCGGTCCTTTAAAATATGAATGACTCCAGAACAGAGTGGACCTGGGAGTAATGAAATAAAGGTGTACTTCATATTCTCAGCTGGAGCATCACCATCAAATTCAGTTTAGTGTTATACTCAGAATACTCTTTTTTGAGTTATCTCTCGGCAGGAGATACAATCAGTGCAATATATTTTTGGCCTTGGGCCAAAACAAGTAAAGCTTAGCATTAACGTGGAAATACCATGCATAACTACATAACTTCTGCCTCAACATAGACATGAGCAAAGCATGGACTGTTATTGACAGGTTATGGATCATATGGAAATCTGATCTTTCTGATGATATAAAAAGTAACTATTCCAAAATATAGCTGTGTAGGTACTACACTATGGCTGCAACATTTTAGCGAAACGCGTTTACCAAAATCAAGATTGGAATCTACACAAGAATGCTACGTGCTGTTTTAAAGAAATCCAGGCAGCAGCACCTCACAATACAGTAGCTGTACGGCCACTTATCACTCATTTAACAAACCATCTTTGTCAGACGAACAAGATATACTGATCACTGCTGATGAAGTAAGGACATATTTTTCCTGACACTAGAGAACTCACCAAGTGCGATGAGTGAGTGAGTGAGTGAGTGAGAGGGAGAGATATTGAGAGAGAGAGAGAGAGAGAGAGAGAGAGAGAGAGAGAGAGTCAAGAGAATCCATGCTGTCAACATGCCTTGATGATGATGAAATTGGGTCCTCTTACTCTGTGAATTGATGTATGATATATAATAGCATTAACTCTTCTTTCGACCCACTTGTTTTTCATTTGTTTTCTTGTAGATTTTCTATTTTCGAGGCATATTGGTTTGAGTTTTCTCTTCTAACGCTTTGATGTCTTTCGTAATCAACCATTAAATTTTCCTTTTTTAACCATCCTATTACTTTTTATTTGCCCCAAATTTTACGCATAGCTGACTGAGAACATCTTGCATCTTTTGCCACACTCGATTATTGGCTTCTTGAATGTGTCTTATAAATTTTTCTATTGCTTCAACTGACATATCTTTTGTTGGAGCCCTGTTTCCTTTCAATTAGGCATGCATAACAAATTGTTGAGATCTGCAAAAACTATCTTCTTATGGTAGACCAATTTGCATATTTATAATTGTATTAGTGTTTGATTTCGGAATGCATATGTTAAGATTATTCCTGAACTCCCTTAAAACCTCAACATAGTAACCCTAACCCTAACCCTTTGGCCAATCAACTCTGGTCTATTGACTTCCTTACTCCTCCCACACCTCTCATCATCCCTCACAGACTCCCCGCCTGCCTTGAATCTCTTATGGCACTCCAAAACTGATGCTCAATTCATGCAAGATGCTCCAAAAGTAGTCTGAAGCATTCAATACGTTTCTGTGGCATTTTTTCCAAGTTTAAAACAAAATTTTATTGTATATCGTTCTTCTAAAGTGTCCTCGCGCCCAGATTGCATTTTTGAAATTCACCGGCTGTGACAATCAGGCTTTAGTAGGGTGTAATTCAATTGCTGCTGTAGCTGTTGATTTGAATCTGAAATCATAAAAATTGGTTAGTCATCTCATAAGATGTATAGCAATGACATACTGAATTTTCCAGAGTCTACGACAATTTTAAATGCCTGTACAAAAAAGTCTGGAAACTTATTGAAGTCACCACATATATGAAATCTTCTTTCAACTTTCCAAACAGAAGAAAAAAAAGGGATCCTAACTTTAAAAGCTTTAATAGATGAAGGTATTTGAGAATCGATGAATGATTTTAAGAAAATCTGCGGGTTTTTCTCTAAGAAAATTTCATGTTGAACCTCAGAACCCGAGCATCAAGTTGATTCTTACAAGTATAGATTTACATGACCTTTTCATATATGGCAGAATATGATATATAGTCAATTTCTCAACTGGGTAATGCTGATTTGAAATCGGTTTTCTTTCTCTGAGTCTACGACAATTTTAAATGCTTGTACAAAAAAAGTCTGGAAACTTATCGAATGTACCTCGTATATATATTAAATTCGGTTGGTCCACGAAGAGATTTGTATTTTTTTAATCAATTTATTTTCTTCTAATATACGTGTTATATATGTGTATGTTTCCAGCTTTCGTCAGAGAACATATATGACAGTAGGCCTTGTTAATGGGGTTCTCAATGAGTTTGAACTCACTCTTGTTCGCAGTTTGAATGTTTTTCTGTTGCTTATGGTAATATATATATATATATATATATATATATATATATACATTTACATATATACATCTATATATATATATATATATACATTTAGTAATAATAATAATAATATATATACTGCTGTATGGATGCACTACTTGGTCACTGACGAAACGGCTGGAGAAGAAGCTAGACGGCAATTACACAAGAATGTTGCGAGCAATATTGAACAAGTCCTGGCGGCAACACCCCACAAGGAACCAACTATACAGCCACTTGCCTCCCTTCACGAAAACTATCCAAGTTAGACGAACCAGACATGCAGGACACTGCTGGAGAAGCAGGGACTAGCTCATAAGTAATGTACTTTTATGGACCCCCACATATGGCCGGGCAAAAGCAGGACGACCAGCTCGAACATACATACAGCAGCTATGTGAGGATAAGGGATGTAGCCCTGAAGACCTGCCAGATGCGATGAACGATAGGGAGAAGTGGCGAGAGAGGGTCAGGGATATCCGTGCCTGCGGCACCACATGATATATATATATATATATATATATATATATATATATCGAAAAGTGGCCGATTACATGAACATTTGATACCTCTGATAAAATAAAACGGGATTCCTTCCAAGATGTAGACGAGTCGGTAATCAGGCATGAATGCACCACCAGGACTCAAACGAAACGTTTGGAGAAGAAGTTGGCGAGAATTATACAAAATATAGGAATTAAACAAATTCTAAAAGAAGCACCGTACAAAATAGCCGCTGTATGGCCACATACATCCCATCTCTTAAACCATTCCAGTAAAACGAACAGGTTATGCTAGGCACTGCCGAAGAAGTAAGGACGAACTTTTAAAGGACGTTATCTAAAGGACTCTTACGCATGGGCACACCAGTGTTAACCGACTTGCAAAAAGTTAGATTGATTAACTCTGTGCGCACTGTGAATGATATCTATATGACTTCCTTGGGGCAGTGAAGGATTGGGACGGATAGTGTGTATGTGTGTGTGTGTGTGTGTGTGTGTGTGTGTGTGTGTGTGTGTAAGATGGATAGATAGATTGATAAAGAGAGAGAGAGAGAGAGAGAGAGAGTCAGGGAACCCTATATCACCAGTACTACTTGATTATGACATAAATTTGCCAACCCCTCTGCATGAGCAGTGTGACACAAGATCAGTTTTTAAGTGGTGTTTAACAAGTTTGCATTCAGAGTTTTCCTTCTCCTAAGCAGGTTGCCATACGAAGTTTAAAGAGTCCAGTCAGACCTACTATTTACCGAATCTGGATTTTATCATATATTATTTATTAACAAATTTTATATTAAAGCTATGCAAATAAGAAACAAAAAGCAAGATTTATTTAAAAATATACTTCGTATACCAAGTTTTACGGGCGATATGATTAACTCTGCTTGCTATCTATAAGATTTCTGGTATGATAAAACTATATAATTCTCTTGTCTTTGTGCATAGACGTAATGCCTCTATAACAATACTTTCTGAAATATTTGTGAAAAACGAGAATCGTATTTTAATTCCTATTGTCCGCTGCCTTCAAATAGGAAGTGTTTCCTTCAAAAACCTGAAACGACGCTAACTTTTCTATGATTAATGGCCAGTATAAATAATTGATTAATTATTGAACTTTGAATAGGAATTCGATTTCACATTCGAGAAAAGCAACAAATTCTTAAGATAATCCCGTCTCCTGAAAAAAAAAGGTTGTTAAAGGTTCTATTATTCTATCAGAATCAAATATTATTTGCACGGTAACTATCTCTTTCTCTTTCTTTCTTTCTGTATATATATATATATATATATATATATATATATATATATATATGTGTGTGTGTGTGTGTGGGGGTTATAAAGTACAGGAAATGGGCACTGTAAAGTTCTCGGTTTGGTTTGGTTTGGTTTCTTAATTTAATGGCATATCAACCTTTGTATGTTATTTAATGCCAAAGCCATTCTCCTAGAAGAACAGTAATGGTACTATTTAACCCATAGCTGGGAGGTTAAGGGGGTTCATATCTCTCACAAGGGTATTGGCCCGAAAGTGAACGTAATAGCGCGACTGGAGTACGAACTCACTACGATTCCGCAGTCCATCGCTTTAACCATTACACTACGAGGACACCCCCGTAAAGCGAATGATCAAGAGCCATAAAACGAACAAGCCTCACCACATATTCCTCCAGCAGTTCAGCACACTTGGCATACTGTTTTAAAATTTTCTTTTGCTATTCTATAAATGGATAAGGTAATGAAACTTTTCTATCTTAGTTAGATCTTGAACTTTTCATCACAAACTGGTATGTATACATTGCTAACATATTTATTTATTGTGACGATATCTATAATTTGGCTGACCGTAGTCGAGGATGACTCGAAGGCTCCCTTTTCAAAAGCTACTATACCAAGGTGTAGGGGAGGGCGCAACTTCTTTCCATGGATTGCTCCACTTTACCCTTGATACGTACCATGTAATGGGGAATGTTAGGTATGGAGGCATCAAATCACCATTTTTGAGTCTTTAGTATGACTCGAACTGGGATTGAACCCGGTCTCCGAAGCCATTAGTGAACACTCAGACCTTTATGTTAATGGACCGATGATATTTATTGTAATGATATTTATTGAAAGGATATTAGTAATAATTTTTCTTTGTTGTAATGATATTTATTGTAATTATATTTATAGTAATGGTATTTATAGAAATGATATTTATTTATAGAAATTATATTTATAGAAATGGTATTTATAGTAATAATATTTATTGTAATGATTATTATCTATAAAAATGATATTTATAGAAATTATATTTATTTATAGAAATATTTATAGTAATGTTATTTATAGTAATGATATTGATTTATAGAAATGATATTTATAGTGATAACATTTATAGAAATAATATTTATAGAAATGATATTTATAGTAATGATCATTATTTATTGAAATGATATTCATTGAAATATTTATCCGTAGTAATGATATTTATAGTAATGATATTGATTGTAAAGGAATTTATTGCCATGGTATTTATTCATTTAATTATATTTACAGTAATGATATTTTGTAATGGTATTTCTTCATTGTAATGATATCTGTTTATTCGAACTCTATTTATTGCAATAATATTTGTTGTAATGATATCTATTCATTGAAATTCTATTCATTGTGATGGTATTTATTGTAAAGGTAATTATTACGATCTTATTTATTTATTGTAATGTTCTTTATTGAAATGATATTCATTTTAATGGTATTTCCTTATTGCATTCGTATTTATTCATTGGAATGATATTCATTCATTGGAATTATAACTATAGTAATGATATTTTTGTAATAATATTTTTGTCGTGATATTTATGATCAGGACATTTCTTGTAATGATATTTCTTATTAAATTTGTTTACTGTAATGAAATTTATAGTAATGATATTTATTGTGATGATATTCATTTATTGTAAAGTTCATTCCGAAAATGTTTTCCTCTATGTACATACATATACTCCCTAATTTGTAAAAGATAGAAACATCCCAGTATTTACCATTCCATCAATGTAAAATTTCTCATCGTTTGGTGATTGCATCAAATACAGCACTCCCATTATCTCCATTGTCTTTTAAGATTAGAGAAACGTGATCTCAAGGAACTTAAGATTGTTTGGTCGTATGTTCAACGAAAGAAAGAAAAAACAAAACAAATAAAAATATCCTTGGGGTACTCTCTATTTATCTGGCTTCAGGGTAGCCAGCTCATATGTCAAATAGATTATCTGCCCCTATTTATAAGGCTTGGAAAATGATAAATGCTCGATTTGTCTTATTAGGGACTTGTCAAAAGGGTCATTAAGACTAGGATAGGAATAAAGAATATAAGGAGGGATTTCAGAGAAAGATAGAGGAAACCACATGTGCGAGTGCGCGCGCGCGCGCGTGTGTGTGTGTGTGTGTGTGTGTGAGAGAGAGAGAGAGAGAGAGAGAGAGAGAGAGAGAGAGAGAGAGAGAGAGAGAAACAAAATGAAACAGGTCAGACGAGATACAGCGAGACCAGGGGACAGTAAAAGTAAGATATATATATATATATATATATATATATATATAGAGAGAGAGAGAGAGAGAGAGAGAGAAAGTGTGAGAGAGAGAAATAGGTAGAAAGAGAAAGGGGAGACACACAGGAGAGGTAGAGTAAGAAACAAAAGTGAAATGAAAAAGTCCAAACGGGATGTAGAGAGACAGGGATGAGGATGAGAAGACATGAAATAACGCAAGAGAGGAAAAAGAAAGAGAAAGAGAAAGAGAAGAGAAAGATAGACAGATGAGATAGAGAAAGAAAAAAAGTAAGATGCGATAGACAAGATGAGATGGAGAGGGAGAGAGGGAGAGAGAGAGAGAAAGAGAAATGGAAAGGGAATAGATTTGAAAGAGAGGAGGGAGGAGACGAGATATTTCAAGAGATTGATTGATGGATAAATTGATAGAGAGAAAAAATTAAATAGGTCAGATGGGACAGATGGAGGTGAATGAAGAAACATGAGATAACGCCAGATAGATAGATCGATAGATTGATTGTGTGTGAGAGAGGAAAGAGTGAGACATTTAGACAGACAGAAAGAGACATAGAGAAAGAAGCAAAAATAAAAGGAAATTGACCAGAACGAATGAAGATAGATAGATAGATAGATAGATAGATAGATAGATAGATAGATAGATAGATAGATAGCGAGCGAGAGAGAGAGAGAGAGAGAGAGAGAGAGAGAGAGAGAGAGAGAGAGAGAGGAGACAAGATATCACAAAAGAGAGGGAAATAGATTGATAGATTGATTTAGACAGACGGATAGAGAAAGAATCAAAGTAAAATTATACGGGCTAGACGGGACAGGAAGAGGGGGGTACATGAGATAACACAACAAATAGATAGATAGATAGATAGATAGATAGATAGATAGATAAAGAGACAGAAGCAGACAGAAATAAAAGGAGAGATAGTGAAAGAAACAAAGTAAATTGCAACCGGCCAGTGGGGGGCGCAGACAGATGAGGAAGAAGAATCACGAATTGAAGAGAGAGTAAAATAGATAGATAGATAGATAGATAGATAGATAGATTGTCGGTCAGAGAGGGGAGAGAGAGGGGAGAGAGAGAGAGACAGACAGAAAGAGAGATAGAGAAAAAAGTAAAATGAAATAGACCAGAAGGAATACAGAGAGAGAGAGAGAGAGAGAGAGAGAGAGGCAAAGAGAGAAAAGCTGGGGCAATAGAAACAGGGTTAAGATGGAGATGAAACTATCCATCTCGCACCTTGTCGATATTAAGGACTTGATTGGACATCCAATATTACAGGACATTGTCATTCAGTGAATTCAAGCATACAAACACACGCATATACGTATGTACAAGCATGTGTGCGTGTGTATGAGTGAATGAGAGCGCAGACAGACAGACAGACAGACAGACAGATAGACAGAGAGCGTCTACGTGCGTGTGTCTGCCTGGAGGCGAACGTGTGTATCTCAATTATAAGCATAAATACATTCATATATTGCTAAGCGTACTCTTTGAGTGGTAGGGATATGCTTGCACGCGCATCCTATGACACTGCCGAAGTGTAATTAGTTGCACAAATTTATTTGAATGTTCCCGACGCTTATTTCTTACCAAGATAAGTAATTGCTTCCTTTCTACCGTGTGCACTCTGTCAGAACTGGATTTATGAAAAACATGGTATTAAATGCATATATATAATTAGATGTTTATTCTTTCTTTTTTATTTTTATTGAACTACGCAACCCATGAGCTCATTGGTTCCTGGTTTAATAGCAATTTGTGATTATATTGATGCTTTTATTGAGGACACTTCGTTGGCCGGGTTTGAAATTCACTGACTGTCTCCCCACACTCATTAGTGTAAAAAAATGGTGTCCTTGTTAGGACTATAAAACGTACCTTGTGGTGATGCTCTCATTGGTTTAAAAAGCGGTGTCTTTTTTAGGACTATAAAACGTACCTAGTGGTGATGCTCTCATTGATGTAAAAAAATGGTGTCCTTATTAGGACTATAAAACGTACCTAGTGGTGATGCCCTCATTGGTGTAAAAAAACGGTGTCCTTGTTAGGACTATAAAACGTACCTAGTGTTCATGCTCTCATTGGTGTAAAAAAATGGTGTCTTTGTTAGGACTATAAAACGTCCCTAGTGGTGATCCTCTACGACTTCAAACTGGGAAGAAAGATTTTCCTCTTTGTAGTCATTTCTCCCAGGTTCAGATATATTACACTGCGAAGTGGTTCCAAATATTGCAATGAAAGATTAATTATTCTATTCAATGCAATTTATTCATTTGCATACAGTCGAAATTTTGCAAGTATTACTGTGTTATACCAATAATTTAATTCAGGCACACAGTTAAAGAGTTCCAAATATTGATAATCAACCCTTATAATTCTATTAAACATTTATTTGCAAACAGTTGAATGGTTTCAATTATTGCCATGTGTCACTAACAATTCAATTAAACTTATTTTTTCACACACTTAAATAATCAAAGAGTTCTATTTCTAATCATTCAATTTAGCATAAGTCATTTGCTTGCGCTCAGTTTAAATGTGAAACAGTTCTATTTGATCCATAGATATGACCCTTTCAGATGGTACCACTCCGTGTCGCAGGGACCTGAGAATAATGGCGATGAAGAGGTACACCATATTTCCTAAAGTTCCAGGAATGGAGTCTCACCGTTAAATTGCTTAGTGTCATATCAGGACACTTGTCGATGGAGTCTTACCCGTTTGCAGAGATGCAGTTGGTGTATTCTACAGTTCAAGCTAACCGAAATGTCATGCTAACCCCTGTCCTACGAAACTGATTGATTGAATTTAACGGCATGCCAACCTGACTATGGGTATTTCATGCATAGAAAACAGGGAATCATGTTTATTGTATGTTTACATTTATTTTTTTGCTTTGTTGTTTCTTAAGAGTTCTTTTCATTGCACAGTTGTTATTTAACAAACCCTTCAGTAATATACTGACTTAGCTGGCGGCAGAGTGCGGTGGATGAACTTAGCAGATTCAATGCAGTCACAAAATAACATCAGCAAAGTGGGTTCACAGGAAAGAGAAAAAATAAAGGAGGATATAATTTATTGCCTGTGGATAGAGTGACAGATATTTCCGTTCACAGATAAGATCAACAAATTACCGGGAAAATAAAACGGAAGTATTAAGTTCCGATAACTAGCCATAAACCGAAAATACGCGGGCGAAGAGGCGTGTTCATATTTCCGCGTGGGAGTTAATAGACAATGTAAGGTCTGTAATTTTCGACGAAGACAGAGACTCACTGATCACTCAAGCAAACCTGTCAGTTACCCCGTGTGTATTCTCCAGCCGTCGCTCTAATCCACACAGAAAGATATGTGCGAACTCTCTCTGACTGTATTCCTACTTCACACAAACGTCGCCGTCGAAGAATAAAAATATTAATTATATTTTTATATATCTTGTTGTTTGTCCAGCAGTACGATATGTGACACTTCCACCAGGAGCAGGATGTGACACAAAGTCAATTTTTAAAGCGCAGTATAAAGTAAGTAAGTAAACTTGGCGACTATAGTTGAGGGTGACCCGAAGCTTCCTTTTTCATTAGCTAGTACATCAAGGTGTAAGGGAGGATGTTACTACTTTCCTTGGATTGATCGTCTTTACCCTTGATCCCTACCTTTTAGTGCTGAGTGTTAAGCAAGGTGACATCAAGTATAATTTTTTGAGTCATTGATATGACACGACCAGGGATTGAACCCCAGTCTCCCATGGCATTGGCGAACATTCTACTCATTCGGCCATCGGCCAGTAAGCGCAATATAACAGGTTTGAATTTTGTGTTTCTCTTTAACCATGGTATGGTAACCGTATACCAGTTGCCTTACCAAGGTTAAAGAGACCAATCTGCCCATCTATTTACTTATAACTGGTGGAAGAATAATTGGATTTATGCTTTTTCCAATGGAATTAGAACTATTTCAAATGCAAACAGCCTCATCCAGGATATGAACTCAAGTCACTGTTTTCATTTTCAACGGCACTCAGCATTACCCTACGAGCACTTCCAAACAATGTAATCTGATTACACCGTTTTGTTTTACAATCCAATGATATCAAGCAATACTTGTGCTTGAAGCATTTTAAAAGTAGGGAAAGGGTGGATATTGAATCATTCTCACTTACCATATTTGAATAACATGTGTGCAAAAAGGAAGAGCTACTTTTTACTGTTAAATGATATCAAGTATTCCTATCAAACACAAATTACTTGCACACAATTATTTGCTTTCAAGTATACCAATCTAACTCTAATAATTACATAGTTTCAAGTAATTACAAGGTTCATTGAATAAGTTTCCGGACTTTTATTGATAGTACACACATGAAATTCTAGTCCCCTTCGAAGTTATCTCCTCCGGCTGCCATGCACTTGTACCGTTCCAACAACTTCTTGAAGGCCCCATGGAAGTCCGATTGTGTAAGAGTGTCAATAACCTTCGTCACAGCCTCTTTCAACTCCTCAATTGTCTCATAACGACAGCCTCTGAGCTTAGGGAATAACCAAAAGTCACAGGGAGCAAGGTCTGGACTATAGGGAGAGTGAGGAACTGTCTTGATGCCCGTCTTGGTCAAATAGTCTGTGAAAAGGATGGAGTTGTGGACTGGTGTATTGTCCTGGTGGAAATGCCACTGACCCGATTTGAAGAGTGCTGGTCTTTTCCAACGGAATCTCTCCCTGAACTCCCTTAAAACCTCAACATAGTATTCCTTGTTGACTGTCTGTCCAGTGGGAACCAAGTGAATGTAGATCATGCCACTGCTGTCAGAAAAAGGGATCATCAAAAGTTTGTGGGTGGATTTGCTCTGTCTGGCCTTCTTGGGTCTGGGAGAGCCAGTATGCTTCCACTAGGAACTCTGTCTCTTGGTCTCCGGGTCATAGCAGTAGATCCAGCTTTCATCGCAGGTCACCAGAGCATCAAGAACTGCGGGATGTGAATTGATCAGCTCGACCATCTCCCTGCTGTCATGACAACGTCTTTCTTTCTGATCTTCTCTGAGAACCCTTGGGACAAACTTCGCGCAAATCTTCCGCATCTTCAGTTCCTCGCGAATAATTGTGTGTACTGTTCCCACACTGACATCAAACTGTGCACTTATTGTCTCTAGCGACACACGACGGTCCTTATCCATGAAATTCTTTATTTGGCCAATCAACTCTGGTGTTCTGACTTCCTTACTCCTCCCATACCTCTCATCATCCCTCACAGACTCCCTGCCTTCCTTGAATCTCTTATGCCACTCAAAAACTGATGCTTGATTCATGCAAGATGGTTGAAAAGCAGTCTGAAGCATTCCATACGTTTCTGTGGAATTTTTTCCAAGTTTAAAATAGAATTTTATTGCATATCGTTCTTCTAAAGTGTCGTCACGTCCAGATTGCATTTTTGAAATTCACCATCAGGCCTAAGTAGAGTGTATTACAAATGCTTCTGTAGCTGTTCATGTGAACATGAAATAAAAAAAAAAATTGGTCAGTCGTCTCATAACATGTATAGCAATAACATAGTTAGTCTAAGACAATTCTAAATGCCCGTATTAAAAAAAAGCCTGGAATCTTATTGAAGGCACCTCGTATTTCAGTTTAATAATAGTCGTTTATTCGAGCACAATTATACGGTTTCAAGTAACTGATAATAATCCTTTTTAAACAATTATTGCTTTCAATAATTATTTCTCATCATCATCAAGTCGCAAAGACAGCAAGGATTTCCTTGACTCTCTCTCTCTCTCTCTTATTTTCATCCGTCCCTATCATTTACCGCTCTCAACAGGTCTTCCAGACGACATCCTGTATCTGTACAGAGCTGATGTAAATACATTTTTGCTGGTCGGCCAACATGTGTAGGGGTCCATCAAAAAATATCACTTATGAGTTCGTTCTTGCTTCTCCGACGATGCACCGGATGTCATATTCATCTTACTTTGAGAGATGGGAGATAAGTGGCTGTACAGCAGCTGTTATGTGAGGTATTACTTACAGAAATTGTTTAAAATTGGTCAGAGCATTCTTGTATAACTCCCGTCAACCTTTTTCTCTTTCGTTTTGTCAGTGTCAGTGTGGTGCATTCATACCGTAGTATTGACACACCCACCGCTAGAAAGAAATCCTTTTTTACTTTATCGGATAGATCAGCCTTTAATACGATCGATGACCCCTCGATAGTAGTCCACGCTATCACTAGGCCGACGTTAAAATATGCCGAATGTTTACTATTTGTAGAGTAAAGTTGGCAAGCTTAGTCGGAGGCCACCAGAAGGCTCCTTTTCAGTACCTACTACAGCGAGATGTCGAGGAGGTCTCTACTCCTTTCCCTGGATTGCTCCACTTTACCCTTGATACATACCTTATTTTGCTGAGGGTTAAGCAAGGAGGTATCAAGTACCATTTTTAAAGTCTTTGGTATGACGCGACCTGGGATTGAACCCAGGTCTCCTGATCAAGTATTTCTATCAAATACAAATAATCTTTAAACATAGACGAGACCTTAACAGGTATGATATCTTCAAAAAAAGTCGACCGACAAATGTAGTTGTTTTTTTTTATCGAAGTGGGTAAGCTAATTTTCAAATTTTATCGAAGAGGGTTAGCTTATTTGTAAATTTTAACTTAAATCGTTTATGAAAAAGAAAACATGTAAGAAAAAATAAGATAAAAAATATATATCTATGCCCTATAATTAATTTTTAATATTATTTTTATAATAATTTTTTAAATTCTGTTTTGTTGATAGCTTTAACATTAACCAAGGTCGAGATCTTGTTGTAACCAAACTTGACCTTCTTGCAAACTGGCAACATTAGCCTTATTGAAACTCAAACAACCGACACGGAATTCTTTACATTATTTTTAAAATATTAGAAAATTATGTTTACTTGCGATGAAGAGTATTTGCTTGACAAAATCAAATCTTCAATTTTTGATTTCAAGATCTTTTTTCATTGTTATTTTTACTAGAAACATGTGTTGCTATTATTTCATGAAATTAAAAAAAAAATTAATTGAAACTGATTTTGCTAAGAATGTTACTTATACGTCCAGTGCGTAAAATTATTATACATGAATTCTGTGGAATTTCCCAGCGTAGATAAATCATATAGATATATATATAGATATAGTTAGATAGAGATTTTGCTGCAAAGACCTTATGCCTACCAACTCATTCACTAGCGTCACAACTAAAAGGAATTTAAATTTACCAGGAATTTAATTGCAGAAGCAAAAATATAATCTATTTTGGACAGCAATCATTGCCCGAAATAATCGATTGAAAAGTTAGAATGACTATTTCACTCTAGAGTAAATAATTAGAGGTTTGGTTTAGTTTTATGGCATATCAACCTTTGTAGGTTATTTAATGTCAAATCCACATTATACATACATATTAAATATATATGATTTGTAAACTTTTGTTGATAAGATTTTTAAATTAGCATGATCTCATTTATTTGCACACAGTTAAATGGTTTCAAGTATTGCTATGTCACAATAACAATTTAACATCAGTCATTAGTTTGCTCATATCTAATTTGATATACATGATATGTAAGAGATCAGTTTGTCGGTAACTTCATTTTTAAATGAATTAGAACTAATTTGTTTGCAAACTAGTATTGCTATTGTTTCTTCCGTGAAATGGTTTAATTAATTTTTTTTTTGTTGGTTCTGTTGTCTGGCTTATCAAACATTATTAGTTATTTTATGCCAAATCCTGTTTTTGCATATGCATCATATATATATATATATATATATATATAATTTGTAAAATTTTTTAGATAAGCCCAGCTAAATGATCAAATAGTTCTATTCCTAAAAATTCAATTTAGCACAAGTCAGAAAAATTAAATGTTTCCAAGTATTACTATGTATCGCTTAACAATTAATTAAAAATTAGTCATTTGTTTACACACAGTTAAATGATCAAACAATACTATTTCAAACAATTCAATTTATTTGAATTGAAATGTCAAACAGATCTATTTGACCATAGATAGGACCACATCAGGTGCAACCACTCCGGGATAGAGTAGACCTGGGAACAATGCCAATAAAGGAGTGCTCTGCATTTCCCAAAACTCCAACATTACTGAAGCCTCACCATCAGAAGAGTCATGTTGGGGGTCATACCACTCCACAGAGATGCAGTCGGTGTATACTACAACCCTAGCTGACTGAGCAAGGAATTACTGGTGAATAACAGCCCCACATTTTCTAAGAAACGTTTTCTTCATAAAAACCTTTCTCCTGATGAGCTAAATTCAAATCTAGTTGAGAAAAAACCAAAAGTAAACCACATAAAAGAAATACTTCTATTTAGATCAGTGTGATTATATATATATATATATATATATATATATATATATATATATATATATATTAGAGCGTACAAAATTTCCTTTTTAATAAAAGAAATAATAGTCAGAAAAAATAATGCCTTTTATTTTCAAAAGTGTCTATTGAGTATGGAGGGTATTGCATTTGCAAAATACTCTTTTTTTCCAAAATATTTCATTCAAAAGGTATCAATACGAGGTTTATATTGTTTATATTAACTCCAACTGGTCTAGATGCTTACATATCATTCCAAATGTCTAAACATCCCCCCTTCAATCTATAAATTGTTTAGCTGTACTCACGTTTTCATTTACCTTGAATATTTCTGAATTAAACCTTTTTGCTTTGAAAATTTCGAAAATTTAAAACTTTAGCTTCTATACCTTTTTATAACACTTCGTAATAATTTTTGTTGCTGTCTTCATTTATTATTGACACTTTATATATATATATATATATATATATATATATATATATATATTACCCGATATATATATAACAATATATATATATATATATATATATATATAACCTAATTTACATAACAAATTTGAACTATCCATCGAATTCTAGAAGATATACGCGCAAAAAAACTTGACGCAACAATATTATTCGTCGGCTTCTCCAAGGCCTTTGACTCCACACAAAGAGGGAAGATGGAGTAAATACTACTCGCCTATGGCCTACCCAAAGAAACTGTCGCAGCCATAATGATGTTATATAAAAACATGAAAGTAAAAGCCCGCTCCACGGATGGAGACACAGACTACTTCGACATTGTAGCAGGTGTACTGCAAGGAGACACATTAGTCCTATTCCAGTTTATCATCAGCCTAGACTGTGCTTAGAACATCTATTGATTTCATGAAAGAAAACAGTTTCAAGCTGGCAAAGAAAAGAAGTAGAAGGTACCCCGCACAAACAATTACGGACGCAGACTACGCCGATGACATAGCGCTACTGGAAAATACACCCACCTGAGCCGAAACCCTGCTACATAGTCTGGAGTGAGTAGCTGCTGGCATAGGCCTCCATGTTAACACAGGCAAAATGGAATGCATGTGCTTTAATCAAAGAGGCGACATCTCCACACTAAATGGTAATTCTCTGAAACTAGTGGACAAGTTCACCTACCTAGGAAGCAGTGTGTCATCAACCGAGACAGTAATCAACACGTGAATAGCAAAGGTATGGTCAGCTATCGATAGTCTATCAGTCATATAGAAGTCAGACCTGACCGATAAAATAAAACGTAGCTTTTTCCAAATAGCAGTCGTGTCGATACTGCTATATGGATGCACTACATTGACGCTAACTAAACGTAATGAGAAAAAGCTTAACAGCAATTACATAAGAATGCTGCTGGAGGCAACACCCCAATAAACAGCAGCTATACGGCCATCAACCACCCATCACGAAAACTATCCAAGTGAGACAGCCAGGCATGAGGGGCACTACTAGAGAAATATGGACGAACTCATTATTGACATGCTTTTGTGGACCCCTTCACATGGACGAGGAAAGGCAGGACAACCAGCTAGAACCTATATGCAACTGCTCTGTGCCGATAGAGGATATAGACTTGAAGACCTCCCGGGAGCATTGGACGATAGATACGTGTGGCGAGAGAGTGTCAGGGAGATACGTGCTGACAGCGCGACATGATGAGGATAATGATGATGATAACATAATATATATATATATATATTCAAATATATATATATATATATATATATATAAACAAATATCCAAGTCTAATATCCCCATCCATATCACCATTTTTACTTTTACTTCCCTTCCATTTCTCTCATGACTTCCACTTTCCTCATATTATCTCTCTTTTTTTCCCCATGAAATTATGTCAAAACCAACAACCCCGTATTCACATTTATTTACTTTAATGTATATCCCCTTTTTTCTAAACTTTAGAAAGAAATTTACTTTCTCAGTTGAAAAGGTTCTGTCAATAAAGCAAGAACGAAAGCTTCTGAACTGATTCCGTCGTTCGTGTTTTAGTATATCCACTTTTTTTATTTATTTTTCATCATCTTGTCAGATCTACCAAAAATATCTATCTTTTCTCCATAACGTAACACACACACACACACAGACATATATATATATATATATATATATGTATATATGACCTAGTATTTATAAATATATATAAAACTGATATATAAATCGTCGTATTTGTCTCGTCAGTAGAGAGTTCACCAGTAGTCCGGGAGGCCAGGGTTCAATCCCAAGTCGAGTCATACCAAGGACTCAAAAAATGGTACTCGATATGTCCTTGATTAACACTTATCATTATAAGGTACGTATCAATATAAGTGGAGCAATCCAGGGAAAGGAGTAGCGCCCTCCCCTACACGTCGGTGTAGTAGTAATTGAAAAAGTAGACTTCTGGTCACCCTTGACTACAGTCACTAACTTTACTTTACTTTATATATATATATATATATATATATATATATATAAAAACTACATTATAACAATCGTATCCTCGAGGATTCCGTTACTCAATTTCACGAGGAGCATATATTTAATTATCTAAGTCTTACACCTCGACCAGGATGGGACAAAGTGAATTTTTTAAACAAAGCACACGTGGTTTGAATTCAGAGTGCACCTTCTCTTTAGAATGTTGTCTAATCAAGACTACGGGACTTAGTCTGCCCTATTACTTACTTATAGGTGATAGAAGACATGGATTCATGCCATGTCCAAGGGCATAGGCGTGAAGTGAAATGCAAACAACTTTGTCCAGGATTTGATGTTGGTTCGTTGATTCTATTTTCATAACCATTATGCCAAGAGTGCCTCAAAAGAGAGCATGTAATCATCCGCGGAAGGAGCTGACGATTGCGTTCTGTTTATTGTTTAGTTTTTTGACCCACACAGCTAAAATAACGTTGGAGGCTGTTCTTATGCACCTTTTTTTACCTACATTTTATCTTCTTTTATTCTCTTTCTCTCTCCCCCCCTCTCTCTCTCTCTATATATATATATATATATATAGAGAGAGAGAGAGAGTGTTTGTGTGTGTGTGTATGAGAGAGAGAGAGAGAAAGAGAGAAAGTGAGAATCTCTGAAAGAAAAGTTTAAAGTGGAAAAAAGAGGCAGTGAAATGAAGACTTGTAAATAAGAAGAGAAATCATTTGTGAAGTTTTAAGTACTGGTTAGGAGAGGAATGAAACTTGTGCATGTACAAGCATTCAATTTCTAAGAGATTTTGTGTGAAAAGGGGCAGTTAGGACGAAAATGGCGTCCTATCACGCTACACGAAGATTTCTATGGCGCTGAGTTAAATGCGTTGACAAATAGAACCGCAACAGGACATTGGAGTGTTCTTGTCGGCTTCTAAGAGCAGGTGTCTTCAATTCTGGATGCGTTTGGATCGCTTTCATCGCCGCACCTCATCCCGTGCATCGCTTACTACCGTTCCTTTCATCAGGCTAAAATGGCGGGAAAATTGTTTGAGAATATCGGATGTACTTAGGCTCCTTCAACCGGAAGACGGTAGAATTAGAGAATGAAACGAAGTGCAAGGTGAATGAAGGTAGACCTCTACTTATAATAGAAATAAGTACATACTGGGTATCACGTAGGTATATAAATATCATACAAGTAATGGGAAGAGAAAGAGAGAGAGAAAGAGAGAAAGCAAGCGAAAGAGAGAGAGAGATAGGATGAAAGAGAGAGAAGCAGAAATTGAAAGCGTGGGTAAGAGAGTGAGAGAGAGAGAGAGAAAGAGAGAGAGAGAGAGGGGGGAGAGACAAACAGAAAGACAGGTATAAATTGATAAAACTAAATGCAAATATGTAAATGAAAAACTTAAAGATAGTAGTAAGTGTTGTGTCTTGAAATAGATAAGGTCAACACACATATAAAATAAGAAATATTTTATTCCGGAGAGAATACGGTACACATTTTGATACACCGACTAATGTAAATAACCTTATTTATTTGATCGGCTTCCCATACCAAAGTGTGGCCCAAGGCCTTTTAACGTGGGGACCGAGTGCAGAGTCTAGCCAAGACACGTTTGGTGGCTCTAAAAGTGCCTTCGACCCCGTCGGGGGCATCAGGCACCAGGCGATAAACCGAGCCCTACCGAAGCAGGTGAGAGTCTGAGGGACGATCGGTCTTAACCATGTAACACGAATGCTAGGTTTCCCCAGATCTCATTTCAGGTGGCCTTGACCAACTGAAGCCAATGTAAATAAACTTAGTTGTATTTGTTTACGGTGTCTTTAAAGACTTTAGAGAAGTCTGTCTTGGGGAGGATTCCAGCTACTCCACAATTTCCTCCTTTTTTGAAATGACTACTTCCTCTCGAAGCTGTTTTCTTTTCTTTTCGGATTTATCTTCATAGTTCCTGAAAATGTCCTTTTCCGTTTACTTGAACATTTCTCTACAGGGGCTACTAAAGGCATCGATACATCGAATAAGTCATAAATAAGCTTCACTGGTTCTTCTGATTATATATATTTTCCCCGACTACCTTTTCCTGATCTGGTTTTGATGCCTCATAATAATATTTTTCGGGTCTTTAATTATATACCTTAATCTCCCGATAAGTTTATTAATGACACCAGCCTTCCAGATTTCTTTCCAGTTTCTGTTCTCTTTAAAGAAAATGTTTTCTTCTATTATATAGGATTTTGAATCTGTTTTTATTGTTTTTTTTATTTTCCTTTGGCAACAGTTTATCGAAAACAGATCTTATTTTTTCTCGCGAACTCCGATAGTGACAATCCTGAATTAGTATCTGAGTTTGGTGTCCCAACTTTTACCCTTAAAATTAGTGAACAGATTCGTTTCCATCCGATTTTTGTAATGCTCGCTTGAAAGTGTCAAAAAATCTTTCTGCATTTCAATTAGATCACAGATGCTATGGCGCAGTAGTGACGTGTACAATCAAAAAGGTTTTACAAAAATCTTTGAACACTTTTGTCGTGAATTCTGTCCCATTTTCCGACACAATTATATCAAAAATACCAAATCTAGCGAAGAGTTCATGCAAAAATTTAATTGTACCACTGCTCGTAGGGTTTTCCATTTTATCACCTCTGGTCATTTCAAGAAACTGTCAACCACAATTAGATAATAATGACCTTTATTGGACTTGCAAAAGCTATGTGCAGCCATGCCCAAGAAATATAAGTCTTTTTACATTTTCTTATATTTCTTTGTCCATATTTGACCAAAAACATTGCTTCTTATTAAAGCTTTCCTCCTTGCTATATCGGGATGACCGGAAGTGAAGTCTTTTAATATTCTTTTTGTCAGCTCTCCTGGTATCACCAACCGTTCACCGTACATCAAAATTCCATCAAAGATGAAAATATCTTTTCAGCATTAATCTCTTTGTATTGTTGGTCAATAATTTCTTTCTTTTTCTCTGTGATATATTTGTCTATTTGCTTTGTTCCTATTCTCCTCGATTGTTCCTGGAAATTCCCCTCTGATGTAGCAAAGCACATTTTTGTTTCTATTTCTAATCTTAGGGTTCCTATTACAGTTTCTTCTAATGGTTTACGTAGTTTGGGGATTAAGCTGGATAACCCATCCGCTTGCTTTAATATCTTTGACGAGAGGAACTCCATCTTAAAATTATAATTTAACAGGATTGTTCGCCATCTCTGAAGTTGATTTGCAGTGTGTGTGGGAATCCCTTTTTTGGAACCAAAAATAGACAGTAACAGTCAGTCTTTCATTTAAAACGAAAATCTTCCATGAATGAACCCATGGAACATTTTTACTGCAAAAACTATCCCAAAAGACTCTTTTTCGATTTGTCTGTACCTTTTTTTCTATTGGCAATAAGGTTCTCGACGTATGGATAATCACTTTTACACGGCCGTTACTTTCATTGTGCAACATAAACGGCTTCTAAACCCAAATTGCTCGCGTCGCGTCCAACAATAATATCTTTCTTTGGATCGTAAACGCGTCAGACTCAATGCTGAGGTAAACATCTTTTATTCCTTCAAAAGCATTCTGACTTCGGTACTCCAGTTCGATTTTGAATCTTTTTTCTATTTATTTTTGTGGAGCTTTTAATACGTGCATTTTTGAGATAAAATTATTGTAGTAGTTTGCTAATCCTAAGAATGCTTGTAGAGTTGACATATTTGTTGGGACAGGCATGTTCTTTTTAGCACTTGACTTAAGTGTGTCTGGCTTTCTGCCTTTTAAATCCATAATCTACCCCAAATACTTAATTTTTCATAAAAAGGTCACATTTATCTATAGTAAGTTTCAAGTCCTATTGCTCTATATTTTAAATAGATCTTTGACTTTTTCGGTAAGTTGTTCCGGGTTTTCACTTAATTAAAATGTCGTCCAGGTAGGCTCTTGTAAAATCAATATTATTCAATAGTGTATCCATGATTTGCTGAAAAGACCTAGTGTAACCTTTATTGCGAATGGCAGTCTGTTATATCTCTACAGACCTTTGCGTATCTAAGTTAAATACTTCGCACATCTACGTCGACATGAATCTGGAGGTATACTTCAGACAAATCTAGTTTTGATAATACTTTGCCACCAATTAATTTCGTAATTTCCCGTTCACTATAGTTAGTTTTGGTCAACACATCTAGTTGTTCTAAACTGTATAATTCTTTGCAAATTGAAGCTTCAGCAGCAAAAGGTACTTTTCTTTTCAGCCTAAAAATACGCGTCACATTTTCTTTGATTCTGAATGACCCTTTAGCTTTTGTACACCTCCTAAGACTCTCAGAAAAAAAATCAGGAAATTTCATCATTAATTCTTTTTTTAAAAAATTTTCCACGTTGTTAGAATTAATGCTGATATTATAGCAGATCGAATTAATTGATTGGGTCAAAAGGTCAAATGATTCAATTCAATCCATACCGAACAGATTCTTGGTTCGATTCATAACGAATCCTTCTAATTTTAAAGTTTTCCACATAAATGTTACATTTGTTTAACATTCACCGACAAATTTAAGTTTATTTCCTGTAATGCCGTGTGCAATTTTTTTCCGTTTTTAATAGAGTTTATCTACCAATTTTCTTTAAAGTTTGTGTATTTATCAATATCACATCAGAACCAATGTTCAATTGGAACTTAACCTCTTTATTGTTCATCTGTACTTTTACAAACTTTCTTTTAATTTTTATTTCTGAGTTAACATTTTCTGAGTTTTCATTTTTGCCCGTTCTAATATTTCGGCTTTCTGCACAATTAAACATATTTTCCTTTTAAATTGACATTTCTTATGATAATGAATCTGTCCACAGTCATAACGAGGAATTATTTTACGGGTAAATTTTTTCTTAGTTGTTTTAGTTGAGTTAACTGTATTTTTCATTTTTTTACGGGTAAATTTTTTCTTTGTTGTTTTTGTTTAACTGCATATATTTTTTGCAAGTCCCATTCTTCTATCTTCCACCATATCGTGTCGCATTTTTCTGCGACCATTTGCAAACGGATTTTATGATTTTGCTCCAATTTAGACAAAATTCTAGTTCCAATTTTGCCTTCTTCCGGCGCCGTCAGTCTTCGTACAAAAATAAAGCATTTAAACATATCGGGGTAGGTCGTTTTAATTTGAACTTTTCGAATTATCTATTGACAATCCCAGCAAAAATAGAGTAATACCCAACACATTTTTCTCAGGTTTAAGCACTGCCATCTTGTTGAATGGAGAACTTTTCTTTCCAAATATTTTTTTATAATTAAGACAGTCTCATCAAACGATATCTCACCTGAAGTTTTCGGAAGTATGTAGTTAGCATACTTTCAGTGTTCCCTTTGATAGAATTTCCGGAACAACAGAGGTAGTTTTTTCGTCCGACCAAGGAGCGTAATCTTTTTGAAAAACCTCTTTATAACGGCGAAAATACGTCACAAAAGTTAACTCCGCAGGGCTGTTGTTAAATTCGCTGATTGAATTTTCCCCCGAGTTCTTCAAAAAAGAATTTGGATTGCCTTTTTTAAAACTAAAATAGAACAATTTTCCCAACCGTTCGTTTTGTTTTTCATAGCGTTCTTGGTTCAATCGTCTCTGCTCTTGTATTTTTATAAATTCCATCATTACTTCTTAAAAATCCATGTTTCTTCGTAGGGACGAAATTAAACTGAACCAGTAATTTTCAATTTGTTTTTAGAACAATAATTACTCACAAGCCCACACAGTTTTGGTTTTATGGCATATCAATCATTGTAGTTTATTTAATTCCGAATCTGTTTCATTCATATATATTAGTTATATATAAATTGTAAGCCTAAGTCAACAGAGGTAAATAGTTCCAAGTATTGCTATGAATCACTCACAATTCAATTAAACATCAGTCATTTGTTTACACACAGTTAAATGACCAAACAGTTCTATTTCAAACAATTCAATTTACCATAGGTCATTTATTTGCACTCAATTTAGATGCCAGACAGTTCTATCTGACCCATAGATAGGACCCTCTCGGGTGCAACCACTTCCGGATTGAGTAGAACTGTGAGTGATGACAATAAACGAGTACAACATTACTGGGGCCTCACCATCAGATTGTTAAGTGTCATATCTAGGACATTCGTTGGGGGTGTCTTCCCCTCTGCAGAGATGCAGTCGGGGTATTCTTCAGCCCCAGCCGACTAGGCTCCAAGAATTACTGAACAATTAAAAAAGCTAATTTTATTCAAACAAGGTCAACCTGATAGGAAAACTTTAAATTACTTCGTCTTTCATTAATTCTAAATTTTGGCATTATGCTGAAAATTCGAGTCCTTCGTGGCCAGGCGTTGGTCTTGCTTAACATTCGAATCTTTGTCGGCAGATGTGTTGTGAAATAAGTAAAGTCGACATACATGTAAAATAAGAGATATTTTATTTCTTAGTAACCGGACATTGGCCTAGCGGTTAGAGTGTTCGCCCGGGAGACCTGGGTTCAATCCCAGGTCGAGTCATACCAAAGACTCAAAAAATGGTACTTGATCCCTCCTTGCATAACACAGCATTATAAGGTATGGATCAAGCAATCCAGGGAAAGGAGTAGCGGCCTCCTCTACACCTTGGTGTAGTAGCTATCGAAAAGGGAGCCTGCGGGCTGCCCTCGACTGTGGTCGCCAACTTTAGTTTTTTTATTATTCCTTAGAGAATACGGTGCAGTTTGGTACGCCTACAAACGAAAATAAACTTAGAGTAATCTATCTTGAGGGTGGTTCCAGCCATTCCACAAAAGAAAGTAATGAATGTATATGCAATATCGCATATAAGATATTTCATGACCCTTATTCTTTTGTCTTTTAATAAAAATTATTTTTTTTCTAAACCAAAAACCTGGGATTTTAAAAATTTTTTAGTTTGATATTATACAGATTCAATTCCATTTTTTTTTCTTAATAGCAAATCAACCTTCGTGGGTTACTTAACGCCAAATCACTCCTCGTAGGATAATTTAACTCATAGCTTAGGGAATTCATACCTTTCCCAAGGGTTTTAGTTCGAGAGTGAATGTAATAGATTCACTGGAGTTCAAACACATTTACTACGATGTCACAGTCCAGTATGTTAGCCACAAAGATATCAGGTCTGATGAACGTATCGGTGAGAAACTGACAGTTCCCAAACACCATTGTCTGTGTCTACACCATCCTTACTTATATATGCACGCTCTATCAATGATACTGAGCACACTTTATTGTTAATTTATTTGCATAGAGCAAACAACATTATCAATATATATATATATACATATATATATATTAAAGTTTGTTACTTAAAGTTTAAAGCTTCTGATACAATCATCAAATCTACCCAGTCATAGTAGAATAGAGCACTTTTTTATAACTTTTTATCATTTGCATCTTATCTTCACTTATGTATATATAAGTATATTGTCATCCACAGACAGACAGTTTCGTTGTATTACAACTCTTCAGTGTGGCTAGACAAACGAAATTCTTCGAGCTGGGATCGAAATCTGGCTGACTCTACGTCAGTCGGATATCTTACCTCAGAGCGATCCTCATTCTCTGCGTAAGTAAGGGAATTTTTTAAGTAAATATTTTTACATATATGCTATCAGTCGCCAGATTGCTTAATTGATAAGAAGAACTTTGCGATTACTCGTATGTGGCAGTTGGCAAATTCCCCACTTGAGTGCTCAACCCACTGAGGGGAGCATATATATATATATATATGAAACCACGCTGACAGCACTGATATAACTGACTTTCTCTGTCCAATCGTACCTATTATCAATTGCTCCTTGTCGGTCTTCCTGGCGGCATCCAGAGTCTGCACAGAGCTGACGTATGGAAATTTTGATGGCTGGATAACACTGGTGCATCCATAAGTAGCAGTCCACAAGAGCAGGTCACTAATGAGTTCGTCCTTACTTCTCCAGCTGTGCCCGGCATTTCTTATTCCTCTTAGTAGAAAGATTTTCGAGATCGGAGGTAAGTGGGCTAACAGCTGCTGTTTTGTGGGATGCTGCTTCCTAGACATGTTCAAAACAGCACGCATAGTTCTCATCTAGCTCTTCCTCCGAGCATTTTTTTGCCTCTGGGTGGTGCACCCAAACAGTAATACTGACACAGCCACAGCTTCTGGATCAAGCAGCAATAGTATTAGCTACTAAGTGAGTGTAAATGAAACAGAGTTTATGCATTTGAATCCTCTGAAATTGGTCGGCCTGTTCACATATCTCAACAGCAACATCTCATCCACTGAAAGAGATGTCAACATTCTCCTAAGGGGTGGACTGTTGTTGATATATGGTGCCTAATCTCTTTGATAAAAACAAAGAGGTTTTCTTCCAAATGTTATGATAATCCGTGTAAATGCTATGAATATAACAAATAAAAATGACATTTTCTGAATAAAGTAAGTGAATTTTCTACCGCCTTTTTGTTCTTTCTGACATTTTCCTACAATTAACATATAAAATGCCAACCTAGTCGGCTGGGGTTGCAGAATACTTCGACTGCATCACTGCTGAAGGGAAAGTCTCCCACTACGTGTGTCCTGATATGACATGAAACCATTTAATGGTGAGGCTCCTGTATTGGAGCTTTGGGGAATGTATAATACCCTTTCATTGCCATTGCTTCCAGGTCCACTCTAACCCGGAGTGTTAGCAACTGATAGGGTCCTATCTATGCCTCACATAGAACTGTTTGACATTTAAACCGCGGGCAAACAAATGATATTTGCTAAATTGAATTATTAGAAATAGAAATCTTTGATCATTTAACTGTGTATAAACAAATGACTGGTGTCTAATTGAATAGTCAGGTATATATACTCTGAACCATTTAACTGTGTGAAAATGAATGAATAGTGTTCAATTGAAGAATTAGTGTAAAATAGCAATGCGTGTAATTACAGTGTACCAACAAATTATTAATATTGAATAGAATTATAAGTGTTTGATAGTAATAGTTGAAACCATTTAACTGTGTAAAAGCAATAGCAATAGTAGTGTACAAACAAATAAGTTGTAGCTCATTTAAAAATGAAATTACCTACAAACTATTCACTTTCAATTCGTATATGTATGTCCATTTAAATGTGTGCAAACAAATGATTCATTGATTATAGAATTATTCGTGCTTGATTGAAATGCTTGAAACCATTTAACTGTGTGGAAAAAATGAGCTCAGGCTTATTGAAAAATTTTATCTACAGAATATGTTCAAAAATCATATATTTAATATATGTATAAAGAGGATTTGGCATTAAGTAACCTACAATGTTTGATATGCCATAAAACCCAACCCAACCCAACCAAACCAAACCGTATAATTACTTGATCGCGTATTATTTTAAAAAAGAAGCATGAAAGATGCAAAGCTGGTATTGAACAAGAAGACCATATTAGAAATGTTAGGATGGTCCTTCAAATTTACTCCCTTGTGAGGATTTCGCAGTGTTTTGAAAATAACGAACAGCAGAGAAAACATCGTATGAAATTGGCTACGGTATAGTTCTTGGAATTTGACTATTGTCACAGAAGACGCGGTGCTATACGAGGAATACCATAATAGAAATGATAGGATGGTCCTTCAGATTTACTCCCTTTTGTGGATTTCGCAGTGGTCGGAAAATAACGACTTGCGGAGAAAACATCGTATGAAATTCACTGACGGTATAGTTCTAGGAATTCGAATCTTTTCACAGAAGGCACAGTGCTATCAGAAGAACTTATTAAAAATAACATGATTATCTACTTATCAAAGGAATATGCAAAAAATGATATGTTCTTCTGATCGGAAGAACTTCTTAACAGATATAATATGATATTCCTACAGATGTTTTCCTGTTTGTGTATTTTGCAGCGGGTTGAAAATAGGGTCTAGTATAGGGATTCGACTTTAGTCGCACTAGGCAGTAAAGAGGTAAATAACTGTCAACGAGGTTCTTTTCATTCCCTCATTAGGATACACGAGATTTATTACGTTTTATATGATTATTTCTATATCTCTGCTGACACGATCACCCTGGCTCGTGATCAAAGTTGCTAAACAGGGTAGGGAACCACATATATTCATTAATATCTAAATCAATAATTATTATTGAAAGTAGATTAGTCGAAGTGCTTGACCGCTGATAAATGAATCACTTTTCTTTGTGAGTCTGTAGCGATGTGGTCCAGTGATCAGTTACCACTGGCCCACTTCCGGTCGCTAGAATAATAATCTCAATAACAACAATACCTCCAAGATTTTCACTAATTATCATCCTTATCTTTGAGTGCCGTATTTCTGAGACGAGGTCTTTCGACTCTAATACAGGGAGTTAACTAGAACTGTTACCGCAGGTAAGAATAATTCTCCTATTGTGGAGTAAGGATTAATAAGAGAATCTCGCAGATCCATTGAGTTCGGTCCTCACTGGACGCCCCTTACTTACAGCCTTTTGCCAAAGCTAATCGATGGTTTCTTTGTTCTCGCACTGTTAATGGGGCTAAGAATAACCTGACTGTAACCCCTTGCAGTGGGGTAAGAACCACTCTAAAAGGGGTGTGCTGGAGATCAAGGAAGTGGGGAGTACTCCTTCATTGCCATTACTCTCTGGTCCACTTTGACTCGGAATGTAAGTATCTGTCGGAATCCTATTTATTAGTCAAATTTATCTTTTTAAATCATTTATCTTCAGTAACTCTTAAAAAACAACTTCACAAAACAGAAATGTTTATATGAATGCAATTCTCTAACCTCTTGGCATAGAATTATCCTCGGTGGTTTGACATGCTTTTAAAATCAATCAATTAATCCAGTTGAATGAATGGAACAGGGAGTAAGGGCCATAGAAGATAGACTCTACACTCCCCAGACCTCCATAACTAGTGTCTCACCATCGGATGCAGGATATGTAATGGTTTAAACGTTACACGCTTTAATACATTAAAAAAAAACGTTTTTTCTTGAATATTCTCTGCTGAAATCCGAATGCATCTAATATGAGTAAAACGTCTTTTATGGCTGTCAAATACGGTGCTTGATTAACCACAGTTTTATGAATGAACCATTTTTTAAAAATCTGAAACTTTTGAAATGTGGGTGCAAAATTTTACTATACAGTTTTTTTTTTTTGCTTTTTTTTGCATACAGCTGCACAGCTTAGAGGAAACAGCGAACAATAATAATAATAATAATAAAGTGAGAAAGTAAAGTTAGCGACCGTAGTCGAGGGGGACCAGAAGGCTACCTTTTCAATAGCTACTACTACTGTAAGGGAAGGCGCAACTCCTTTCCGTGGATTGCTCCACTTTACCCTTGATACCTACCTTATATTGCCGAGTTTTAAGCAAGGAGGTATCAAGTACCATTTTAAAAGTGTTTGGTATGACGCGACCTGCGATTGAACCCAGGTCTCCCGGACCATTTGCAAACACTCTAATAATAATAATAATAATAATTAGAAGATGAGAAAAAAGAAGAGAAAACCTGCGGAATAGTGGACTCTTTGCCGTTCCAGCTGACCGCAGCGTAAAAATTCTAGAATGCGAAAAGAGAAATAGGTACCTTGACCTGGCTAGAGAACTAAATACATCTATGAAACAGGAAGGTGACAGTGATACCAACTGTTCAGTCACTAAAGGATTAAGACTGGAGGAGTAGGAAATAAGAGGACAAAAGAGAGATCATCTAAATTACGGCATTATTTAGATCTGCCAAAATACGGAGAAGATCCATTGAGACTTGAAGAGATTTGCTATCACTCAGACTCCAGTGAGAAACCATCTGCTAATGCTGGTGAAAAAAAACTCTCAAAAGAGTAAAATAATAATAATAATAATAATAAAATACCTAGACCTGGCTAAAGAACCGAAAAAAACTGTGGAATATGAGATAAACGGTGATACCAATTGTAACTAGTGCTTTTGATAAAATCGTTAATGATTGATACAGGGACGGGAGGACTTGGAAATAAGAGGACGCGTAGAGACCATCTAAACTACGGCATCGTTACGATCGGATAGAATACAGAGAAGAGTCTTGGAGACTTGAGGAGTTCTGCTGTCACTCAAAATCCTATGAGAAACCATCGACTAACGCTGGTGTAACAAACTCTCCGAAAAAGAATATTAGAACTAGAAAACTACTTGAGACAAAATCTTTAGCTGAAACCTTATCAAAGGAATAAATACTTTGCCTGTACCCCTCGTTAGATACTCGGGGCCAAATCTGAAGTAGACCAGAGATGAACTTAAACAAATAGACCAAAAAACAAGAAAACTAATGAACATGCACAAGGCATTACATCACAGAGACAACGTTGACAGACTATATGTATCAAGAAAATAGGGAGGAAGAGGACTTGCCAGCCTCGAAGACAGCGTTGACGCATCGATACAACGACTCGAAGACTACATAGAAAAACACGAACGAGGATTGATTACAGCCATCAGAAACAATTCTGACAACACAATAGACAAAAGAATCACAATAACTAGGAAACAAAACTGGGAAGAAAAGCAACTCTATGGGCGTTTTAAACGACGAAGAAACAATATCTCACACGACAAAACCTGGACCTGGCTAAGAAAAGGAAACTTTAAGAAAGAAACAGAATCTCATCTAATAGCAGCACAAAACAACGCCATAAGAACCAATCATATAAAAGCGAGGATAGATAAGACTCAACAAAATAGCAAATGTAGGCTATGTGGTGACTACGACGAAACGATCAATCACATAATATGCGAATGTCGCAAATTAGCACAGAAAGAGTACAACACTAAATACGACTTGGTGGGCAAGGTGATCCACTGGGAAATTTGCAAGAAATTTAAATTTGACCATACGAACAAATGGTATATCCACAATCCAGCACCTGTTCTAGAAAATGACACACATAAACTCCTATGGGACTTTGACATACACACGGATCACCTAATCTTGGCCAGAAGACCAGATCTTATAATAATCAACAAAAAAAAAAGAAAAAAGAGAATTTGCAAAATTGTCGACTTTGCTGTCCCGGCTGACCACAGAATAAAACTGAAAGAATGTGAAAAGAAGGATGAGTACCTCGACCTTGCTAGAGAATTGAAAAAACTATGGAACATGAGGGTGACGATTGTACCAATTGTGATTGGTGTTTTTGGAACAGTAACTAAAGGATTATTAAAGGACCTGAAGGACTATGTAGTTGGCGGACGAGCGGAGACCATCCATACAATAGCAATATTGAAGACAGCCGGAATACTGAAAAGGGTCCTGGAGACTTGATAAGACTTGCTGTTACTCAAACTCCAGTGAAAGATCATCAGCTAACGCTTATGTGAAAAAATCTAAAGGAGTAAATAATTATAAAGTGTGTAAGACTAGATAAAACTGGGTTGGGAAGATGATCTACAGAGAATTGTAGAAGAAATTTAAATTTGACCATGCGAATAAGTGATATATGCACAACTCAGAATCCATCATGGAGAATGAGAAGCACAAAGATCTCTGGGATTTTGGGATACAAACAGACCGCCTTATCTCAGCTAAACGACCTGACCTCGTGATAGACAACAAAAAGAAGAGAATCTACAAAATAGTGGACTCGGCTCTCTTGACAGACCACCGCCTAACATTAAAAGAAAGCAGAGAGATAAATATCTAGACCTTGCTAGAGAACTAAAAAAAAACACGGATCATGAAAGTGACGGTTGTTGTTGTAATTGTAATTGCCATTGTACTTAGTTAACTTAAAACAATATCCAAAGGATTGACAAAAGGACTAAAAGGCTTACAAATAGGGACTGTCCAGACTAACATTACTAAGATGGAGAAAAGTCTAGGAGACTTGAGGATATTTACTGTTACTCAGAAGGGATTGAAGAGTTGGAAATCAAAGGACGAGCCGAGATCATTCAAATCGCAACATTTTTGTGGTCAGCTAAAATACGACTTCAAATAATGATAATTATTATGATAATAGCACAGAAGGAGTATAAGACTAGACACGACTGGGTTGGAAGGTGATCCACTGGGAGATGTGCAAGAAATTTAAATTTGACCATACAAACAAATGATATATGCACAACCCAGCATCTGTCCTAGAAAATGATACACATAAACTCTAATGGGAGTTTGAAATACAGACTGATCACCTAATCTCGACCAGAAGACCAGACCTTATAATAATCACACACAAAAAAATTGTCGACTTTGCTTTTCCGGCTGACCACAGAATAAAAAGGAAAGAATGTGAAAAGAAGGATAAATACCTCGACCTTGCTAGAGGATTGAAAACAACTGTGGAACATGAAGATGACAATTATACCAATTCTGATAGGTGCTTTTGGTACTGTAACTAAAGAACTATTAAAGGGACTGGAGGACTTGGAAGTTGGCGGCCGAGTGGAGACCATCCAAACGACAGCATTATTGAGAACGGCCAGAATAGTGAGAAGAGTCCTGGAGACTTGTGGAAACTTGCTATCACTCAAATCTCAGTGAAAGACCATTCGCTAACGCTGATGCGAAAAGCTCTAAAGGAGATAATAATAATGATAATAATAATAATAATAATAATAATAATAATATCAAAGCGAGTAAAATAGCAACTATAGGTTATATGGTATTTGATATTAAACCGTTGATCACATAAGTGAATGCACTAATCTAGCTCAAAAAGTAAACAAAAACAGATTCGACTGGGTGGGGAAGCTGATCAACAAGAAGCTGTAATTTTACCATAGTAACAAATGACATTTCCACAAACCATAATCCCTCCTCGATGCAGAGAGTTCACTGAGTCTTTAAGATACAAGCAGATTACCCAAACTAGACTAGAAGACTAGATCTATTTTTACTTAATACGAAGAAAATTACTTGCTATTTAGTGGATTTTGCTGTTTCAGTAGATCACAGAGTGAAAGTAAAGGAAGACAAAAAGCTGAAAAAATACCTAGACCTTGCCAGAGAACTGAAAGTATTTGTAATTGGATCGCTTGAAAGAGTTCTCAAAGGCTAATCAAAGAGATTGGATTAATTGGAGATTAGAGAAAGAATTGACACCATCAAGTCCACAGCACGAATAAATTCATCTAGGATACTTAGAAGAGTTCTGAAGATCCAAGGATTCTTCTTCTTGATCTCTGCGTACAACCAAACCTTCGTAAAAAAAAATGCTTTATATATCTGGTCATAATAATTTTCTTTTCCTGATTGTTTATATCATTGTTTTATTGTATCCCTTAAGTTTCGAACTGATATTTCCGTTTCTTCAAACAATTATATTTCTTTTCGATTTCCTGTTTCCTGGTTAAGATATTGACCTGCATTTGATAAGGAGGCTCAAGTCCTGGGATTTAGAGAATCTATAGAACCCCAAAACTACCATTACTCTGAGGTCTACTCTGACCCAGAATGGAAATATTTGTTAGGGTCCTATTTATGAGCCAAAAAGAACTGCTAAATCATTTCCTTGAGGATTATCAATTTTGGGAATTTGAATCCATACAGATTTATGCAAATTGTTTCTTTAAGCCAAGAATACTTGATCAATAGAATTAATGTTAAATAATAATATTGGGAACCATTTTAACTGTGTTCAAACAAGTGATTAATATCAAATAGAAATATCAATGTTTGATAGCAATCCTTGAAACTATTTAATACAATCAAATAATTGATATTAAACAGAAATATTAGTGTTAAAAAGCAATAATTGAAAGTATTTAACTGTTTGCAAACAAATAATTAATATTAAATAGAATTATTAGTGTTAGATAGCAATACAAGGAACCATTTAACTATGAGAAAAGTTATGATATCAAATTGAATTTTTCACGTTAGATAACAATACTTGAAACCATTTAATTAATTGCAAACGAATGAGCCCTGATTCGTTTAAAAACAGTTAATTACAAACTATTCCCTTGCATATATATATATATATATATATATATATATATATATATATATATATATATATATATATATGTGTGTATTTGCTATTAAATAACCCACAAGGGTTGATATGCCATATAATATCAGCCACATCTCGACCTTCTTTACCACCATCTTTTCTTCCCTTCTCATTTAACCTATTTTTCTTTTAAAAACATGTTGCTACCCACCCTTCTGATTTAATCTCATTATATTTCACTGCAAGCCACCATCATTTCCTCTTCCGATCTACCTAACTGAATAGTCGTCTTTCGGAACAACTCTTTCCACGCCTTGGACCCCACCCCCGACAAAAAAAAGCAGAAACCAATTAAACTGATTGGAAGTTTTTATGCACTTGGCCGTCGTAATCATCACCTGTGCCGAACTGTATCGACAAAGGTATACCTAACAGTTTGTCATCGGTTACTGTTCTAGTTTTTGCCATCTACCTCCATCCACACCAGCTCTAGACACTCGCCACTCAGTTTATGTGTCTTTCTGTCTTTCTTAATGGCCGTGTCCGGTGAGTGCAAGGTCAGTGAATGGTCGTGTGAGTCATTTATTTGTACATGAGAATATTCAACAAATTGTTTAACTGCACTTTGCCAGAAAAAATATTCTGAGTCGCTAGTTTCACATTTCACGTGCCTGTTCGTGATTATCTATCTATCTATCTATCTCAGTCTATTCAAACCTATTCATTTAAGACTGTTCATCTCTCTCTCTCTCTCTCTCGCTCTCTCTCTCTCTCTTTATATATATATATATATATATATATATATATATAATCTTCATTCCTACATGGTCTGTGTGCTTTTTTTATCTTTTATCATCTGTTATCTATTAATGTATAGCTTTTAAGATCTCTATTTCCAATTATACTAATTTGCATCTATGTCTGTTTCTCTCTCTCTCTCTCTCTCTCTCTCTCTCTCTCTCTCTCTCTCTCGCATGCTTTCTACAGCTGTCCCTCTCTCTTTCTTATATATATATATATATATATACTCCAAAAATAAATTCTCATATTCCCGAGGAAGCTCCTGAAGTAACAAGGAGTACAATTAAACCATTGGATAGAGTAAGATTTCTTTCCATCTTCGGAACAAAATTTATTCTGATACAATTGAAATAATTAAACGTTAAACTTAACAATTGAAAATAATTTCAATTTTGTTCGGAAAAGTTTTGTTGGATAACAACTTTTTTATATTACTCCTTGCAATTTTTTCCTCTGAGATTTGAGCGACAGTAAATTTCCTCTTGAGTTTAAGATTCTTCTGAGTATTCGAGCTGATCTTAACAGTGCTGTGGTCTGTGGATAGTTTTAATTCTTCCACTGAAATCTAGTTGCCTTAGTCTCTTTTCTAGGCCTTTTATGATTGTTCCATTGGCACCAACTATAACTGGTATTACCTTCACCCTCGTCTTCCACAGTTTTTTTTTTGCTGCTCCCTAATAAAATCTTTGTACTTGTCTATCTTTGCCCTTTCTTTTATTTCCTCCGGAACAGCAAAATCTGTTAGATGTTATTTTTTCTCGTTAATCAATACTGCGTCTGGTCGGGATTTAGTGATCCGTTTGTATCGCAAAGTTCCAGGGAATCGTATGCGTCTCATTTTCTAGGAAAGATTCTGGTTTTTGCATATACCACTTGTGAGTATTTCCGTCTTTTGCGCAATTCTTAGTGAATCACCTTTCCCACCCAGTCATGCCTAATTTTGTTTCCCTTTATGCCTGTTTATTGCATTCGCTTATGTTATTAACTATATCATCTCTACATTTACTGTGTATTATCAATATTTGCTTATGGTATCACTTAAAATATTCAGTTTATTGTCTTTATTTTCATTGTTATACTTACATCGTTTTGGCCGGTAAGTTCTTCGGCCTTTGTCAGGTGTAAAATGTCGAACTCGGGGGTCAACACAGAACCTCAAACTGAACTCTATTTAATTCACGGGGTAGTTTGTTCTGATTCCATTAACCATAATTGGGAGTAAGTGTTAAACAATTGTAAGTGTTCCTTGTTATCTACCTGTTGTCGGGATCGAACCTGCTGATGATTTCACTTAGAAGCACTTTTTAACAAAACGTCTATATCCGTTGCGCCATATATCCCGCTGGCCTTCCTTAGTACATTATTTTGTTGCAGCAAATCCACTTGATGAAAATTTATTTCCTTCTTGTTAATTTACACTGGGTCTTGTCTTCTGGTCAGGATTAGATGATTAATTTGGAAATCCAAAATAATTTTTCAGTTTTTAGCAAGAAAACACAATTTTTGGCCGGCTTTGACTTTAATAAAAATATAAAGACATAGAAATAAAAGAAGCTATCAAGTAAAGGTAAGTTCTAATTTTTACATGGCGAATTTTGTGTATTAATTCATGTGAAAAGTATTCGTTTATTCTATAAATCGTTCGTAACTTTAGATTACACTGATTAAAAATTAATGTATTTTGTTCTAAGGAATATAAATAGTATTCGTTTAAAAATCCGTTTTTGAGTTATCGATAAACAATAACCCTAAAAGATGTAACTTTATAGGTTGTTACAATAAAAAGAAACTAAGAAATAAAAGTGTTCTTACAATAAAAAGACGCTAAGAAGTAACAATGCTAAAATTTCTCATCATAATTTTTTTTGTTTAAATTAAAAATAGTATCCTAAAAAAAAGTGCCGTTGGTTTGAAACATTGTCCTGATTTTTTTCAGTTCACTAAAAAACTAAGAATTTTTTAACTGTTAGTACTAAATTACGAAACAATAATTTTCGAAAATGCATCAAATTGAATTTCGGTAATGGAATCGGTGTCATATTTAAACACAGCGAGTATTAAGGAGAACTGAATAGTTGCACGTGCTTTTTGTACTTATTTATGAAGAACTATGAAAACTTCCATGAATCGACCAATTTTCATTATCGAATTAAAAAATGTAATCAGCAAAATTCAAAAACTAAATTTTGTACTTTTCCTTATTATAAACAAATTAAAGTGTATGAACGGTTTTACTACTCAATGACATGTCTTTTCTGTGTTTTAAGTCGACACGTAAATGCCAAAACAAAATTTCTCCTTTATATATATATGTATATGTATGTAAAACAAAACGCTACAAATTATTAAAACTGTAAAAACTCAACAGTCAACTCAAATCTACACTAACCCTGATGACGACCAAAAGTATGGTCGAAAGCACTTGGGCAGAGGATATAGGACAATTCCTTTACCGTCTAGATCCCGACACTAAGAAAATAACAAGGAGTCTTTTGTTCCATCGTCTTTAACAAAACTTGCTTGAATATATATATATATATATATGTGTGTGTGTGTGTGTATGTGAAATATCAAATATATAATATTGAAAAGAAAGCATGTTAATCCCTCATTTCACAATTTTTAGTTTCACAATCTCTTATTCGGCAGGTCTACTTGCGTGATTTGAAACTGAAGGTTTTTGTTTGGATGTTTTTCTAATTATTTTCTCATGAGAGTTTTCACTGTTGTTTGAGTGACAGCAAGTCTTCTCAAGTCTCAAGGACTCTTCTCAGTATTCTGGCTGATCTTAGTAGTGCTGTAGACTATATGGTCTCCACTTGTCCTCTTATTTCCATACCTTCAAGTCCCTTAACTAATCCTTTGGAGATTGTTCTTACTGCACCAATTACAATTGGTATCACCGTTATGTTCACTTTCTATTGATTTTTGTTCTCTAGCTAGGTCCAGATATTTATCTCTTTTTCGCTTTCTTCTAATTTTACTCTGTGGTCTGCCTGGACGGCAAAGTTCACTATTTGGCAGTTTCTCTCTTTTTTTGTTGACTATCGCTAGGTTTGATCATTGACTATCACTAGAAGATCTATTATTATCTCAAAATCCAAGATAACTCTGTACGTCTCATTCTCCAGGACAGATTCCAGGTTATGCATATACCACTTGTTCGTATGGTTACATTTGAATTTCTTGCACAGTTCAGGTGAATAACTTTTACCACCCAGTCGAGACTTGTCTCAAATGCTTTTTGCCCTAATTCACACTATCGCTTATTATATGATTGATTTTTCCTCTCTGTCACCACATAACCTACATTTACTCTTTTGTTGTGTCTTATCTATTTTTGATTTAACATAGTTCGTCCTTATGGCGTTTTTTGTGCTGCTGTTAGAAGAGATACAGATTCTCTTTTAAGGTTTTCCTTTCTTAGCCATATCCAAGCCTTCTTGTGTGAAATTTCGATTGTTTGTCGCTTCAAATATCCATACTATAGTTTTTCTTCCCATTTTCGTTTTCTAGTGATTATTGTTCTGCCGATTCCTGTGTTGTTTGTGTTGTTTTTAGTCGTAGTGATTAGTCTTCTTTGCTCTTTTTTATGTAGTCTTCGAGTCGTCGTATCGATATCTGGACACCGTCTTGTATGCTGGTGAGTCCTCTTCCTCTTTTTCTTGACACATATAGTGTACCTATGTTACCTCTGGGATGATAAACCTTGTGCATCGTCATTAGTTTTCTTGTTCTCTGGTATCTTTGTTGAAGTTCAACCCTCGTACATTTTGATAATGGTCCCGAGTATCTTACAAGGGGGAATAGCCTATGTGTTTATCTCTTAGATGAGATTTCTGCTATATAGTTTAATTTCGAGTAGTTTTCAAGTTCTCTTGTGATATTCTTATTTATTCTTTCTTTCATCTCTACTTGTTTGATAGTGTCCGCTTCCAATATTCTCAAGTACTCCTGAGTTTCATTTTCTCTGAGCATTCTGATTTAATTTGATTTGGTAGTTCTCTTCCTTCCGTCGTTTGCCGTTTTCCGATTATTATTATTATTATTATTATTATTATTATTATTATTATTATTATTATTTACCCCTTTAGAGTTTTTCACATCAGTGTTAATTGATGTTTTTTACTGGAGTTTGAGTGACAGCAAATTTCCACAAGTCTCCAGGACTCGTTTCAGGATTCTGGCCGTTCTTAGCAATGCTGTCGTTTGTATAGTCTCTGTCCGTCCGCCTATTTCCAAGTCTTCCAGGCCTTTTAATAATCCTCTAGTTATTGTGCCTAAGGCACCGATCACAATTGGCACAATCGTTACTTTCATGTTCCACAGCTTTTTCAGTTCTCTAGCAAGGTAGAGGTACTTATCCTTCTTTTCACTTTCCTTTAGATTTATTCTGTGGTCCGCCGGGACAGCAAAGTCGACATATTATTATTATTATTATCATTATTATTATTATTATTATTATTATTATTATTATTATTATTATTATTATTTCCTACGATATTTTTCAGTTAAGTACAATTCATTTTTACTGCCGTTAGAACTGCCCTTTTAGTTTTTTAAATTGTCCTCATAGGTTTTAGTTTTCAAACGAACGGTAATAGAACTGAATATATTTATATATATATATATATATATATTGTGGACTACAAACAGTTAGATCCAAAATTCACGCTAAAAGTACAGCTCAGAAGTCAGAAATAAAGATATTTTTAGTTGAAATACTTGAAAACTATCCGGGGTTCTGTATACTCGCAGGCATAAATTGGTGAAGGTTATCTAACTTCCAAAATAATCTTTTTGTTCTGGTTATCAACAAATATAATCGATAATATCCACCGGCTCTTAAGTGTTCATAATGATGTTGAGTTGGATTTTATCTATAAAATACCGGACAGAGTTGTGGTAATTGAAGCTAACTTTGCCTTCATGTTTCCAGTTGTTTTTCAGTTATTATTTTTTGTATTTAACATGACTTGTACTTGTGTTTAGCAGAATGCTGCAATACGGGTTCGAGTCCGAAGAAAGTTAAATACTTTAAATGAGATTAATAGAGGGGCTTGTAGGGTAACGGTTATCCTCACAGGAAATGAACTCAGCGACCCGATTTCACATTTCTGAAAAGGCTGTTTGCATTTCACGTAGAGCTAATACCTTTTGGAAAATTATGCATCAAACTATTCACTCTCCAACTATGGATAAATAGTAGGGTAGTCTGTGCTCTTTAATATTGGTATGTCAACTGGTCTAGGAGAAGGAAAACTATGAATACAAATCTGATAAACTCCGCTTAAAAATTGACTTTCTTTCGCATTTTTGTGGCTGATAGGTTGGGTAAATACATATTTTAAATGATTACACCGAAAAAAATTTCTAAATTTAATTTTTGTTTCACAAGAAATATGAAAAATGAAAATACCCGGCCATTATTTGTTGAATTGCCTCCTCTGTAACCATATAGGAAGGGGTATTTTTCATTATAGATACTAATATGTCCTGGAGGATCTCTTTTAGGGAATATGCAATTGATAACTACGAATCAGGTGACCGAAAGAAGGGCGATGGTGTTCATTTTTTTTTTTTAAGTTGTTTTAGAAAAGCCTTTGAGTTAAGCTGGTGATTTCTTTCATTCTGATCCATAATTTTGTGATACATTTGTAAAAAAAATATTTGTCAATCTTGAACGGATTAATTTTATTGTATAAACACCCACGGTTTTCGGAAATAGATTCGAATAACCCCAAATCTTATTTTATTAACACAACTACAAATTATGAGTGTGGGTCATGGTTGTCTTTTGATGGCTCTTTTTATTCTCATCCATAGAAGCCACTCTTATAGATGAGCAGCTGTAGTTCCCCGATCGAACTGACGATCCTGTGCATTAAGTCGCAAAACTCACGTCCAGGATCAGGTTAGGTATTGAGTTTGGCTGTCAATGGGTTTATTCAAATACCTTCATGTCCATCATGCTGCTTCCCATGTGTACGTAAAAAAAAAAAAAAGAAAAAAAAGGGGAGGGCTTTAATTTCCCTTAAGTTTTAACTTAGTTAAAGTCCAGGGCTAGGGTAAATTAGTCAGAGTTTTCGGTATATTTTCACCTATCTCCTGATACTGGCACTAAAATGCGTTTTCTTGTAGCATTGGGACTTTTACTTATGGTGTTTAGTTTTCTTCTAAGCTACTGTTGGGTGGGTGGGGTTTCATAACAGTTTTAAACTTTTAGAAAAGTCGAAACTTTTTTGCCGTGTACGCTGACATTTGGGCTGAGTCATATATTCAATTTGGGTTTATAGTAAAAGTGTCTTTACATTTAAAACACATAGTACAAGCAAATATTTTACAAAGAATAAAGCAGCATACAATTTTGTAAAATTTTCGGCATTTTAAATTAGTAGGACTTAAAGACATACTAACCAATATTGAAGCTATTTTTTCTGCTGGCACAAGCGAGTTTACGTCCTTTCTGTTCTATTTCTCTGTTTACTTATTAATGAATTTAAATATATTTTGGGGAAGTCTACTCTTTGGGAGGGGGGAAACTAAGTATTTCGTCATTTTTTGGTGGGGTTTGTGTGGTGGCATTGGGATTTTTAGGCCGTTTAGTTTTCTTCTAAACTACTGTTGGGTAAGGGGGGGGAATATTAACCATACGTAGAATACTTGAGGGCGTACGGGCAAAAAACCTACAAGCGACAAACCTACAAGCTGTTATTTGTCGACTTCACCAAGGTCTTCGAATCCATTCACAGAGGAAAGATGGAACAAATCCTACTAGCATACGGCGTACCTAAAGAAACCGTAGCAGCAATAACGATTCTCTATAGAAACACTAAAGTTAAAGTACGTTCACCGGATGGAGACACAGAATACTTCGACATTGTAGCAGGAGTACTACAAGGAGACACGCTAGCCCCATACCTCTTTATTATCTGTCTAGATTACGTGTTTAGAACATCGATTGATAAAATCAGAGAAAATGGCTTCGAGCTGACAGAGAAAAGAAGCAGAAGGCACCCCGCAAAAACAATACCGACGCCGACTACGCCGATGACATAGCGATACTGGCAAATATACCCAACCAAGCCGAAACACTACTGCATAGTTTGGAACGAGCCGCCACAGGCATTGGCCTCATGTCAATGCACACAAAACGGAATATATGTGCTATAATCAAACAGGCGACATCACCACACTAGATGGAACCCCTCTTAAACTAGTAGACAAATTCACCTACCTAGGAAGCAGCGTCTCATCAACCGAAAAGGACATCGACACGCGGCTAACGAAGGCATGGACACCTATCGATAGGCTATCGATCATATGAAAATCAGACCTGACCGATAAAATGAAACGTAGTTTCTTCCAAGCAGCGGTCGTATCGATACTGCTATATGGGTGCACTACTTGGACGCTAACTAAACTGCTGGAGAAGAAGCTAGACGGCTATTACACAAGAATGTTGCGAGCAATATTGAACAAGTCCTGGCGACAGCACCCGACAAGGCACCAACTATACGGCCACCAGCCTCGCATCACGAAAACTATCAAGTTAGACGAACCAGACATGCAGGTCACTGCTGGAGAAGCAGGGACGAGCTAATAAGTGATGTACTCCTATGGATCCCCACATATGGCCGGGCAAAAGCAGGACGACCTGCTCGAACATACATTCAGCAGCTATGTGAGGATATGGGATGTGGCCCTGAAGACCTACCAGAGGCGATGAACGATAGGGAGAAGTGGTGAGAGAGGGACAGGGATATCCGTGCCTGCGGCACATGATGATGATGATGACAAATTATGACCCCATGATATTATTTTTACTATTTTACTCCTTGCAGGTATTTAACACCTTTTTCACTGGTTGTTTTTCACTGAGGTCTGAGAACGAGAATGTCACTTCAAGTCGTCAGAACTCTTCTTGTTGTCTTTCTGTTGTTTTAAGAGTTTTGTGATCTTGATGGTCTCAATTCTTTCTGTGATATCCAGTGACTTCGGTCTCTTTTCCAGAACCACTCCAAGTGCACAACTAGTATCACCTTCACCATCATATTTTACAACATTTTCTGGTCTCTGTCAAGATCTCGTTATATGTCTGTATTTTCGATTTGTTTTACTTACACTATGGTTCGCTGTGTCTTCAAAATCCACAAGATGGCACGTTCTTTTTAAAAAAATGTTTCTGTTAAGTAATCTTAAGTTTAATTTTCTAGTCGGGATTCGTTTGTATCTAAAATTCTCAGAGAATTGTGTGCGTCTCATTTTCTAGAACAGATTTTGGTTTGTGGATATACCATTTGATAGAATGGTCAAATTTTAATCTTTTGTACTATTTTCAGTCAAAATCTTTTCCTGACCAATCATGCCTTTTAAAAAAAAATTCTTTTGTATTATGTGATGTATTAATGGAAGTGTCTGTGGTGTTATTATTATCGTCGTAAGAAACTGACTTTGTAATTCGAGTTCAAATTGTTAATAAAACTGTGTGCGTTTCTCTCTGTGTATCTCGGAATGGCATGAATCCATACATATTTTTCATCCGACAATAAGGAAATAGTGGGGAAGACTGGGCTCTTTAGCCTTTCTACAACAACTGGTGAAAGAGAGGGAAAAGGAAAAATCTGAATTCAAACCAGCTGTACTCTGATTAAAAAAGACCTTGTCTCACATCCTGTCCTTGGCGAAGAGCTTGGATAAATAAACAATTGGGCTGTTATTAGAAAACCCATTTCTGATGCTAAATTTGATGGTGTGATGAATGAATTTGGAATTAGTATCATTCAAAGAATTAATTACGAAATCCCTTAGGAAACAATAGTTATTGAATTTGTCAGATATTTGTTTGCCAAGTTGAAGTTGTTGGGTTGTAATATAAAACTAATTGTTCTCTTTTTGGATTTTCATTTGGGTTTTTCCCCTCGAAAATCTTGGAGTGTTTAGTGAAAAACAAAGTGAATTATTTTATCAAGATACCCAGGACATGATACGAATGAACTAGAACAGTGTCCAAACAACTGCCCATCAAATTTTAGAGGCTAAAAAAGAGAAAAAAATATATAGACGAGGAAATTTAAAGTATGTCATCAAATCTAATATATATAGAACGACTAGTAAACTCATTTGATTTGCTTTTCAACGGAGGTCTATGTTGATATGCTTCTATTTAGTGAGGGTTCAAGGATTATAAATAGTATTTCAGTAATAAAACAAATCGGTGCTCAGAATCGAAATAATAAACCGGCCCATTGGCGTAATTCGTATAGTGTTCTCTAATGGCGCGGCAGATCAGAGTTCAATCCTAGGTCGAGTCATACCAAAGACTCAAAAATGGTATTTGATGCCACCTTGCTAAACACTCAGCATTAGAAGGTAATGGTAAAGTGGGTCAATCTTGGGAATCTTCCCAACCCCTCGCTGTAGTATCTATTGAAAAGTAAACCTTCGGGTCACCCTGTACTACGCTTGCCAACTTTATTTTTTACTTAATATTTATAAAAGTAAAGTTGGCGACCCGAAGGCTTTCTTTTCAGTAGATTCCACACCAAAGTGTAGGGGTGGGCACTGTTCCTTTCCCTGGATTTCTCCTCTTTACCCTTGATACGTACCTTATGATACTGAGGTATCAAGTACTATTTCAAAAACTCTTTGATATGAGTCGACCTGGGATGGAACCCAGATCTCCCAGGCCATTAGGCGAACACTCTACCCTCTTGCCAATGGACTGCTGTATATGAACAATATATGATTTGTAAACGAATAGTTTTTAGGAAACATTTTAAATAAGCCAGAGCTCATTTATTTGCACACAGTTATATGGCTTCAAGCATTTCCATCAAACACTAATAGTTTTATTTACACACATTTAAATGACTTCAAGTATTGTTATCTGACACTAATAATTCTATTTGCTCATAGTTAAATGGTTTCAATTATTGATATCTAACACTAATAGTTTTATTTGCACACAGTTAAGTCATTGCAAGTTTTTCTATCTAACTTGATAGCTTTATTAGCACAAAGTTATATGACTTCATGTATTGCAATCTAAATCTAATAATTTTATTTGGTCATATTTAAATTGCTCCAAGTATTGCTATTTAATACTAACAATTGAATTTAACGTCAGTCATATGTCTTCATACAATAAAATGATTAAACAATTCTATTTTACCAATAGATGGGATGCTAACAGGTACTACTAGTCCGGTCAGAATTGACCTGAGAGTAATGGCAATGAAGAGATACTCCATAATCCCCAAAACTTCGGAACTGGAGTCTCACAATTACATGTAGTTAAGTAACTTATCCAGGACACTCTTTGGGTGGGGATGTATTATCCCTCTGCCGAGATGCTTTCGGCGTATTCTACTGCCCCAGCCGACTGGGCTATGTTTTTGTTATTATGACGATGTATGAAAAATATTGGCCGTTATCTTAGATGAAAATATGTTATAGAATGGCCAATTTTTTCTAAACAACTTTATATGTTCAACTATAATGTGAGGAAGAAAGCATGAAATTGTAATCAAGTTTCTTCTTTGAAGATGTTGGTTTCATCTTTGTGAATACCCGTCTGTCTTTAGTATCGACTTGCAATCAGTTAGTAAGCTTCAAGGGTTTATAAGTCCCTAATTTATTATTTATTTTGTGTATGTATATTTCTATAAATCAGGGTTACAGCAGAGAATTTTGTCAGAGGTGGTGGTCGTGATGTTGGGGTTCGTTTTTTTCGGCGGGTAATTTCAGAGGAAACGTGAGCAATTTGGCAGCGGAGAAACCAAGAGACGAGTGTCAACCGGTCAGACAACACTAATGGACGGAATGGCGACAATAAATACAAAACGAAGCGAAAAACGAAAAACGCAACGAGATTGGTAAAAACAAGAGAAAAACAAAGAAGATTATAAAAGTAGGAATAATAACGAACAAAAAAAAAAGAGAGAAACAGTCCCCGCCCCATTAAAAAAAAGGATGGAGAGAGAAAGAAAAAATACAAAGAGAAACAGGAAGAAAGAAAAAGAAAAAGAAAAATGGCGACTGGGCGTATAAATATCTCAGAATATTATAATTAGATCGCATTAAACATCGCTGAGGCTGCAAGAGAGGTTGAAGGACAGGACAAGGTTGGGGTGGCTGGGGCAGAAAAATGGACACGTAGTGTTCAGTGTCTAAACTTGGTGGACTTAATTGAATAACGTGCGTCAGGGTATCGACGCGGTTTTTCTATACAGAGATTCTCCCAGACCACCACCAGTTTCGCCCCGTAACAATTCCGACCGCCCGTAGAAGCAAACCGCAAACAAGTCGCTTATTAGTCTCAGACGAAATAAGAAAAGCAACCATAATAAAGAAAAAGAACTATATGAAAAACGACACCAACAACAATAATAAAGAAAAAAGGTAAAAAAAAAAATGATATTATTTGAGACATTTCAGCCCAAACTGGCCATTGGGTATAGCTGAACGTCTGTGTGACGGTAGAAGTTAAAAGTGCGAATCTTGGGAAGATGTAACAAGAAGCGTGTCAGAAATTGTGCGCGACTGGTTACTCAAGTAATATTTAGGAAAATGGCGGGAACAGAGCAAGAATATTGTCAATGTATTAGTAGGGTGGAATCAGAGTGTATCTAGTAAGAAAAAGGAAATATAAAATTGAAAAAATAATAATAAAGAAGATAATATAAAACTAAAAACATTACATTTTCATACAAAAAATAATCTCGTCAAAATGAAATATTGAAATATCACATTACTGTAAGCTCTCGTTTTAATGGCACTCGTTCTTACGACCCTATTTAAAGAAACCCCGTTCAAATGGCATATTTGTTTTTATACAATGTATAATTTAAACTGAAGTTTTAATTTTTCAAAAATACGACAGACGTTCAAATTTCTAATGAAAAGTACGTACAGCTAATTTAAATTCAGAAATGTTTTCGCCTATGCTGGTTTCCTTATTAAGGCTCAATAATAGCTATTATATACCGGCATGCCTACTCTGTACACACATACAGAGAGAGAGAGAGAGAGAGAGAGAGAGAGAGAGAGAGAGAGAGAGAGTGTGTGTGTGTGTGTGTGTGTGTTCTTGGTGTTATGGCTACGGTTATATGAAATGGACACGGTGACTTGAGATCAAATCCTGGACGAGATTATTTGTATTTCACATAGCGCTAATACGTTTGGAAAAAGTATGAAACCAATTATTCTCTCTTCAGCTATGGGTAAATAGTAGGGCAGACTGACTCTTTAACCTTGGTATGGCAAACACCGGTCTTGGAAAAGGAAAACTCTGAATTCTAACCTGTTAAACTCCGCTTAAAATTGACCTTGTGTCACATCCTGCTTGAGTGGAGGGGTATATGTATATCTATATATATATTTATATATAGAGAGAAACAGAGACAGAGACAGAGAGAAAGTATAAATCGTTTTTTATTATAAAACAATGTGTTGTATAGCCATGACCATGATTAACTATACAAACACATAATTCATATCGACGCAATGAATAAAGACGAGCGAAGACTTCTTTAAAAAAATATACCTCTCACTTCATTTGAAAGGGTTGTGTGTGTGAGAGGGAGTTGGAGACCGAACAGAACTGCAACATATTGACCCCCACTCTTATGGCCATCAGCGTTGTGTCCTTCTCGTTCTCCAGGGCTGCTCAACCGGAGGGCCGGAGGCCCACTCCGTTGGATACTGTTCTCTGTACCGCATCTTGACATTAACTCATCTGATCTCCAATTCACTGACTTCCTGTCTTCACCGAGTTATATAATAGTTCAATCGCCTACTCAATCTTTGTAATGGCATTTTTGATCCTCATCAAGCGGAAATAACTGTCATGCAGTTCACTGGTTACTCTCTTCCGGTGCATCAGTCTATGAGTGTACCATGGGATTTCACCTTGTCCCATATTTTCAGCCAAGCCCGCCTACGCGATTTCTTCTCATAACCGCCATCGGAATGTGTCACTTCCTTCCGGTGCATCACTTTGGAATGGCATGTTTGGCCGGGTCGAAGGTCAATATACAACAAATGGAAGCATTTACACTTATCCTTAATACATGGTGCGAAAGAAATACCCCACAACCACATTTTAAACTGTCACATGTGTGGTTCAAGTAAACTAAAGCAATCGGTAATGATAGCCCCGTCTAGCGAATATCTTACCCTTTTTTTCAGATACGACTAGTTCTGATGGTGCCTTAGACCATTGAACAGCGTGCATTTGCGGTTGAAAAATTTTTTCTCGACTGGTAAATCTGTAATTGATACACTGAGGGCTTTTCGTGCTCATTTTACGTTACGTCTGAATGATACTGTTCCGGATAGAAAATCGACCCAACATTGGATTGAAAATTCTATCCATAATAGCTAGATGGAGTTACCATAGTTTCTTACCTAAATGTTCTTGTACTACAGTAGGGTTCATGCTTTTTTCTCAAGGGCATTAGCGCAAAGAAAAGCAGAGACAGCCTTGTCTAGAACAAATTATAGTCACCAATTGCTTTTAGCCCAGTCGGCTGGGGTTGTAGAATACACTGACTGCATCTGTGAAAAGGAGTAAGACTCCCCCAATGAGTGTCCTAGATATGACACTAAATCATCTGATGGTGAGGCTCCAGTAATGCTGGAGCTTTGGGGAAATGCAGAGTACCTCTCTGGCCTGGAGTGGTAGCATCTGATTGGATCCTGTCTATGGGTCAAATACAACTGTTTGGCATTTAAACTGTGCGCAAACAAACGGCTTATGCTAAATTGAATTGTTAGAGATTGAACTGTTTGATCGTTTAACTGTGAGTAAACAAATAACTGATGTTTAATTGAATTGTTAGTTATACATAGCAATAATTGGAAACATTTAACTGTGTGCAAAAGAATGAGTTTATGCTCGTTTAAAAACATTATCAACAAAATGTATTTATGACTCATATATATCTAATGTATATGTATAAAAATGATTTGGCGTTTAATAAATAAAATACAATAGTTGATATACCATAAAACAAAACCAACCAAAAACGGATTTCTTTTTCTATGATGATAACTGTTACACTTAGTGAATAGGAATAGAAATTGCATTTGGGTATTGGTAGGAAACTCTTATCAAAATGCAATGGAGGGGTGCTAGCTGTGTTAAAATTCCACAGGAATAGACTCATCTCGTTTTCGCTCCGCAAGCCGAAAAAGAATGAGAACACCAGAAAAAACAATTTCTTCTCAGACGGTTAATAGATAGCCAGGGAGCAACATATTCATTCCTGTCACAGAATTACGCTGTTCTGAGATAGGAGTACCGATCTGTATGTTAGCTCTCCTTCATTTTTTAAAACCACAAATACTGGACCATTTATTCGGTTTCTAGAAATTCGGAATATCCAGAAAACCGGCAAGTTTTGTAACTGCCTAGTTTCGAATTTGACGCGCGGTCAAATCGCTCTCCTGGTGCAGCCATTATTTTTTTTCCTTTTATTTTCATCCTATTTATCATGCGCGGCATTTTATACAGTTATTTAAAAAGATTTTGGATTAATTTGTACCTGTGCTAAAACAATTAAGTACTTTATTTTATTGTTTAATTTTAAACTGATATATAATACCTAGCTCATATATTCTATGAAGATTTTTAAAGAATTTTAAGTCCATTAATTTAATGTCAAATCCTTTTCAGACATATATACTAAGTATGATTTCTAAACACATTTTGTAGATTGCATTTTTAAAAGAGCTTAAGCTAATATTTTGTACACAATTACATGGTTTCATTATTTCTATCTAATACAATTAATTCTATTTACTATTAATCATTTGCTTGTACATAGTTAAACGTTTTCAATTATTGCTATTTAACACTAACAATTCAATAAAACATCTGTCATTTGTTTACAGATTGTTCAAACTTCAAAAGATTAAGCTAAAAAGTAAGCTTTAAAAGATTAAGCTAAAAAGTAAGCTTGAAAAGATTAAGCATAAAAGTAAGCTTGAAAAGATTAAGCTAAAAAGCAAACTTCAAAAGATTAAGCTAAAAAGTAAGCTTGAAAAGATTAAGCTAAAAAGTAAGCTTGAAAAGATTAAGCTAAAAAGTAAGCTTTAAAGGATCAAGCATAAGAATAAGCTTCAAAAGATTAAGTTAAAAAGTAAGCTTCAAAAGATTAAGCATAAAAGTAAGCTTCAAAAGATTAAGCTAAAAAGTAAGCTTTAAAAGATTAAGCTAAAAAGTAAGCTTTAAAAGATTAAGCATAAAAGTAAGCTTCAAAAGATTAAGCTAAAATGTAAGCTTTAAAAGATTAAACTAAAAAGTAAGCTTCAAAAGATTAAGCATAAAAGTAAGATTGAAAAGATTAAGCTAAAATTAAGCATTAAAAGATTAAGCTAAAAGTAAACTTCAAAAGATTAAGCTAAAAGGTAAGCTTTAAAAGATTAAGCATAAGAGTAATCTTCAAAATATTAAGCTAAAAAGTAAGCTTTAAAAGATTAAGCTGAAAAGTAAGCTTCAAAATATTAAGCTAAAAAGTAAGCTTGAAAAGATTAAGCTAAAAAGTAAGCTTTAAAAGATTAAGCTAAAAAGTAAGCTTTAAAAGGTTAAGCATAAGAGTAAGCTTCAAATATTAAGTTAAAAAGTTAGCTTCAAAAGATTAAGCATAAAAGTAAACTTCAAACGTTTAAGCTAAAAAGTAAGCTTTAAAAGATTAAGCATAAATGTAAGCTTGAAAAGATTAAGCTAAAAGGTAAGCTTGAAAAGATTAGGCTAAAAAGTAAGCTTGAAAATATTAAGCATAAAAGTAAGCTTGAAAAGATAAAGGAAAAAAGTAAACATCAAAAGATTAAGCTAAAAAGTAAGCGTGAAAAGATTAAGCATAAAAGTAAGCTTCAAAAGATTAAGCTAAAAAACAAACTCCAAAAGATTTCAGTTTAAAAATATCTCTAACCTTGTTTCAAAACAAGAAAATAATTTTTAGAATATGTAAATACTCAAAATAATTTTGCCTTACATAGCAGAAATCTGAAATGAAATTCACATATAAAAAATATTATGAATTAATAAATTTGAAATAGTTAAAATAGAATTGATCGCCTGGAGAGTCACATAAATTTTTGAATACAACACGAAGTCTTTTACAAAAAGCACCATTATTTCGCATTCCGACAAGATTTCTTAATCTACTACTAGATCTCTTTATTAAAATCCGATGTGTCTGCGGGATATAAAATACGTTGTCTGTACACCCTATAGAGGGGTTAGATACCTCTAATAGTATCCTGAGTATGACACAACTATATATGGTAGTGAGTGCCCCTTTATTTTCATTACTCCAAGGTCCACTCTTACCTAGCGTGGTAGTACTTTTTAGGGTTTCATCTATGGATTAAACAGACGTTTAAAAATCAGCCTTATCCGATAGAAATACGGGATATCTAATAACTGTGCATAATTTATTTGTATTAAGATTAATTACTTGAAGCTAAATTGCTTACTAAGAAAATTATTACTTTCTTTGTTTCAATACAATAGGCAGAGGCTTCAGAATACGCCGACTGCATCTGTACAGAAGGTCCAGTTATGGAGCTTTGAGTAATATGGAGTACTTCTTCAACGCCATAACTTCGAGGTTCATTTTGACTTGGATCGGTAGTACTAGCTAGAGTCCCAAGTATGGGTCATATAGAACCGTTTAATCCTTTACTATACAGGAAACTATAAAAAAAAGTTTGCAAATAAAACTATTAGAGTTTAATAAGCATACTTAAAACCATTCAGCTTTGTGCAAACAAATCATTTATATTAAATAGATAATAAATAATCAGTTGGATAACAATACTTGAAACCAATAATCTGTACAAATAACTTCTAAAAATCTTACCTAAAATCTATTCGCTTACTAATCGTGTATATATATATATATATATAATCGCATATATATATATATATATATATATATATATATATATATATGTAAATAAAGATGGCGACGGTAATCGAGGGCGACCAGAAGGCTCCCTTTTCAACAGCTACTACACTGAGGTGTAGGGAAGGGCGCTACTCCTTTCCCAGGATTGCTCCACTTTACCCTTGATACGTACCTTATATTGCTGAATGTTAAGCAAGGAGGTATCAAGTACCATTTTAAAAATCTTCGGTATGACGCAACCTCGGATTGAACCCAGGTCTTCCGGACCATTGGCGAACACTCTATTCACGACGCCAGTGAGGCTTGGCGTTCATTAACCCACAAGGGTTGATATGTCATAAAACACTACCAACCAACCAGTTTTTTCATTCATTTTTAATGGTGTATCGACCTTTGTGGATTATTTAATGCGAAGGCTATCTTAGTAAAAGAACAGCTATAGTAATATTCAACTCATCACTGGGTCGTTTTTATCAGCTACTTGAAAGTATATAACAGTTTTCAAACAAATAGCTGTTATAAAATAGAAAGGATTACTTGATTATTAGAATTAGAAAAGAATACTGGAAACCATAAAATTGGGTGCAAATTATTTGTATGAAAAAGGAATATTTGATATCATATCACTATGAGCAAAAAACACATTGGTTTAGTTGAGTCTTATGGCATATCAACTCTTGTGAGTTATTTGATATCAAGTCCTATATGTGTGTGTGTGTATGTGTGTGTCTGTGTGTGTGTGTGTGTTTGAGTTTGCAAGTAACATTTTCAAATGAGCCTGCGCTCTTTTTTTAGCACACAGTAAAATATTTTCAAGTATTGCAAACACTAATAATTCTATTTAAGATCGATCATTTGATTGCACACAGTTAAGTGGTTTCAATTACCCTGTGATAATATTAGTTGAATCCATAGCTGCCAAAATCTACAATGCCCTACTAGGAAACCGAATAGAACCCAAAATCGACAACATACTTAGAAAAAACCAAAATGGCTTCCGAAGAAATAGATCCACGACCTCACAAATATTAACCATCCGCAGAATCCTTGAAGGTGTACGGGCAAAGAACCTACAAGCGACATTAATATTTGTCGACTTTACCAAGGCTTTCGACTCCATTCACAGAGGAAAGATGGAACAAATCCTACTAGCGTACGGCATACCTAAAGAAACCGTAGCGGCAATAACGATTCTCTATAGAAACACTAAAGTAAAAGTACGATCACCAGATGGAGACACAGAATACTTTGACATTGTAGCAGGAGTACTACAAGGGGACACGCTGGCCCCGTACCTCTTTATCATTTGTCTAGACAACGTACTTAGAACATCGATTGACAAAATCAAAGAGAATGGCTTCGAACTGACAAAGAAAAGAAGCAGAAGATACCCCGCAACAACAATTACCGATGCCGACTACGCCGATGACATAGCGATACTGGTAAATATACCTGACCAAGCCGAAACACTTCTGCATAGTTTGGAACGAGCAGCAGCAAGCATAGGCCTCTCTGTTAATGCACACAAAACGGAATATATGTGCTATAACCAAACGGGGGACATCTCCACTCTAGAAGGAAACCCACTTAAACTAGTAGACAAATTCTCGTACCCAGGAAGCAGCGTCGAATCAACCGAAAAGGACATCGAAACGAGGTTAACGAAAGCATGGACAGCTATCAATAGGCTATCGATTATATGGAAATCAGACCTAACCGATAAAATGAAACGCAGTTTCTTCCAGGCAGCGGTCACATCGATACTGCTATATGGATGCACTACATGGACGCTAACAAAACGACTGGAGAAGAAGCTAGATGGCAATTACACAAGAATGCTGCGTGCAATCCTGAACAAGTCCTGGCAGCAACACCCCACAAGACACCAACTGTACGGCCACCTGCCCCCTATCACGAAAACTATTCAAGTTAGACGAACCAGGCATGCAGGACACTGCTGGAGAAGCAGAGATGAACTCATAAGAGATGTACTCTTATGGATCCCCACACATGGCCGCGCAAAAGCAGGACGACCAGCTCGAACGTACATTCAGCAGCTATGTGAGGATACAGGATGTTGTCCTGAATACCTACCTAGGGCGATGAACGATAGGGAGGAGTGGCGAGAGAGGGTCAGGGATATCCGTGCTACCAGCGCGATATGATGATGATGAATTAACAATCAATCTCCGCCTTCTAGCTCTTTTAAGATTAAAAGTGTTAGGTGTTTGTAGGTCACAAGTACAATTTAAAGAAAACGTTCAGTACCATCATTACAGGAACACGGCGATACGAGTTCAATTCCTGGACAAGACTGATTGCATTTCACATAGCACTAATACCCTTGGGAAAGGTATGAATCCAATTATTCTCCCTCCAGCTATGGGTAAATAGTAGGGCAGACTAGGTTCTTCAGCCTTGGTGAGGCAACTAGTCTAGGAGAAGGAAAAACTCTGAATTCAAACCTGCTGAACTTCGCTTTAAAAATTGACCTTGTGTCATATCCTGCCCGAGCGGAGGGGTTGGGTAAATAGGATCATTACAGGACACCATCCACGGCCAATAGGCAGCATTTTTAGGTGAGGGTCTTACCCTATTGCTAGGTGCAGTCGGCATTATCTACAGCCTCAGCTGACAGAGCGAAAAATTACTCTTTAGAAACAATTGCACAAACAATATGAATATCAACGTAAAATATACTTGACAGACAATAGCCCTAGACAGGTTGATGTGACGTTAAAATCAATTAATCAATCAGTCAATCAAGTAATCAGAACTATTTGCTCTAACTGAACGGACTCTTTGGCGCCGATTGAACCCATCTGTTGAGAGCGTACGTAAAAAAGATACCATGAAAATTTTGTGACTAATTTCGAACATTCAAAATATTTTCTTTGTTTAATGGCATATCAACCTTTGTAGGTTATTTAATGCCAAACCATTCTCCTAGAAGAACAGTAGTTGTACTATTTAACCCATAGCTGGGAGGATAAGGGGGTTCATACCTTTCCCAATGGTATTTGCCCGCTAGTGAACGTAATAGCGCAACTGGAGTACGAACTCGCGTACTACGATTCCGCAGTCCATCGCTTTAACCACTAGACCACGAGGACACCCCCCAAATATTTTCTGTAAAAGCAGAGAAATATAAGTATCAACAGACAGAAAGAGTTGAAATTGTTTGTATATATACTATCAGAGAAAAGTATTTGGCCACCCTAAATCTTTTTTTTATTTCTCATCGTAAAGGTGTTATTTTTAATGAAACAAGTACAATTCTTCCAGAGTCATAATAAATACTAATTAACCTAAAAAACAAAATAAAACAAAATTCTTGAAATTTTGATAACTCAAAATGACCCCCATTTGCCGCTATCACCCCTTCACAGATTCAAGCCATTCTTTCCATCAAACACTGGAGGTAGACTGAAGATAGTTCTACCCAGCTTTCCAGCAAGATTTGCCAGAAATGAGCTGCATTAGTGGGTTGTTTCGTTCCATCCCACACCAGTTTAATTGGATTTAAGTCTGCTGATTGCACCGACCAGAGCATCAGTTGAATGACGTGCTCTTCGTCTTTGCTTTTAATGAACCTCTGGCAGAATTTAATAGTTTGCTTTAGTTCATTATTTTGCATGAGTACAAACCCTTTACGACTAACAAACTGCGTTCCAGATGATGAGATCGCGTGATGCTGCAGTATGCTGTAATAGTCGATCTTATTCAATTTGCCCTTAACTTGGTGAAATCCTCCGATTTTGCAATTTTCAAAGGCCCCTAACGCCATAACAGAGACTCCTCTATACTTTACAGTTGGTGTAATACAAGGGGTTGCAGCTCCTTCACTAACACTGTGCCGCACATAAATCCTCCTATTTGACCGAAAGATTTTGAACTTTGATACATAAGTCTAAAGAGCTTTATAACGCGGCTCTATTGTTCAGTCTTTGTGTGCCTTGGCCCACTGGAATCTTTTGATATTATTTTGCTTTCTCAACAGTTGTTTCTTGACAACAATTCTACCATATAGGCCAGCTTCGAAGAGTTTTCTCTTCACTGTTGATTTTAATACGTTTTTACAACACTGGTTTTGTTGTGAACTAATGTTTAGAATAGTCAGATTTCTGTCAGGCAAGTTGGTGACTCTGAAGAAATTGTCTTATGCATTGGCAAAACAGGTAATAATAATCTAATACAATGTGTGTCTAATCTGGTGTTATAACGTCATTTTTTGAAAAAGTTTTATTCATGCTCAGTTATAAAGAAGAACGCCTTCAAATTATTTTTCAAAAGATATCTGGTTATACTAACGTCAAAATTAATGAGGAATATTTGTACTTAGTATGATAAATAAAAACATTGTGGTGCTTAACTTACTTCATTAAAAATAACTCTTTTAGGATGAGAAATGAACATCTTTTCGAGTGGCTAAATACTTTTGACTGGTATATATATATATATATATATATATATATATATATATATATATAATTGTTTTTATATTAAATTATCTATTATTTAGTTTTTATTAACTATTTTAACAGAACTTTAAGTACTAAAATGCCAGCACCACCCAGTTGCCTGAAATTGTAGAATACGGTGACTGCATCCCTGCTGAGGGGCGAGATTCTTCCAACGAGTGTGCTGAATATGACACTAAACCAGATATAGTTTAGTGTCATACCCCGGATACTAATACTATTGACCCATAGATAAAACCCTTACAGGCACTACCACTCCAGGTCGGGGTGGAACTGGAAGTAATGGTAATGTAGGAGTACTCCACTTTCCCAAAATCTCCAGGACTGAAGTCTCTCTGTATCGGATTGTTTAGTGTCCTTACAGGACACACGTTGGGGAAGACTTACACTTCTGCTGAGATGTAGTCGGCGTATTATACAACCCCCACCAACTGGGCTAAAAATACATTGGGAATTACGCCCAGTTATTTGAGTCTGTAAAATGCATTGGCTATCATTTATTTTTTTATAAAAAGCTCTGGGAATTATTTTACCATGAAAGTGTTTTATGAAATATTTTACTATAAAAATGCACAGGGAATTATTTATGGAATGCATAACTATTTTACAAAGTAAATGCATTACTTTATAATGGAAATGCATTGCGAATTATTCTATAGATTTCGAATAGAAATTGAAACCTTTTGCTTCCTTATGTACTTCAGTTTAGTACGTCTACCTCAGATGGTTTTGTTCTCTAGAAGATAATCAAACAAACTCTTATACAATATTATCATAGAAGTATGTTCATACGAATATATTAAAGACTTGAATCGCATCTGGTTATTTTACAATCTTTACTGTCAAATTTAAAATCACACCGAATTGTTATGGACCATATTTGATGCAATAAAAGATAAATTCCCATCACAAAAAAGGAAAGGAGATTAATGAATTTTTATATTACGCACACACACACACACACACACACACACACACACACATATATATATATATATATATATATATATATATATATATATATATAATGAAATAATCAAGTGTATAAGTGTATGTAAATGCATATATTTATAAGTATGTATATATATATATTTGTATTTTTTAGAATTTATTTTGTTCTTTCATACGTGTATTTTTCCAGCTTGATGCTTTCGTCAGAGAACATGTATACCAAGAGGCCTTGTTAATGGAGCATTCAATGAGACTTGAACTCACTCATGTTTGTAGGCATAATGGTTTTCAGTTGGTTATGCTTTTTTCATGAAGGTCGGTTCTTTCTTTTCCTTAGAGTGTGTTTCTCTTAGCCTACATTACCCCTCCATTTACTTTTGGTATTTGATACGTTGTGTGTGTGTGTGTGTGTGTGTGTGTGTGTGTGTGTGTGTGTGTGTGTGTTGGAGTGGTTTCGGATTTCACTTGTAATTATTTTTTCTCTGTGTATATGTGAATGAGTGTTGTGAGATTTTTGTGTGTGCATATATATATATATGTTTGTTTCTATTTGTGTGTGTGTGTGTGTGTACGATTCATGTTTTATTCAACTTTCGCTTAAATTTATCTATGATGTACTTTTCCTTTATTCAAAGTAGCGTGTAGTCCTTCGTTTGATATATTGGCATTATTTTAAATTTACCTTGACTACATTGGTATCGGTGTTTCGAAAGATTTAATTTTCTGTTTTCTTCTTTTTTGATATTACTCTGGAAGAATACATCTACTTTATCTTTTCAGAGGATTGAGACTCCACCGCTGATGAGTGTCCTGGATATGACATTAAACTATCTGGTGGTGTGGCTCCAACCTAAGAGATTTTGAAAATATGGTGTATCACTTTCTTGCCATTACTCATAAGTCCATTCAGACCTGGAATAGTCACACCTGATAGGGTCCCATGTATAGGTCAAACAGAACGAACTAAGTGTGCCAACAAATGTCTGATGTTAAATTGTGACTGTTATAAAGCAGTACTTGAACTTATAATTGTGTGCAAAAAAGTGCTCAGGCTCGTTTTTGAATTTTATCCACAGTCTTTTTTTACAAATCATCTATATATATATATATATATACGTGTGTGTGTGTGAGTGTGTGTGTGTGTGTGCGTGTGTGTGTGTGTGTGTGTGTGTGTATAAGCAGGATTTTGCATTAAATAACCAACAATAATTGATACGTCATAAAACCCAACCCAAACCAAACCAAACCAAACAGTTGATTGTTGATAGAAAAAATGATTTAGGGTATGATATATTATAAGTCTTTTTCTTTACCTATAACATATTAGGGTTTTCGGAATGGAATTAGGTTTTATCTGAGTATGTAAAACAAATATAAGTTACATGTATTTGAATATCAGAAAATATGATCACGTTCATTTTTTGATAACTGGAGCCAAACGGCAAAGGGAACTTTTGATTTCACATTTTAGGAAATCTAGAATTTTTCTCGAAGAAATGTTTGAAAAACTGTATTGAACTCTTTATATTTGTCCGAATGTTCTGCCACTTATAAATTGTTCTCAAGATCGAAACAAATGAAAATCCGTGAGTAAAACTGGAGGATAAGGAAAAATATTAATTTTGTTTAGTGAATAATTTCACTGTGTTGTATAGATTATTGTGTTTTGTTTTGTTTTGTGTTTTTTCTCCTTTTTTCATTTAAAAATTGTAAGTCCTAACTAAGATATAATTCTGAATGATTTTTTCTACTCATCTTCCTTGAAGAACTACTAATAAATATTTAATATTAACATTTCATTAAATACACATTACTATTTTAGGAAGATAAATAATTTGCTTATATTTTTCTTTTGAACTTTAAGTTTGATTTCCTAGTAAAATAGCACATCAGCCTTCATGGGTTATTTAATGTTAAAGCCATTCTTGTAGAACAACAGTACTGGTACTATTTAAACGGTAGCTTGGCAGGATAGAAGGGTTCATGTCTTTCCCTTGGGTAGTCCAATAGTAAACGTAATAGCTCTACTGCAGTTCGAACTCGCTTACTGCATTGTCAGGGTTCAGCATGTTAACCACTACACAACAGGGACCCCCACGTTTCTCTTGAAATTTTGAAAATAAAATTTAATATGATTACTTACGTTTTAGAAAAAAGTATTTTCCTTGTGAGTTTGGTTTGTTGATCTCTTTGATTCTACCAAAAACGTTTTGATCATCTATTAATGATAGACAAGCAAACTCTTTACAATTTTTCTCTTTTATCACCGCCACACATACATGTATACATATATGCATGTAAATGAGCCCATGATGTAATGGTCATCGTTGTAGGAAATGGACACGGTGATACGAGTTCAAATTCTAAACGACGGTGGTTGCATTTCACATAGCACTAGTCACCCTGCAGCTATGGGTAAATATGTAGGCAAACAGGGTATTTTTTGACTTGGTTGAGCATACAGTGTTGGAGAAGTAAAACTCTCGCTTCAAACCTGTTAAACTCTGCTTAAAATTTACCTTGTGTCACATTCTGTTTGAGCGGAGGGATTGTTAAATACACACACACACACACACACACACACACACACACATATATATATATATATATATATATATATATAGTGAAATCAGCAAAAAATCATTATAAAATCGTTTTTTCATTTCTTAAATCAGGTAAATACTCAAAAACTTGCCTTTACAGCGGGATAAGACCAAAAATGAATATATTTTCTCCTCTCTTTTTGTAACTCACATGATTAAGTTTGATCTAATGGGAAAATAATCTTTTGATTGAACATACTATATATATATATATATATTTTAAATTTTCATCATACGTGTGAAAGCACGTGCGATACTCTATCCTCATCAGCCGCAAACCATATATATATATATATATATATATATATATAGGTGTTTGCTTCTAATTAAAGGGTTGGCTATCCACCGAGTCCAGCTTGTAAATTAATAACTACATGACAATAAATCTGAGGTTCATCTAAACAAAAACAAAAAAAGTGATATATACATGTGCAAAGCGGTCATGCAAATGTAAGTCACTCGGCTTCGACGATGGCTGTTGAGCTAAATCTAGCTTAGAAACCGACAACATAGGGGATTTGTTTCTATTTGTGAAAGCTTGGGTAGAGCCCTCCGCACTTTTAGTTTGGTTGGGTTTTATGACATATAAATCATTGAAGATTATTTAATGCCGAATGCTCTTTATACGTGTATATCAAATATAAAGGATTTGGTTTGGTTTGTGTTTTATGGTATATCAATCATTGTTCGTTTTGGTTGGGTTTTATGGCATATCAACTATTGATGGTTATTTAATGCCAAATCCTGGTTATACAAATATACTAAATATATATAATTTGGTTTGGTTAGGTTTTATGGCATATTAACCATTGTTGGTTATTTAATGAGAAATCATGTTTATACATATATATTAAATATATACGATTTGGTTGGGCTGGGTTTTATGGCATATCAACCATTGTTGGTTATTTAATGACAAGTCCTGTTTATTCATATATATTAAACATATTTATGATTTGTAAACACATTTTGCTGATAACATTTTTTAATGAGCCAGAACTCATTTTTTTGCACACAGCTAAGTGGTTTCAAGTATTGCTATGTAACAGTAACAATTTACCATCAGTCATTTGTTTGCAAACATTTAAATAGATATAGAAGATGTGTAAAAGATTAGTTTTTCGGTAATTTCAATTTTATATGAGTTAGTACTAATTTGTCATCACATTTTTATTACTTTTATTTCTACATGGTTAAAATGTTTCAATTATCCCTTTCTAACACTAATAATTCTGTTCGATAATAATCTTTTGTTTGCGGCCCGTGAGTAGTTAGAAGTATTGCTATTTAAAACTAATTATTCTCGGACATTGGCATAATGGTCGAGTCATACCAAAGACTCAATAAATGGTACTTAATGCCTCCTTGCTTTGCACTCAGCATTATAAGGTAAGGATCAAGGGTAAAGAGGGTCAATCCTGGGAAAGAAGTGGCGCCCTTCCCTACACCTCAGTGTAGTAGCTGTTGAAAAGGGAGCCTTCTGGTCACCCTCGACTACCGTCGCCAACTTTACTTATAAATATATATATATATGTATAATTAGTAAGGTAAGGATCAAGGGTAAAGTAGGTCAGTCCTGAGAAAGGAGTGCCGCCCTCCCCTGCACATTGGTGTAGTAGCTATCGAAAAAATAGCCTTCGGGTCACCCTCGACTATGGTTACCAGCTTTACTTTAATTATTTTATTCTATTCAATACTGTTCGTTCATTTGTACATATTCAAATGTTTCCCCGTATTCTTATGTAATGCCAATAATTCAATTTGGGCACATTATTGAAGAGTTTCAAGTATTTCCATTTCCCATCAATAATTCTAATTCACATTACTCATCCATTTAGACACAGTTAAATGATTCTAAGTATTCTTATGTATATCTAACCATTCACTTAAACATCAGTCACTTTTTTACACTCGGTTAAATGATCAAAGTTATATTTCTAAAAATTCAATTCAGCTCAATTAACTTGTTTGCTTGCTGTTTAAATGTCAAACAGTTATTTTTGATTCATAGATAAGATCCTATCAGGTGCTACCACTCCAGGCCAGGGTGGACCGGGAGGCAATAGCAATGAACGGGTACTTTGCATTCCCCAAAGCTCCAGCATTACTGGAGACTCACTCTCAGATTTTTTTAAATGTCATATACAGGACACTTATTGGGGTGGGAGTCCAACCCGTTTGTAGACATGCAGTCGGTGTATTTTACAGCCCCGGCTGACAGGGCTCTGCATTTTGGGTTTGGTTTGGTTTGGTTTCTTTGTTTAATGGCACATCAACCTTTGTAGGTTATTTAATGCCAAAGCTATTCTGTTATATTTTGACCTTCGACCCGGCCCAAAAATGCTATTCCAAGGTGATACACCGGAAGGAAGTGACACATTCCAATGGCCAGTAATCGAAAGAGATCACGTGGGCGGATTAAGGCTTATAATATGGGACAAGGTGAAGGTCCCATTGTGCCACTACAGTGATGCACCGGAAGAGAGTAACCTCTGAACTGCATGACAATTATTTCCGCTTGATGACGATTAAACATTCGATTTCAAAGATCCAGTGGGCGATCGTGTGGGCGTTGAATTATTATTTAACTCAGTTGAGTTCGGATCCCAAAGCAGTTGCCAGCAGAATTCCAGACACCTAGAGACCGGATGTGGTAGGGAAGGCCACACCAGACCGAGGGGGCCCTCGGACCCCCTCCCCCGATCGAGTAGACCCCAACATCAGGAGAACAAAAAAGACACAACGTGACGGTCATAACAGTGGGGTCAAAATATGAAGTTTATGTTCGGTCTCTAGCATCCTCTCACGTGCAAACCTTGAACAACTCTTTCGAACCTTTGCAATAAAGTGAGAGGTAAATATGTTGTTAAGGAAGTCTTCTTGCGTCTTCCTTCATGCGTCCTTCATTCCTGCGTCTTTCTGCGTGCGTCTGTCTTTATTATTATTGAGTCGTTATGATACGACACTTGGCTATATATCATTGTCCGATTTGGTGCTTGTGCCAGCAGAGTTCTTCAAGGATTCAAAACGAACCTGGTTACCGTAAACGACAGTTTTAAGCATCACAACTCGACATCAACGAAGAGGGACAGAGAAAAATGCTGGAATTGAAAGAAGTAGAAAGAAAAAAACAAGAACAAACAGGCAACTATAAGAGGAACGGACCGGCGCGGAAAGAACAGAAAGAAAAGAAGAAAACAATGCAACATGCTGGAAGAAAAGATGAAAAAAAAAAAGAAGAAAAAAATTTGTAAGTTAATTGCTGTATTCTTATAATTCTATCTCTCTGTCGATTAATTTGGGTATGATAGTGAAAGATTTGTTTTAATGACAAGGGCCTTTCTAGAAGCATAAAATTGGAAAAAAGTTTTTAAAAAATATGTGTTCCCTAGATAAAAATTGAAATTACTGCTATGTGTAATATTGTATCGAAGTGAGGGAGGAGAAAAGAAGGGAACAAAGGTGGCTATGGGACAGTTATTGTCCGTTTTTTGATAGACAGCAATAATAAACAATAAATTTTATCAATGGGATTTTTTATCGTAAATAGGTCTTTGTGAGAAAAAAAAATCGTTGTAACTTTTCATTGGTCCAGACAAGTGGTGATTGAAAATTAGAATTTCAGTTCAAGATTTGGAATCCCGCATATCTGTAGTTAAGACCTGTTGGGTCAGGTTTTCATGTTTGGAACTTGTGGATTGGAAATGAGAATTTTGATCCGAGAGATGGAGTCTTGGGAGCATTAATGGGATTGTTCATGAATTTCGCACATTGGTGTTTGTCTGAATAATGCGCATATACTTTTTCGATATTTATGAAGTTGGGAGAATCGATATTTTCGGCGCTGGTAGAATCAGGCCGGTTGTTTTGCTGTGGAAATTGTTGATATCAATTATTGAAGACATAGGTATTGTCTTGAAAACGGTCTTGCCGCGGAGGCAGAGTAACTAAGAGACAGATGTTTTTTGTGTCTGACGAGGCAGACAGGTATTTTATGAGTATCCCCTGGAGTGAAGCTTTGAGATTGTTATTGGGGAAGATATTTTGAAACAGGGTTTTGGATGTAATTAAGAGATGCGCAAAATTTTGACAGAACCAAGTGTGGCGAAGATTCGCAGATTCGGAAATATTTTGAATTGGGAAATGTTGACGGGATTTATAAAAGTTTGGGTTGTTTAGAAAAAAAACCCCGGGATATTTTGTGCAAAAAAAAAAAAAAAAAAAGAAATAGAATGCTCGTAAGCTATTGAGAAAGTTGTATTATAAATCAGGCTTAATTTATGGTACTATAGACTGAAATTGAATAAACTGGGAAGCGAACCTATAGTTATCGTGTTAAGGTAAAGACAGAGAGGTAGATGTAAGGTTGAAAAAAAAAGGACATTGAATGAGCAATTTATTATGAAAAAAAAATGTAAAAAAAAAAAAAGAAACAAAAAATGAAAACAAAAACAAAAACGTACAGGACAATAGAAAAAAGACGGAAAGAAAAAAAAAGAAGAAAGAGAAACTTGAACATTGTTGAACACAGCATATAGAAAAAAAAAATGAAAGAAAGAACAGACATTTTTAGTAAAATAGACAGTACATCACTATATAGATTGAAAAAAGAAGAAAAGAAAACTGAACATTTTTGAACTGTGATTGTAACATTGTTTTGACTTGTTGTAAAGTGAAAATTTTTGAGTTTGTTTGAGTTTAAAGGCGACATTAGAAATTTTTTTTCCTGTTCATATTATGAAATTTGACGAAAAGCATTTACAGAAGATTTTATTCTAGGTTTAATGATATTTGAAATTATATTGATTCTAAAATTTTTTCTTTAGAATTTCGGGTTTTCGTAGAATAGGAAATATTTTTTGGGGGGGGGTTCTGTTTTTGAGGAAATCGTGGGCTGGTGTGAGAGTAGGACAGACATTCATTCAAGTGGATTTACAGATTGTTGTTGAAAGCAATTCTATCGAAGAATTCGCCGACCCATGAAGCTGTTGAGGGCCTATTTGTCTTCTATTTTTTTTAGTTTGGAGTTCCGAGGATGGAATAAAAGAAAAAAGGCGTGGCCTACTACAAAGTTTTGTGGATGATGTCTATGTCTTTCAGTCACGATGATGTTTTGGATTCGTGTGTGATTTGGCAAAGTGAAACGAATCTGGGAAAGGCAAGGTGCCTATATATTGGTAGCCACGAGGGTTCCTGATTAAACTGAAAAGAAACCCGGCGCGGGTCTGATCAGGTAAAGTATGTTTCCTCCAGGGCTTGCAAACCAATGGGCATGGAAACAGAAACTTAATGAAAAAAATGGGTAACACATTGCTAATTAGTATTTTGCGTGGACTATTTTAGGTGGTTTACAACATGCGTGCCAGATTGTGATACATTCAGATGTATTGTGATACTTTGTTTTAGGCCATGATTTTTGTAGTTTATGGGGAATGCTTTGGGCCTTGAAAATATTGTGTTATAGTTTATGGAATTCTCCGGTTACTCCAGGTAGGAACCTGTTGAGCAAAGAACTGGAGTGTGGTCATAAGGAATCCAGGCGAAATGTATTGCTGGAATGACCAGGGTCACTAAGTTTGTGACCAGGATATGGACCAGAGTATGGTCCTTTTAGGGTTTTGAAATTTCTTCAAGGAATTATGGACGGCCCGTTGTGTTAGGAGGATAAAATGCATCCGTATGGTACCTTGATGCACACATGTCAAGATGGCAAACCACGCAAATATAGTAAGACAAATTTAGATAATAATTAGCCGGGCAAGTGTTACATAGAGAGAAGGTTGCCCTCTTAGTAAGATTTTGTTTGCTGTAGTTCAAGTGATTCTTTTTGTGTTTTCAGCCATAATTGTCCTTTGTAAATTATTCTGTAAAATATGTGTGAGGGTGATGGAGACGAATGTGGAATTTTGAAAAATAATTAACGGATGAATGTTATATTTTGACCTTCGACCCGGCCCAAAAATGCCATTCCAAGGTGATACACCGGAAGGAAGTGACACATTCCAATGGCCAGTAATCGAAAGAGATCGCGTGGGTGGATTAAGGCTTATGATATAGGACAAGGTAAAAGTCCCATTGTGCCACTACAGTGATGCACCGGAAGAGAGTAACCTCTGAACTGCATGACAATTATTTCCGCTTGATGACGATTAAACATTCGATTTCAAAGATCCAGTGGGCGATCGTGTGGGCGTTGAATTATTATTTAACTCAGTTGAGTTCGGGTCCCAAAGCAGTTGCCAGCAGAATTCAAGACAGCTAGAGACCGGATGTGGTAGGGAAGGCCACACCAGACCGAGGGGGCCCTCGGACCCCCCCCCGATCGAGTAGGCCCCAACATCAGGAGAACAAGAAAGACACAACATGACGGTCATAACGGTGGGGTTAAAATATGAAGTTTATGTTCGGTCTCCAGCACCCTCTCACATGCAAACCTTGAACAACCCTTTCGAACCTTACAAATAAAGTGAGAGGAAATATGTTGTTAAAAAAGTCTTCCTGCGTTTTCCTTCCTGCTTCCTTTCTTCCTGCGTTTTCTTTCCGGCGTCCTTTATTACTGTGTCTGTTATCATTGCGTCGGTATGTATCCAGTATATATATGTATATTCTGCATGAATCAGCAGATGAAAATATAACAATTCTACCAGAAGAATAGTAATGGTACTATTTAACCCATAGCTGAGAGGATAAGGAGATTTATACCATTCCCAAGGGTATCCTTTGGTTTGGGATAAAATAGTACCACTAATGTTCAAGAAGGGTGGCTTTGGCATCAAATAACCCACGAAATTTGATATGAAATTAAACAAAGAAACCAAAACCAAAATTTAATGTAAACCAAATTTTGTAAATGACGATATTAGTTCCTGGTGTAAAGATATAATAGTCTGCTTGGTGACCGGACCCTTGCTAATGATTTCAATTCTAACAGAGTGGCTCACAATTTTGGCTTCTGTCAAAACAAACCAAAGCTTAGTAAATGATGATATCAGTACCTGGTGTGATATAAAAATATAATAGTCTGCTAGGTGAGCAGACCCTTGCTAATGATTTCGATTCACACTGGGTGCCTAATAATTCCGACCTCCGTTCAAACTAAGCTAAACTTAGGAAATATGGGATAGTGGTGCATCGTGTCATGTAGTAATTAACCGTCAAGGTTAGTCGACCATTATTAATGAGTTTATGGGGCGTGCTTAGCGTAATACTAATCGTCGACTTTTTCTTTTCCTTTACTTCAGGCAAATACTCTTTTCAAAAGCATGAATCCAACTGTCCTTCCATCTACTATGGATCAGTTGTAGAGCCAGACTGAGATCTTTAACATTGTTAATGCAAAAAACAAAAAACAAAAAAACAAACTCTGCTGCCCTTCGCTTAAAAATTGCCATTGTGTCGAATCCTTCTTGGGGGCGGAAAGGTTCGGTATATACATAGAGTTGAATTCAATTCTCACTGTGTGATCCATACTTGTGCCAATCTAAACCAAGATTTATAGATATAACAAGTACTTGTTTAGTACTCTGAAAAGAAATTCTCTAAGAATGTAACTATTATTTTTTTAAGAAGTAATAATTAAAAGAAAAGAATCGGATATGAAATACACTTCTGATTGACCTGTGTACCTGTTCACCGAACGTTTCATTATAGGGGTGGGTATTTTGGGGGTAAATGTTGTGCATAATTTATCGTCTAGAAGTTCGGGTAGGGAAATCGCCAGATAGAGAAGCGAAGAACAAAAATGAATTTAAGAAACAAGCGACATCACAACAGATAAGACAAGCAGAAAACTGATAAGAAAAATGGTGTGGAGAAAAAAAAAATGCAAAAATAAATAATGATAAACAAAACAAAAAACAAAACAATAACACTATCAGAATATAATTTGGGAAGGAAAAATTATGTCGCCCACATTTGCATCTTTCTTTTTTGAAAACGTTGGCGAGATTACTGTGCCTACAAACACACTGAACACCCTCATTGAAACCGACACGCACGCACGTATGCAGAGACATAGACATATAGACACATATACACACTCTTACAAGTGGTGAATATGGGTAAAAATAGTGATTTCTCACTGGAAACTCGCTCTTTCTTAAGGTGTTATTGTATTCTCTCAATTTATAATAGTTTTCGAGGCAAATGAATAAGAGACATTACTCTCTGATTAACGCTCTTATAAATTCAACAGGCAATGTTTTATAGTTATTTGCTTAGATTATTCGAGTCAAGGCACAAAAAAAAAAAAAAAAAAAATGAAATATCGGTGAAAGTAAGTAAATTATTTCGCAAAGATTTTGTTGTGTGTTGGTCGGTGTTTTACAGCATATAAACTCTTGTGGGTCATTTAATGCCAAATTTTATTTACATATGTATGATGTGTAAAAGAATATTTTGGAGGTCACTTTATTTTTCAACGAGTTGCTACTTAACCTAAATAATTCTAGTTATCAAGTATTCATAAAGATTATGAATAATCAGAACACAGCTGTATGGTTCCAAAAACGATTATTGATAATGCTTATTAAATGATTGAAGGGTTCTACATTACCAACAGATGGGAGCCTTACAGATCCTACTACTCTTGGTAAAAGTGGACCTGGGAGTAATGTCCATGAAGGAGTACTACATATTCCCCAAAGCTGTGAGACTGGAGCTACCCTATCAGATGCAGTTTAGTGTCCTATTTAGGAAAGTCTGGCAAGTGTCTAACTCCTCGGTAGAGAGTCAGTCGACAGGGTAGGAAAAGTCTGGTGTGAAAATCACCATTTGAAGTCATGGTAGAAAATATACTCTTTCAGTCATCGAAAATATTCTCTTTCTCTCTCTCCTATCTCCTCTCTTTCTCTCTCTCTCTATATATATATATTCCACCTCCACGTCTAAAAGGTCATTCATTAAAAGCCGAGTAGATCTTATCTAAGTTTTGAGTTTTTGACTGGTTGACAGAACAAAACTGACCTACTACTTTCCTATATATGTATTTACCAACTCCTGGCAGGATGTGACCCAAGGTCAATTTTGAAGCGCTGTTAAACAGGTTTGAATTCAGAGTTTTCGTTCTCCTAGGCTGGTTGCCGAATCAAGGCTAAAGAAGCCAGTATGGAGGGAAAATAATTGGATTCATACCTTTCTCAATAGTATTTGTGCTATGTGAAAAGCAACCAACCTCGTCCAGGATTTGAACTCGTGTCCATTTCCGACGACGATAACCATTAGGCCACGATCACCTCCATACATGGAAGGAGAAGAGATGGATTCATGCATTTTCGAAAGTTATAAATGAAAGGTAAAAATGTTCATACAGGATTTGAATTTGTTCCGCTGGCTCTATTTCATAAGACAATAAGCGTTACATTTCTGGTCACTATGTATGTAGACGTAGTAGTAGTTGTAGTTGTCGGAGCAGTATGTAGTTATTGACCCAACCTCTCCAGCACGAGCAAAATATGACCCAAGATTACTTTTAAAGCAAAGTAAAACGATTTTGTATGGAGTTCTTCACTTTGACTAGTTGCTTAACCAAGGCAACAAAACCCAACCTGTCTTACTATTTCCCCATAGCAATGAAATGAACTGATAGATTCATGCCTTTCTAAAAGGGATTTGCCCGAATTGAAAATTAAACAACTTTTTCCAGGATTTGAATTCTGGTCACTGATTCCATTTCCCATAACGATAACCGTTACGCTTAGAGGGCCTCAGATGGTTGTATACGCGTCTGTATGTAGTAGTAGTAGTAGTCGTCGGTCTAGTAGTATTTGTTTGTTTGTTTTGCTGCTTAATAGTATATCAACCTTCTGGGGTTATTTAATGCCAAATCCATCCTTCTAGAAGAATACTAGTGGTACTCTTTAACTCATAGCTGGGAAGATAAGAGGCTTCATACCTTTCCTAAGGGTATTTGTCTGAAAGTGAACGTAATAGCGCGACTGAAGTTCGAACTCGCTTACTACGATTCCGCGGTCCAGTGGTTTAACCATTAAACCACGAGGGCACCCCCACTAGAAGTAGTAATAGTAGTAGTCGTAGATGTTATGTGTTATTATTGCGAGGAGACAAAAGGCCAACTCAAATCAAGTAAAATGTAAGCAGATTTTTTGCCGTATTTATGCCTCAATATTAAATGGGATTAGGAATATCTTCCTTAATACGTAAACCTGTAACGCGTACAAAATATACAGTGGCTCAAAAGGCATGAAACTTATTAGGTCTGCCGAAGATGAAAGCAATGAAAATTTTCTGAATTATTTATGAAACTTAAAGTAATTATTTATAAGTTTTCAATGAATCGGAAATATTTACTGAGTCTCTTTATCGATCTCATTCTGCATATATTTATGTATATACCAGCACCTTCGCAGGAACAGAATGCGATACGAGGTAAATTTTTTAAGCAAAGTTTAATAGGTTTGATTTAAGAATTTTCCTTCTCCTAGACTGGTTGACATACCAGGCCTAAAGACCCCAGTCTGCCCGGGTATTTTACTCATAGCTTGAGGGAGAATGGTTGTATTCATACATTTCCATATGGCATTAGCGCTAGGTGAATTCAATGTATCCGTTTATTCATCTCTGCCTGTTTACATCGGTGCACACACACACACACACACACACACACACACACACACACACACACACACACACACACATATATATATATATATATATATATATGAATTAGATATCATCATATCTCCTGAGCCTAAAGGACTGTTTAATAAACGCTGTGAATTCGTGTCAAAAAGTGCCAACATGAGAACAAGTTTGCTTTGCAGTTGGGACTAGACTAGATTATAGAATCTCTGTACATTTAAATGGAAAACTAATAAGTGGCTATTATTTTTGAAGCCACAAATTGCCTCATTTATTCATTCCAATTGTGTTTGAATTGCAGCAACACAAAATTATTAGGTTGAATTTTACTAAAAGATAGGCTTTAGAAAAATCGATTTATATTCGAGTAGATACTGTATATATGTACTAATCTGGAATAAATAACACAAGGAAAATGCGAGATATTAAACAACTGTCAGAAGTTTAGATAATAATTAAAGAAAGGAGCACAAACGGAGAAAGTGACATGAGAAAAAGAGATGAAAGAAAAGGAAAAAGAAATGAAAGACAAAGAAAAGATGAAAAAACAACTGGGAGACAAAAAAGAAAAAGAAGAAAGAAAGTATAATCGAATAAGAGAAGAAAGTAAAAAAAACAAAAAAACTGAACAATATGCCAGATCCTGTATCCCCGTTTTGGAACAAAGTGCCTCAATCACCTCATATCCGTGATGATCATGCGGTTTCAGTATGACGTAGATTTTTATGATGTACAGATTAACCAACAAGTTTGACAGACCATTATTAATGAGTTTGAGTCTCACTGAGAGCTCTGTACTTCTGGCTTTGTGTACAATTTAACTAAGCTTAGTAAATGACTAATATATGATAGCGGTGCCCTGTATGATGTAATGATTAATCAGTTAGAGTCAGAGTATAACTAATGAGCCCAATTCTCACTGGGTGACATATGACTCTAGTTTGTTCTGAGTTCTTTTTTTAATGGCATATAAACTTTCGTGTGTTATTGAAAGTTAAATCCATCTTTCTAGAAGAATAGTAGTGTTACTATTTAACCCATAGCTGGGGATGCTCAGTCGGCTGGAGTTCTCTTCAGAGAAGTCAGACCCTCCCAACGTGTGTCCTGGATATGGCACTAAACAATCTGATGGAGCTTTGAGAAATGCGGAGTAGTCCTTTATTCCCATCGCTCTCAGGTTCACTCTGGCCCGGAGTGGTAGCACCCGATAGGATCTTATCTGTGTGTCAAATACAACTAAATTGTGTACTTATGCTAAACTGAATTGCTTGAAATAGAACTGTTTTTGATACTGAAACTGTGTACTTATGCTAAACTGAACTGTTTGAAATAGAAGTGTTGATTTATTTAAAATGGATTTGGCATTAAATAACCTACAAATGTTGATATGCCATAAAACCCAAACAAACAAACCATAGCTGGGGGCAGGGTGAAAACGAAACAAACTTTTCCCCAGGGTATCAATCCGAAATTGAACGTAAAAGTTTGAACTCGCTCACTACGATGTCGGAATCCAGCACGATAGTTACGGGGAAGTACTTCTCATATTTCTGGAAAAAAAATGGAGTAGATTTTTGTGAACCGAGTTGCTGGCTCCTCAATCTTTGATTTTGAATTCAGTTTTCTTATAAATCCGTACCGTTTTGCATACGTACAAAGTAAGAGAGACCAGTTTGTCAAACTACTTACTCAGAACTGTTCTGCGGAGTAATAAATGAATTCGTGCCTTCACTAAGAACATAAGGGCAAAATGAAACGCAATCAGCCACATCCAGAATTTGAAGTAGGCTCGCCAAGACAACTTTCTACAACGATAATCGTTACGCTATAGGCGCCTCCATTAAATTTAAAAGAACAAATTGCATAAAATTTGGGAAAATCTTGATAGAATAGATGATAGATAAAAAGGCAATAAAGAGAGCCATTTTGATTTGCTGAAAAGCCGATGAATAGAAAAAAAAATTAACAAAATAAACAACTTTGATATGTATGGAAGAAATGTAAAGATAATTGTTGAATAGAAAGAATACAGAAAAATTTCAGTCTTAGTCTGGCTTATCTGAAGAAGAAAAAGAAGAGGTAAGATGACTGGTAACTTGAAAAAATGAATAAATAAACGTCAAAAGGAACTGTACGACGAAGAAATTCTATCTCTATATAATACATAGTGAGAAAGGTAGATTCACAAACGTCTGCAACGAGAAATTACTTTGTGATCTAAATTACATTTTTAAAAATTTTTTTCTTTTTTTTATTTTTCAATACTTTCTTCATTTCTTTCCACCACCTCGCTATTTTTTAAATACTCTTTCGTCTTTTTCGTTTTCTTTCTTTACTTTGAATTTTCGTATAATTTTCTTGTCCCTCTGTTATTTTAGTTTCAATAAACATTTCACATTTACCCGCTTAAAAAACACCTTCGGTAATCATTAAGTGTGATCCTATTTATACTATTTGCTAGTATAGTGATGTTGGCCCTCACTGGGTGCATTACTACTTGTTTACACGAAGGCTGATATGCCATTAAACAAAGAAACCAAGCTACTTGTTCCAGACTATGTTGTATGTTAATAATCAGAAAGAAATAGACAATCTTCTGATTTTATTTAGAAGAGGGAAAGGGGAGATCTTATCGAGAAGAAGGTATATAAACAGTTGCATAACATAAAGCTGTAAAGCATAAATAAATGAACAGAACTTTAATCACCAAAATAAAACAATAATAATAATAATATAGTCTACAAAAAGGTATATGATATGGTTCCGCAAAGCTAGATAATAAACTTTCTCAAAATGTACAAAATATCACACGAAATCATAAACTTCATCGAAAAAAGCCATGAAAAACTGGAGAGTTGAATTAACAGCAGGAGGAAAAAGCTTGGCAGAAACAAAGATCCAAAGAGGGATTTTCCAAGGAGATGCACTATCACACCTACTAAATAATTGCCTTGATGCCACTAAACCACGTACTCAGAAAATGCACGGCCGGATACAAACTTAGTAGATCGCAAAAAAATATCAACCACCTAATGTACATGGATGACATCAAACTATTTGCAAAAAATGAAAACGAACTGGAAACGCTAATACACAGTTAGAATATACAGTCAAGACACAGGGATGGAATTTGGCATTGAAAATGCGCTCAGCTCGTCATGAAAAGTGGCAAACGACATCTAACTGACGGAAGAGAACCACCAAATCAAGACAAGATCAGAACGCTCGCAGTAAACGAGACCTACAAATATTTAGGAATCTTAGAGTCTGACCCCATCAAACAAGTGGAAATGAAAAACAAAATTCAAAAAGAATATCTCAGGAGAACTAGAAAACTACTCGAGACAAAGCTGTCTAGCTGAAACCTTATCGAAGGAATAAATACTTGGGCTGTACTCCTCGTTAGATACTCGGGACCCTTTCTTAAGTGGACCAGAGATGAACTTATACAAATGGACCAAAGAACAAGAAAACTAATGACCATGCACAAGGCATTACATCACAGAGACGACGTGGACAGACTATATGTACCAAGAAAAGAGGGAGGAAGAGGACTTGCCAGTATCGAAGACAGTGTTGACACATCCATACAACGACTCGAAGACTACATAGAAAAACACGAACGAGGATTGATTACGGCCATCGGAAACAATACTGTCAACACGATAGATAACAGAATGACAACAACTAGGAAACAAAAATGGGAAGGAAAACAACTCCATGGGCGTTTTAAACGACTAATAAACAACATCTCACACGACAAAACCTGGACAGGACTAAGAAAAGGAAACTTTAAGAGAGAAACAGAATCTCTCCAGATGGCAGCACAAACAGCGCCATAAGAACCAATCATATCAAAGTGAGGATAGATAAGACGCAACAAAATAGCAAATGAAGACTATGCGGTGACAGAGATGAAACCACCAATCACATAATAAGTGAATGCAGCAAATTGGCACAGAAGGAGTACAAGACTAGACACGTCTGGGTGGGCAAGGTGATCCACTAGGAAATGTTCAAGAAATGTAAATTTGACCATGCCAACGAATGGTATATGCGCAACCCAGCTTCTGTCCAAGAAAATGACACACACAACCCCCTATGGGACTTTGATATACAAACGGGTCATCTAAACTCGGCTAGAAAACCAGACCTTATAATAATCAACAAAAAAAGAGAACTTGCAAAGTTGTCGACTTTGCTATCCTGGCTGACCACAGAATAAAGCTGAAAGAATGTGAAAAGAGAGATAAGTACCACGACCTTGCTAGAGAATTGAAAAAAAACTTAGGAACATGAAGGTGAAAATTATACCAATTGTGATTGGTGATTTTGGCACGGTAACAAAAGGATTATTAAGAGCATGGAAGATTTGGAAGTTGGTGGCCGAGTGGAGACCATCCAAACAAAAGCATTATTGAAAACGGCCAGAATACTGAGAAGAGTCCTGGAGACTTGAGAAGACTTGTTGCCACTCAATCTCCAGTGAAAGACCATCAGCTTACGCCGATGTGAAAAACTCTAATAATAATAATAATAATGACCATGCATAAGGCATTACACCCCAGAGACGACGTTGACAGACTACATATATCTAGAAAAGAGGGAGGAAGAGGACTTGCCAGCATCGAAGACACCGTCGACGCATCCATACAACGGCTCGAAGACTACATAGAAAAACACGAATGAGGACTAATTACCACCATCAGAGTCGATACGGACAATACGATAAACGAAAGAATGACAACAACTAGGAAACAAAAATGGGAAGGAAAACAACTCCATGGCCGCTTTAAGCGTCTAATAAACAACATCTTGCACCAGAAAACCTGGACCTGGCTAAGAAAAGGAAACCTTAAGAGAAAAACGGAATCCCTCCTAATAGCAGCACAGGACAGCGCCATAAGAACGAATCATATCAAAGCAAGAATAGATAAGACACAACAAAACAGTAAATGTAGGCTATGCGGTGACCGAGACGAAACGATCAATCACATTATACGCGAATGCAGCAAATTAGCACAGAAGGAGTACAAGGCGAGACACGACTGGGTCGGCAAGGTAATCCACTGTGAAATGTGCAGGAAATTTCAATTCGACCATACAAACAAATGGTATATGCACAACCCGGCGCCTGTCCTAGAAAATGACTCGCATAAACTCCTATGGGACTTTAACATACAAACTGATCCCCTAATCCCGGCCAGAAGACCAGACCTCATAATAATCAACAAAAGAAAGAGAATTTGCAAAATTGTCGACTTTGCTGTACCGGCGGACCACAGAATAAATCTGAAGGAAAGTGAAAAGAAGGATAAGTACTTCGACCTTGCTAGAGAATTGAAAAAACTGTGGAACATGAAAGTAACGATTGTGCCAATTGTGATTGGTGCGTTAGGCACGGTAACTAAAGGATTATTAAAGGGACTGGAGGACTTGGATGTTAGAGGACGGGTGGAGACTATCCAAACAACAGCATTGCTGAGGACGGCCAGAATACTGAGACGAGTCCTGGAGACTTGAGGAGACTTGCTGTCACTCAGACTCCAATGAAAAACCATCAGCTAATACTGATGTGAGGGGGTAAGACTTTCTCAATGAGTGTCCGAGATATGAGGTGCCCGTGGTGCCCGTGGTGTAATTGTTATCGTCGTAGGAAATGAACACGGCGACACGAGTTCAAATCCTGGACGAGACTGGTTGCATTTCACATAGCACTAGTACCCTTGGGAAAGGTATGAATCCAATTATTCTCCCTCCAGCTATGGGTAAATAGTAGGACAGACTAGGTTCTTCAGCCTTGGTTAGGCAACTAGTCTAGGAGAAGGAAAACTCTGAATTAAAACCTGCTGAGCTCCGCTTAAAAATTGACCTTGTGTCATATCCTGCCCGAGCGGAGGGGTTGGTAAATAGAATACTGATGTGAAAAACTCTAGAGGAGTAAATTATAATAATAATAATAAATGAATAAAAATCATGTATTCGTTTTATTGAAATATTCTTTTCATACATTTACTTCGCCACAGTCAATGTTTAGTAATTTTTTAAATATCAGAGCACCGTAAGGATCCTAGAAAAAAAAAGCTGTCTATCGCTGTCTATTGGACATGGATACATAGTTTGTGTTATTTTAAACATGTTTGGGATCTGAAAAATGAAAACAGAATCATCACATTTATATTAGGTATAAAGAGAAGATAAGACGACACTGATTTTTGACGCGAATTCTTCGACATGCGATGTTTAAAACATGAATTAAAGTGTAAAAATGTTTTTCTTTTTGTTTTTTTCTTGCAATTAAAAAAAAAAATTTAAATGATATTTCTGTCAAAAAAAATCATCAATTTTAACCAAAATTTGTTTGTTAATTAGTCGATTCCATTAGTTTGCTTGAAGTACTTCGTCAATTCATTGACTGAAGCTGATATTAAAAAGAATAGAGATCATAAGAGAAACAATATCGACTGACTTTTGGATCTTATTATTAAAGACTGTACCTCCTAAGTTGAATATCTTTCGAATTGAATTCAAATTATTTTTCAAAATAATTTTTTTCCTATCTGAATTCAATAAAAAGAAAAAAGATTCTCGACCAAAAAAAAAAAAAAAAAATGAAGTAAAGAAAAAAAAAACCTTGCAGATCAATATAAAGAAATGTACACAAAAACATTTATTTTGATGTTAAAAAAAAAACAAAAAAACAAAACAAAACAAACAAAGGTTATCTTTCTGAAATGTCGCTTTTTATTGTCCTTCTTTTGCAGACATCGTGACAAAAATATCGTCCAATGAAAAACCATCTGTAAAAAAACAAAAATTACAAAAATATTTAAACTCACAATGCTTTTTCACCATATCAACATATTTTATTCGCTGATTTTACATCAAATAAAATCCCAGTAACTTGCAGTGGGTGGAATAATTTAATTTTGAATTTTCAATTTTAAACTTCGCGAAAATTTTTCCTTAAAAGAGGAGGAGTACCCGTCGTAGTGTAATGGGTTCAGGAGTTGCGAGTACCTGTGACGTAGAGACTATCGTGCGCCATCGTAGTAAGCGAGTTCGATCTCCAGTCACGTTCACTATCAGACTATGGAAAATTATGACCCCGCTTATCTCGCTAGCCAGGGGTTAAATAATACCACTACTGTTCCACTGCTATGATTTTGGCATCAAATAACTCACGAAGGTTGATATGCTATCAAACAAAGAAACCAAAACTAAAAATTGATCACGTGAATTTTTTTCTTTTTTACAGTCTAATGGAAACGAATAAATTTAAGAAAATTACTAGATGAGCAATATTGAACTTTATTTTTACTATATTTGAACTTACATAAGTAAAGCATCCGTACAAAGATTGAGTCATTCTGTTATTCAGTTATTGCAATCTAATATTAATAATTCTATTCAATATTAATTATTTGTTTGTCCACTATGAAGTAGTTGTAAGTATTGCTATTTAGCACTAATTGCTCTATTACTAACATTACTCATTCGTTCACACACAGTTAATGGGCTGCAATTAATACCATGTATCGCAAACAATTCGATTAAACATTAGTAATTTACGTATTTGCACACAGTTAAATGATCAAATAGTTCTATTTTAAACAATTCAATTTAGTATAAGTCCTTGGTTTGAATTAATGTCAAACAGTTCTATTTGACACACAGTTAAATGATCAAATAGTTCTATTTTAAACAATTCAATTTAGTATAAGTCCTTGGTTTGAATTAATGTCAAACATTTCTCTTTGACACACAGTTTAATGTCATATCTCGGACACTCATTGAGAAAGTCTTACCCCCTCTACAGAGATGCAGTCGGTGTATTCTATTGACCCAACCAATTGGGCATGTTGGTTTTCTGTCATGTTGTTGGAATGCCAGGTACAGATACAGCCTTTTCGAATTTTTCAATGTTGTACTCATAACATTGAAAAATGTTGATTTAATGATGAAAGATTTCAATTAATTGACAAAAATATAAGTCATTACAAGGCACATGAACGAGAACAGAATTAGTGTGAATATCTATTTGCACACACACACACACACACACACACACACACACACTTATATATATATATATATATATATATATAGGTGGTAACCGTTTGAACTTTATTACCGCTAATGTTATGATGAAGGTAAAAACCCACTTCTTTCTCTTTGGTGTGGAAATGATAGATAATAAACTAGATTAAACACACTAGCCCCGATTAGGCAACTGTTCTTTTTAGAAAGACTACTATAAATTCATTATATATGTATATAGACGAAAAACATTAAATAACGAACTCGCTTTAATACTATACCGCAAACCAGCGATTTAACCATTACACCACGAGAACACCGCCTGAGGATTGAGATGATTCAAAAAATTACATTCAGCCCGAACCAAGACCCCCCACAAAATCACCAGTCACTTGAAACAAAAATTGCTTTATTCTCTAACTTAGAACTTTTTCAGTGTATTTCTATATTAAAATTCTTGGCATAATGTAACGTTTTACTTACATACAAATATAAAAATATATGAATCTGAATAATTTATATATGTACGTATATATATATATATATATATATATACACGAGGATCATTGAATAAGTTTCCAGACTTTTTTCATATGGCTACTTATTGTTAGTACACGCGTGAAACTCTAGTCCCCTTCGAAGTAATCTCCTCCAGCTGCAATGCACTTGTTGTACCGTTCCAACAACTTCTGGAAGGCCTCATGGACGTCCTCTTGTGTGAGCGTGTCAATGACCTTCGTCACAGCCTCTTGATGCCCATTTTGATCAAATAGTCGGTGACAAGGATGGAGTTGTGGACTGGCGCATTGTCCTGGTGGAAATGCCACTGACCCGATTTGAAGAGTGCTGGCCTCTTCCCAAGGAATCTCTTCCTGAACTCCCTTAAAACCTCATCATAGTAACTCTAAGCCTAACCCTTTGGCCAATCAACTCTGGTGTATTGACTTCCTTACTCCTTCCACACCTCTTATTATCCCCACAGTCTTCCTGCCTTCTCTGAATCTCTTATGCCACTCAAAAACTGATGCTCGATCCATGCTAGATAGCCGAAAAGCAGTCTGAAGCATTCCATACGTTTCTGGGGCATTTCTTCTAAGTTTAAAACAGAATTTTATTGCATATCGTTCTTCCTAACGTCCAGATTGCAGTTTTGAAATTCAGCAGCTGTGACAATCATGCTTTAGTAGGGTGTATTCCAATTGCTGCTGTAGCTGTTTATTTGAATCTGAAATCATAAAAATTGTCAGTAATCTCATAAAATATATAGCAATAACATACTGAATGTTCCAGAGTCTACGATAATTTTAAATGCCCATACGAAAAAGCCTGGAAGCTTATCGTATGCACCTCGTATATATATACGATAGTTTGTATAACCTAATTCTGAGGAATAACCAATAACGATTGTGTTACAGTCATTTGACGATTTGGAATCCAACATTTACCCAGCAAAGGGTATTACATCAACTAGTTATTATATGTGGTTTTTCGTTCACTCTTTCATAAGCCATGGTGTTTTTCTATTTCTCTATCAAATATATTGTGGTCTCATTTCATCTTTCTTTAATCGTCGATTTACTTTGCCTTTCCAGCATTTTCTTATCAATCTATTTATTCGCATTTCCTGAGTCACTTCTTTCTTTCTTTTCTTGCATTTCACTCGCAATTTACGAGGAAATGTTCTTTTCAAGCCAATTGGCGTTTTCGGCGATAAAGCTCAAGTTTGGACTCTAGGGGAACAAAAAAAAGAAAAGATAAATTCACGGCAAACCTAAAATAAAACCAGGATCTTCAAAAGAACAGGGATTTCTAATTTTGTTCGGTATCTTAGAAAAGTCATGAAACAAATGCGAAAGACGAAACGTAAGAAAAACAACAAAATATCTTGAAATACAAAAAAAGGTAAGGCAAAATATAAGTCTTCATTGTCGGTCAGTATGTTAATAAATAAACAGAGAATCCGAATGAAGTTTTGCTTGATATAATGCTCAGCAAATGTTTCTATAATCATTCGTTTTTTATTTCGTTTTATTCCTATATATATATATATATATATATACCCATCCCTATATATAGTGAAAGACACACACACACACACACACACACACACACACACACACACACACACACACATATATATATATATATATATGAATATGAAAATCTCTGCCTAGTTGGTTGGGGCTGTAGAATACACTGACTGCTTCTCTGCCGAGGAGTAAGAGCCCCCACCCAACGAGTGTTCTGATATGACACTAAACAATCTGATTGTGTCATTCCAATAATACCGAAGCTTTGGGGAGTGCCATCGCTTCCAGGTCCACTCTGGCCTGGAGTGGTAGCCCATGATAGGATTCTATCTAAAGGTCAAATAGAACTAAACAGTGTACTTATGCTAAATTGTATTGTTTGAAAAAGAACTGTTTTTGACATTAAAACCGTGTACTTATGCTAAACTGAACTTTTTTAAATAGAACTGTTTCGACATTAACTGAACTGTTTTGACATTTAACGATTGTAAACAAAATTTATACTTAAACTAAACTGAATTCTTTGAAATTTAATTCGGTGGTAAATGGCCCGAAAAGGGTTGATACACCATAAAACAAAACAACCAACCAACGGAAATGTCTTTGGAACATCGATTTTATTAAATGTAGAAGAGAACATAATCATTTCTACGTACTACATAATTATATACGCACGCACACGCTCAACAGTCATTGTGCTCCATATATATATATATATATATATATATATATATATATATATATATTTGGTCCAGTTAAACCGGAGTTGGGAGTAATTCCATCAGGACAAGAGGTTATTCAAGCATGAATATTTAAAATTTTCTTCGACTCCCTCCCACCTCTTCGACTCCCTCATACTATCCCCTCCCACTACCATGTGTCTATTCAATTTTTTTTATCCAAAATGATCTGAAGAAGTCCTGTTACTTTTTTCGTGTTTTTGAAAACCTCAAAAATGCGTAACAGGATTGAAATAAATTTATAATCCTATGTGAACGGTTTCGTTGTTTTTCTTAAAGAAAGTATATATATATATATATCTGGGAGAGAGAGAAAGTGTGAGAGAGAGAGAGGGGGAGAGGGAGAGAGAGAAAGAGAGAGGAGGTGTTCTATTAAAAGATAATGCCTTGGAAAATAGACTTGGTTCATGGTGGCTAAATTCCGGCTGATAAAGACAAATACCTTTAAGAAAAGTTTGTATCTTCCCTCTTCTCATTCTTACGCACACATACGCACGCACGCACGCACATATATATACACACTCACGTACATAGACACACACACAATTGAAATTAAAATTTTGAATCAGTAAAATAAAGTGCTCTACGCACAAAAAATGCTGAACAATATCACTATATCCCAATTATACAATAAAATACAACAGCCTAATAAGTCACGACCCTGAGTTTCACGTGACTGGTCCTCAGGTGATCCTGAAACGAAACTTATCTGCCGAATGTAGTTGTGTCGATTGAGACTCACCTGAGGATCGACCACAGGAAACTTAGTCATGTGTTTTTATGTTGTTTTATTCTATATTTGAAATTACATAAAGATTCGGACACACACACACACACACACACACACACACACACACACACACACACATATATATATATGTATATATGTATATATACATATCATCATCAAGTTGCGCTGCTTTCCCTGAATCTATCTCTCTTTCTCTGCGTATCTATCGTCCTTAGCTCCTGGTAGGTCTTCTGAACTGCATCCTGTGTCCACGCAGAGCTGATGTAGGTAAGTTGACCCTGATGAAACGCACAGAAAAAAAAGCTAGATGAGAATAGCACAAAAATGCTTCGAGTTATTTTGAACAAATCCCGGAAGCAACATCCCACGAAACAACTGTTGTGCGGCCACTTACCACCCATCTCTAAAACCATCCAAGTAAGACGAACAAGACATGTGAGATACTGCCGGAGAAGCAAGGATTAACTCATAAGTGACATTTTTATGGACATCTACACATGGAAGTACCAGTGTAAGTTGACCAACAAGAATATATATATATATATATATATATATACCTCGGATTATGGTGTTTTCATTTAAATCGTTCTCGATTATACGTCATTTGCCAAAAATATTTGGAAAAATAAAAATCACGTTTAAGTAATTTTATTCGATTTTACGTCTGTCCGCTACAAATATTGAAGTAGTAAGTTAAGTTGGCGGCCTTAGTCGATGGTGACCCGAAGGCTCTCTTTTCAATAGCTACTACATCGATGTGTAAGAGCGGATGCTACTCCATTCCCTGGATTGCTCCACTTTACCCTTGATCCTTACCTTATAATGCTGAGTGTTTTCAAGGCGGCATCAAGTACCATTTTTTGAGTCTTTGATATGACTCGACCTGAGATTGAACCCCAGTCTAACTGACCATTGGCGAACATTAGGCCAAAGCGTTAAAAGCTCATAAAATCTTATTTCGGAACAATAAATAAAGATTAAAAGATTTGCTCCTTATTATGTAATACTTGAAAAAAAGAACACCGTTTAAGGAACTCTCGATTTGTTTCTAATTGAAAAAGCATATCGAACAACAACTACAACCAGAATCAGCTGTTGATGTTGACGATCCACAGCCATCTACGTCTACAAGATAAATAAACAAATTGAATGTAAACATTGCTAAAGTGTATATAAATTAGTTTATCTTCTATAATCGCAATATAATTTTTTAACAATTTATTTGTCGCTGCCTCCCACCAGACACGACTTGAATTATATTTGTTATTTACCCTTACAAAATAATTTTATTTTATAATAGCTTAGAGCTTAGAGCAAACAACATTTACATATAAAGAGTCTGCGATGTACTGTAAAGATGGCCAAAATGTAAGCATCTACATATCCAAGTATGTACATAGATGTATTCGTTAATTTAGATTAGTTTTTTTCTGTACTATATTAAACAGCACGATTAACTTGGTGCTGGGCAGAAGAATCTCATTGGTCAACGGTCAGGGTTAAATAGTTCAGTCAGGAAGCTAGTGATACTCATCTATAAAGATAACGTTTATTGATGCGGTAAAAAGCCGCAATCGAAAGATTACTAAGACTAATACAAACCCTAACATCCAAACTGCTTCGCTCGACACGCAGGAAAACAAACGGTGCCTTCTACAGAGGTTGGAACTTTGGACGCAGTGTTAAAAAATCAGCTTTAGAGTTCAAAACCTTCACATAGATGCACCAGTGTTAGCAATCCAGCAAGGAAATACATACAACAGCGTTATACGGACAATAGATGCATACTAGATGACCTGCCAGGAGTGATGGCTGTTAGGGACAGATGGTCAGAAAAAGTCGAGACTCCGTGCCATCAGTACGACTTGAAATATATATATATATATATATATATATATATATATATATATATATATATATATATAATCTCTATATACATATATATACATATATAATCTCTATATACATATATATATATATAATCACTATATGCATATATATATATATATATATATATATATAATCACTGTATACATATATATATATATATAATCACAATATATATATATATATATATATATATATATATATATATATATATATAAAACCAGTATATATATATAATCACTATATATATATATATATATATATATATATATGTATATATAAAGTGGACACAAATTTTCACGCAGAAGCATATACGTGTGTGTTTGTGTGCATTGTTATATACAAATCCGTCTTGGTATATATATATATATATATATATATAGATAGATAGATGGGCAATGCTATATACATATGTGTGCAATGATGTATAGTAATTTTTCAGGTGATATTTTTCTTTTTTGCTTAACTATAAAAGTAAATAGGATATTTACGCGTTCCTAGTGTATAAGGGAAGAAAAAACTGAAAAAATAAAGAGTAATATAAACAATGATTATAAATAAATAAATTATTGGTTAGAAGTGTGAAAACGTCATTCAAACTGGACTCCATCTTAAAGCGGGAAAATAGCTTTGCTATTTTGACTGAGTAGATTTCTTCTTGAGCAGGTGCTTTTACCTGTAGTCTTTTCACAATCGTCAGCTGAAAGGACATCACTCTTATTATGACATTTACAAAGAAAACCCGACTGAATGTTTATATAATAATAATAATAATAATAATAATAATAATAATAATAATAATAATAATAATAAAGATCCCCAAAGGATTGGAAAGCGGTCTGGAAGAGTTGGAAATCGTTGGACGAATGGAGACTATCCAAAATGCAGCATTGTTACTGAGAAGATTTATGGAGACCTGAGAAGACTTGTTGTCACTCGGACTCAAGTAAAATACCACTAACACAAATGTGAAGAATCTACAAGGAGTCAAATAATAATAATAATAATAATAATAATAATAATAATAATAATAATAATAATAAGAAGAAGAAGAAGAAGACTATTAGACCGGCAGAATAATCTCCGGATTTAAAACTGATTGAGTGGGAGTTATGTTTTTTTAGCATTATCATCAGCAGCATCAGTAGCAGTAGCAGTCATACCATTTCAGCAGCCATTATTGCCTGGAATTGAGAATATTACGCGTTTGAAACTCATTTTGGTCTCTTCTGATTACTTCCTCTACGGGTATCTGAAGTTTGAAGTCTTTAAATGTAGGCCACAGAAAAGTGGCGAAATGAAAGACTTTATTTGTTTCAAAGAAGTAGTGTCGATGTTAGTGCAGCAGAATTTTAGGTTATGGCTTCTGGTGAGTATAACTTATGAAGGAAACCATTTGGACGATATTATCTTAAAAATGAAGTGATGAGAATGACAAAATAAAATAGCCAATATTGTTGTTTTGTAAGATTAGTAAGATTAAATTTTGAATGGGATCTACATTATTTTTTAACTTTCGAAACTTGAGAGATCATGTTGCCAGATCCCGTACTAGTGATAAAATCATAATCCTTATATAAATAACAATAATCCGTTAAATTTTCAAAAATATCAGTTTAGTGAGAAAAAAACCCAATGATTAAATGTATTCAAAACATTATGTCGAAATAAAAATCTGTGAATTTAGCAGAAGTTACCAAGAGAAAGATAGATTTGTGCTTTATTTTGCTTCTTTATTTAATGGCATATTAGCCTTTGTGGGTTATTTAATGTCAAAGCCATCCTTCAAGGAGAGTAAAAGTGATACAATTTAACTCATAGCTGGGGAGATAGCGAGAGTAGTAACTTTCCCAAGGTTATTTGTCTAAAAGTAAATGCAAGTGGAGTTCGAACTAGCTTATTACGACATCACAATCCAGTACGTTGACCACTACACCTTGGAGACCCCGCTGTGTTTTTTAAATTATTTATTTTTAAGATAAAAATGTTTTCTGTGATGGTCGTAAGACACGGGAGAGTAAAGCCTCACTAAGAATCGGATATCAGGAAAGTAGGAAAGCCAACATAGTGTCGGTCTTTCTTTCCTTCTGATCTTTTGTTTACGTATATATATATGTATATATATATTGTTCGTTAACATTTTTCTTTTGAATTTAAATTCTGTACGATTAATAACACCTTGCTGCAGTATGGCATCCTGCAAGTTATTGTGCTTCGAAATTCTTTATCAGTACCAAACATCATGAAAATCAAAATATCAGGTAAAAATAACTCTTTAATCTAAGCACCCCTCCACGTTTGGCCTCCAACAGTCTGGTAAGGGCACCTCGGGTGGTGTAATGGTTAGCAAGGTAGACTAGCAAACCTACACGAGTAAGTTCGATTCTCATTGGGTGCCCAATTCATGCGGCCTTGTGCTACATCTAAGCAAAAAAGCTTAGTAAATTACCTCCAGCAGTCTGGTAATTCATGTCTTATAAATCATTGATATGAATATTCTTCCTGTGTCTGTCATTAGAATTTTAAATTTGCTTTTATATATATATATATATATATATATATATATATATATATATTGAGAGAGAGAGAGACAGACAGACAGACAGAGTGGTAGAGAGAGACAAAGAGAAAAAGAGTGAGAAATTGATATATATATATATATATATATATATATATATATATATATACTCTTCTGCTACGAGCAATATATGACAATTTATATAGGTCAATTTGAAGCAGAGTTTTCCTTCTCCTAGATTGGTTGTTACACCTAGGTTAAAGAGCTAATTCTACATTATTATTTAATTTCCCAGTGGGGCTATAGAATAAACTGACTGCATCTCTACAGAGGGGTAAGACTGCCCCAATGAGTGTCCTCGATATATAACACGAAACAATCTGGTGGTGAGGCACCAGTAATTCTGGGTCATTGGGGAATGCGGAGTACCCCTTCATTATCGCTCTGGCTCGGAGTGGTAGCACCTGATAGGGTCAAATTCTTCAAGTCTTTCTATATAGAAGCATCAATATCATTATGGATATCTATTAACTTTGAAAGGCTAATTAAAATGCTTCACGTCTTCCTAGATAGAAACATCAATATTATGTGTACTTATGCTAGACTGAACTGTTTTAAATAGAACTGTTTATATGTATAAAATGTATTTGGCATTAAATAACATACAATGGTTGATGTACCAGAAAACCAAACCAAACCAAATCAAACCATTATTTATCGGTAGATGGTGGGCGAATAGTTGGATGTATTCTTTTTTAAAGTATTAACTCTATATGAAATGCAAACAACATCATTGAGGATTTGTACTCGGGTAGTTGTGTCCATTTCCTACGACACAAGCGCATATATATATATATATATATATATATATATATATATATGTATATATATATATATTGGGATGGGTGTTTGTATTCGGCCGTTATTCAGCATAATAAATATTATTAAGCATTGTTTATTATCAAATTCTATGGCATTGACACTCAATCATCAAAAATAAAATTGACAAAATACATATAAAAGTGAACTCATTTTTTGACAAGTTTTTACTAAGTTTTAATAGTGTGGAGTTTTGTAATAAATAATAGCTAATGATATTCGTTTTGTTTTAAAAATATTCTTCTAGAAAAAATAAAAAAACCGTATATTTGCTTCGGAAATTAACTTAAAAAAGGAAAACTTCTAGTTATTTGAGGGTGATAATTGTATCGATATATTATAAATATTCGTACGTATTGTTTAGGATTTAATAATTTATGACAAGAATCCAAAACAAAAAAATATGGAAATCATATAAGTAGGGTTGTCTACCCACAGTAAAAATCAGCATTCGACATTCTAGCTTTTACCTAAGATCAAACACTGGTCGGAAACTATTAAAAAAAGAAATACAACGATTGAAATTTAGAAGGTCGTTCGGTAACAGGTATAAGTTGTATTTTAGTAATGGTTCTTTATATTGGTATTAATGCTTCTATCAACGAAAAAAGTTAACTATTCTAATTAGCATTTCAAAGTTAACATAATAGTATTGATGTTTCCATCTAGGAAGACGTGAAGCATTTTAATTAGCATTTCAAAATTAATAGATATCCATAATGATATTGATGCTTCTATATAGGAAGACGTGAAGCATTTTAATCAGCATTTCAAATTTAACAGCTGTTCGTGATGATATTGATGCTTCAATCTAGAAAGACGTGAAGCATTTTAATTAGCTTTTCAAAGTTAACTGCTGTCCATAATCACATTGATGTATCTATTTAGAAAGACATGAAGCATTTTAATTAGCATTTCACAGTTAACAGCTGTCCATAATGATATTGATGCTTCTATCTAGAAAGACGTGAAGCATTTTAATTAGCATTTCACAGTTAACAGCTGTCCATAATGATATTGATGCTTCTATCTAGAAAGACGTGAAGCATTTTAATTAGCTTTTCAAAGTTAACCGCTGTCCATAATAATAGTGATGGTTCTATCTAGAAAGACGTGAAGCATTTTAATTAGCATTTCAAAGTTAACCGCTGTCCATAATGATATTGATGCTTCTATCTAGAAAGACGTGAATCCTTTTAATTAGTATTTCACAGTTAACCGCTGTCCATAATGGTATTGATGTTTCTATCTAGAAAGATGTGAAGCATTTTAATTAGCTTTTCAAAGTTAACAGCTGTCCATAATGATATTGATATTTCTTTCGAAGAAGAAGAAGAAGAAGAAGAAGAAGAAGAAGAAGAAGAAGAAGAAGAAGAAGAAGAAGAAGAAGAAGAACTTATTTAGATAGGTTTTGAAACTATATTTTTTGGAAATAGAAAGGAAATAAGCGAAGATAGGAACCGGGAATGTAAACTGAAAGAGAAAACGTTGAAATCAAACGATCAAGAAATAGTCATAAAAATGTGGTGGTGCTGTGAGGGGAATTCCAAAAACAAAACCAAGAAATCGGCAACTTATTGTTTTGTGGGTCCTTTGCACGGAGTTCTGGTCAGAAAAGCAAATATATTTGTTATTGGGAGCAAAGAATAATAATAGGGTCTTTCCTTGTGCCTTTGCTTTTCAATTAAATATTGATTATGGCTGTCACGAGAAGATTTAGTATTAATGCAGACACAATACGGATAAAGTTATTATTTGTTGCGCTCGCAGCGGACAGAGCTCGTTTGGTCAGCTGTAGTTTCTTCTCATGAGACGACGTTTTTTTTTTCTTTTTTCTATTCTTTTTTCTTCTTTTCTCTATGCATATACACCAACTAACAAGGGCGTACAACACACACACACACAAACACGCATTCACATTTATAAATGTTGCATCAATTTAAAAATATATATGTATATATGGAGAGACCATGAGATAGAGAAATAGACATATATATATATATATATATATATATATATATGTTAAAAGTGACATGACCTGTCTGTGGTAATAACGCATATAACACAAAGATAACGTTGAAAAAGCACTATGTTCATTCATCTAAGGCTGTTGGATATGCATATATCCTTTGTAAGTAGTAACATATGTCTACGCATATATATATATATATATATATATATATATATGTATATGGAAAGGAAGAGAAAGACAGAGAGAGAGAGAGAGAGAGAGAGAGAGAGAAAGAAAGATAGAAGTAATATATAGACGCAAGCATGTGTTTATCTATTGCAAAGTATGCAGGTCTCTCTCTCTATATATATATATATATTAATCTTTATATGCTTACATATGTGTATATGCACTAGTAGTAATTAATGAATATAAGCATATATATGTTTTTAAGCATGATATATATGTCTATATATATATATATATATATATATATATTTATGTATCATTTCATGTTTTATAGATATATCTAAATTATAATTCCTTTAATACCTTACTAAAGGTCAAATGCATTCCCGATGTTAACGGTTAAAAAGAAACTCATTTCTGTTCAAATCTCCATCTGATGAACCAGTTAACAAGCTGATAAAATTAATTCATAATGGATTATATCTATTGATTTTTCTTGATATTAATGATATAATTGCTCTGCATATGAATTTTAAAAATATATTTTTCTATATAGATTAATTAGCTGTGCATTGAGCATTCAATTTAGATTATTCCTTTCAAAATTATCCCATATATATATATATATATATATATATATATATATATATTATTGAATATCTATCTATCTATCTATCTATCTATCTATCTATCTACTCATAGATATACGTTCTAATATAACTATGTAATTATACAGAAATTTTCTTATTTGACTCATCCTATTTTTTATACATTCATATTTTCGTGGTGTCTTCAATAAGTTTCCAGACTATTTTTGTACACGCATTTAAAATTGTTGTAGACTCTTGATTATTCAGTATGTTATTGCTATACATCTTAAGAGATGACTGACCATTTTTTATGATTTCAGGTTCAAAGGAACAGCTACAGTAGCAATTGGAATACACCCTACTAAAGCCTGATTGTCAAAGCTGCTGAATTTCAAAGATGCAATCTGGATGTGAGGACACTTTAGAAGAACGATATACTATAAAATTCTGTTTTAAACTTAGAAGAAATGCCACAGAAACGTATGGAATGCTTCAGATTGCTTTTCGACAATCTTGCATGAATCAAGCATCAGTTTTTGAGTGGCATAAGAGATTCAAGGAAGGTAGGAAGACTGTGAGGATGATGAGAGGTGTGGGAGGAGTAAGGAATCAATACACCAGAGTTCATTGGCCAAAGGCATAGGGTTAGGGTTAATATGTTGAGGTTTTAAGGGAGTTCAGGAAGAGATTCCGTCGGAAGAAGCCAGCACTCTTCAAATCGGGTCAGCGGCATTTCCACCAGAACAATGCACCAGTCCACAACTCCATCCTTGTCACAGACTATTTGACCAAGATGGGCATCAAGACAGTTCCTCAGCCTCCCTATAGTCTAGACCTTGCTCCCTGTGACTTTTGCTTATTCCCTAAGCTCAGAGGCTGTCGTTATGAGACAATTGAGGAGATGAAAGAGGCTGTGACGAAGGTCATTGGCACGCTCACACAAGAGGACTTCCATGAGGCCTTCCAGAATATTTTGGAACGGTACAACAAGTGCATTGCAGCTGGAAGAGATTACTTCGAAGGGGACTAGAGTTTCATGCGTGTACTAACAATAAAAGTGCCCATACGAAAAAAGTATGGAAACTTATTTTATGATCCTCGTATATATATATATATATAAATTAGTCAGATTCATATCTTTTTATATTTGTATGTAAGTAAAACGTTACATTATGCCAAGAATTTTAATATAGAAATACCCTGAAAAAGTTCTAAGATAGAGAATAATGCAATTTTCAGTTCACTTTGCAAGTGACTGGGGATTTTGTGTGTGTGTGTGTGTGGGGGGGGTCTTCGTTCGGACTGAATGAAATTTTTTGAATTATCTAAATCCTCAGGCGGTGTCCTCGTGTTGTAATGGTTAAATCGCTGGTTTGCGGTTTAGTATTAAAGCGAGTTCGTTCTCCAGTCGCGTTATCACGTTCACTTTCGGACAAAAATCCTTGGGAAAGGTATGAAACCCCATATCATCCTAGGTAAGGGTCAAATAGAACCACTATTGTTCTTCTAGAAGAATGGCTTTGGCATTAAAAAAAACTAAGAAGGTTGACATGCCATTGAACAAAGAAACCAAATCAAATTCTCGTCATAAGAGAGATATCTATGAAACGATGATATTTGAATCATTCCAAAATATTTGCATCTATATCATCATACGCAACGAATGAATATGCAACATAACTTCTGTTTTTGCATCGATTCTTTAGAGGCATACAAATTCTTTTTAAAACTATTTAATTTTTTTTTTTCACTAAACCATTTCCCTTGAATGACCTACAACTAATTAAGAACATTCAAAAATTAAATAGCCACAAAGAAATATTCCGATTTTAATTATTCCATTTTTGATTTAATATATATATATATATATATATATATATATATATATATATATATATATATATATATATATATATATATATATATATATATATATGAGCAAACGAGAAGTAATAGACAATTTTGAAAATATTTCTCGCTAATTTATATGAATATTCTTTGTTTCTATCTTTCTTTCTTTCTCGAAAGGTTTTTCTTTTTTTTCTGATTCTGGTAGACCGGGGTTCAATCCCAGGTCAAGTCATACTTTAAAAATGGTACTTGATACCTCCTTGCTTAACACTCAGCGATATAAGGTACGTATCAAGGGTAAAGTGGAGCAATTCAGGGAAAGTAGTAGAACCCTCCCCTACACCTCGGTGTCGTAGCTATTGAAAAGGGAGCCGTCTGGTCGCCCTCGACTAAGGTCGCCAACTTTACTTACTTTATATTTTCTAGTAATCATACTTTTCCTTTCAATTTCATTTGACCTTATTCTATTTTGATTTCGTTTTCTTTCTTTCTTTCTTTCTTGTTAATATCTAATTTCCTTCTTTGATTTCTTTCTTTTTCATTTTATTTCCGCTTTCATTATTTGCCCAGTCGTAAAAAAAATCATGTTTTCTTCACTAATTATTTTTTCGTTCAAATTTTCTTTCTTTAGATTTCTTTCTCGTCTCTTTTCTTCCTTTCTTTCTTTTTCAAAAGCGTTTTTTTTTCTGATAATGATTCCTTCTATTTTTTCTTCACTTTTATATCTGTTTTTTTTTTTTCTTTTTTCTTTGACTAAATATTTTTCTTTTTATTCTTATATTTCGATTGAATTTTATTTTCTACATTTCTTTCTTTTTTGGTTTTTCTTTCTTGGTTGCTTGATTACCATCCAGCTTCTTTCTTGCTTTCTTCCTTTCTTACTTTCTTTTGATTTTATTTTTATTTTCATTATCTATCTTCTTGAAATATTTTCTTTCTTTCTTTGCTAATGTTTTACATTTTTTTTTTTCAATCATGTTCTCTTTCGATTTCATCAATGTCTATTTCTATCTTTCTCAGTTTTTTACTTTCTTTTTCTAAATATCTTTCTTTTATTATTCTTTTCTATTTCTATTTCATTTTTCTTTCTTTCTTTCCTGACTCACCTTATCTATCTATCTATCTATCTATCTATCAAATTTTCATATTCGTCTCTCTATCAATTTATAACAATCGTACTCGTTTCTTATCTACCGTACTCTTTTCATATCTATCTTTCTAACTATCTCCGTATTACTAGCATCTCATTATCTCAGTTGTCCTATCAACCATTCTCAGCTGAATGTCCCCTGCTCTGAAAAGACCGTATATCGAAACCCAATAGGGTTTTCACATGCGACTTCAACCAAATCTTGAAAGGTTTTACACCTTGCTAACATCTATAAATACACATTTGGTTGTCATTTCTGGTGATGAGACAAGCAAAGGTATTCATTGAGAGGAAATAAGTGGTCGGACACCCCAGCTGAATCGTTGGGTAATTGGAGCCATAAACGAACCCCCAGTGCCGCCCTCTGCCGGCGGGCTGGCGGGCGTGCCACGTGGTCAGGATCAGCGCCAGCTTCCACCCAACGTTGCTAGACGGCCTCACCATCAACTTCTTCAGCGATTGCTATTTTAAATGCTTGTCTTGTCGGATAGAACTCCCGGATCGCAATGAGTAATGGTCACGATAAGTAGCCACTAGCTCCGGCCAATGGACATACCCACCAAAGTCTCTTTCTTTTCTATCTTTACATCTCTATTGATATTCATTCTGTCTCTCAATGTATACAAGTATGAATATGTCTATCTTAAACTCTACCCAAGTATGTATGTATGTATGTATGCATCTCTCCCCCCCCTCTCTCTCTGTTATACTTAACATTTTCAGTGTAATATTTAAAAAGAAATCTTTTTGGACACTCTGATCGTTTACATAATCATATCTTTTATCCTTTAATGTAAAGCGAACAAATTTATTGATCTTGTACTTTCATTTCTGCCACATTAATATATTTAATGTACATGAACTTTTTCTTTCTCAATTTCTCTCTAAAACTATATGTATATAAATGAATACCAATAGATATATAAACATATATACATGCGATTTATTTCTCTTCATATCTATCTATCTATCCATCTATCTATGTGTGTATGAACATTGTACATATATATATATATATATATATATATATATATATATATATATACACGAATAAGCACGCACACACACACACACACACACAGATATATATATATATACTTTTTTTAAATGAGTTGGTCCACGAAGAGACTTGTATTTTTTAGGATTTATTTATAAATAAATAAATAAATAAATAAATCCTAATTAATAAATCCTAAAAAATACAAATCTCTTGGTGGACCTACTCATTTTATATTTTTATTCTCTCTTTGGACTGACAAAAAAGAAATTATATATATATATATATATATATATATATATATATATATATATATATATATATATATATATATATTAATGCAGGAATATTCGATAATTTTCCGTCGCTTTATTTCCTATCTATCTATCTATCTATCTATCTATCTCAGTCTCGTTAACTCGCTCTCTCTCTCTTTCTTCACACACACACATGCACACACACACTCTCTCTCTCTCTCTTTCACACACACACACACACACACACACACATATATATATATATGTGTGTGTGTGTGTGTGAATGTGTGTGTGTGTATTTGTGTGAGTAGCTTGTTTATGATTAAGAACTGGAATGAGCAAAAGGTTCACCAGTCTTTAAAATAGATACTCGAAACAGTGGTTATTTCTTTTCATTTACCGGTAGAAAATAAACGATATATAAAACAGGTTCAACATGATTATTATAATAATCATGATTGTTATGATTATTTCACACCTTTCAAGTTTTTCATTGGAATTTTACTGGAGTCTGAGTTACAGCAAGTCTTCTAATCTCTCCTGGAGGATTCTGAGCATTCTGGTTACTTTCACTCTCATGTTCTACTGCTTGATTAGTTCTCTGGTAAGGTCCAAGTATTTGCTATCTTTTCGTTTTCTTTGGTTTGTTTTGGTTTGGTTCAATGGTATATCAACCATTGTGGGTTATTTAATGCCAAATCAATTCTTTTACATGTAAACAGTTCTATTTCAAAAAGTTCAGTTTAGCAAAAGTACATTTTCTGTTTACACACAGTTAAATGTAAAACAGATCTATTTCAAACAATTCAGTTTACTGTAAGTACTCTGTTTCTCTTTAAATCATAGATAAGAACCTATAAGGTGCTTTCACACCGGGCCAGAGTAAACCTGGAAAGGATGGTCATGAACGGGTATTCTGAATTCCCCAAATCCCCAGCATTACTGGAACCTCACCATCAGATTGTTAAGTGTCATATCAAGGACTCACGTTGGTGGGGGTCTCACACCTCTACAGAGATGCAGTCGGTGTATTCTACAGCCCTCGGATATTCGCTTCCTTTTTATATTCTCACTGTGGTCAGCCCAAACGGCAAAAGCCATTCGTTGGCAAGTTCTTTTTTTTTTTTTTTTTTTTTGTTAATCCCATCCAGAAGACAAAACCTAGAACTAATAAAGTTATCTACTTATATCTCAAAATCTCAGGGAATTTCATTTCTCAGGACGGATTCTGTTTTGTGCGTATACTATTTGGTAGCAAGTTTAAGTTTCAATTTCTTGTACAATTCTCAGTGAACCCCTTTTCATACCCAGTCGAGTCTAATCTTGTCTAGTTTGCTGCATTTAGTTACAATGGGATTAAGCGCTTCATCTCTTTCTCCGCATAACCTACACTTGCTATTTTTGCCGATTATTGATTTTCGCTCTTATGTTATTGGTCCTTACGGCGTTGTTTTGAGCTGCTTTTAGAAGAGATTGAGTTTCTCTCTTGAGATTTCCCTTTTAGCCATGTTTATGTCTTCTCGTTTGCAATCTCCCAAGTTTGTAGCTTAAATATCCTTTGAAGGTTATTTAATGCCAAAGCCATCCATCTAGAAGAACAGCAGTGGTACTATTTAACCCATAGCTGGGAGGATAAAGGGGTTTATTCCTTTCCCAAGGATATTTGTCCGAAAGTGATTGTAATAGAGCGACTAGAGTTCGAACTCGTTTACGAAGATTCTGCAGTCTATCGCTGTAACAATTACTCCACGAACACCCACCTTCTTATTTGTTGTTTTCCTGTCTGTATTTATGTTGCCGATGTTATAATTAGCTGTTTTAATTAGTTTTTCTTTGTTTCTTTTAATTTAGTGCTCGAATCCTTTCATTCATGTATTTAAGAAGTCCTCAATGCCGGTGAGTCATCTTCCTACTTCTTTTCTTGATCTATACAATTCATATCATCTCTCGGATATAAGGCTTTGTTCAACTTTCTTGTCCTTTGGTCTATTTGTTGAAGTTATTCCCTTGTCCATTTTAAGACTGCCCAGGGGTTTATCCTTTTGATGTGATTTCTGCTGCAGAGCTTGGTTTTGTGAACCTTCATTCTTTTTAATCGTTTTTATTTGTTCCTTCATATCCGCTTGTTTGTGTCTCCTACCGACATTCCCTGGTACTTGTAATTCTCCTTCTCTGCAAATGCTCTAATGCTTCCGTAATTCGATAGGTCTATCTCTTCTCGTCTTATCTCTTTTCCTATTTTTCATTATGAGTATTGCGCATTTTTCGATGCCAAATTCCATTCTTATGTCCTTGCTGTATATTCTTATTGTTTATATCCGATTTTCCAGTTCTTTTTCATTCTTTGCCCACTCGACTGCAGCTGTAGAATACACCAACTGCATCTCTGCTAAGGGGTAAGACTCCTCCGACGAGAGTCCTCGATATGATACTAAACAATATGATAGTGATGCTTCAGTAATGCTGGAGCTTTGGGGAATGCAGAGTTGCCCTTCATTGCCATCACCCCCTGGTTCTTTCTGATCTGGAGGGGTAGCACCTGATAGGATCCTATGTATGGGTCAAATAGAGCTAAACAGTATTACGCTAAACTGAATTCTTCGAAAAAGAACTGTTTTGACATTTAAGTGTGTGTGAAGCAAAAACTATACATATACTTAACTGGATTACATGAAACTTTTATCAATATGACTTAATTCGGTGTTAAAATATCTGAAAAGGGTTGATACGCCGTAAAATAAAACAACAAGCCAACCAACCATCATTTTTTGCAAATATATTTATATCATCCATGTACGCAAGGGGATTAACCTTTTCTTGTGATTTTGTAAATTTGTAGATCCCTGTGCACTTTCTAAGTATGTAGTTGAGTGGCATCATTATTAAACCAATAGCAATGGTAAGAGTGGGTCACTCTGGAAGATGAACTTTTGGATTTTATCCTTTGCAAGGGTTTTATTTTCCTTGTTTCAATTTCACCCTACAGTTTTTCATGGCATTTGCGATGAAGATTATGACTTCATCGGATATCCAGTACATTTTCAGACACTATTATTCAAGTTTGCGGAACTCTATCAAATGACCTTTTGTTGTCAATCCATGCCCTAACAACGTTCTTCCGACTCGTTTTGGCTTAGGGATGTGGCAGTTTATATATAGTTAATAATTCATTCTGCTTGTTTCCGCACAACACCCTTTTTGTTATGGGATTAGTCTGTGGCATAATAGTGAGTAATAAATTTTTTCTCTTGTTTGTGCTCTTAGACTTTTACACATAGTATGAAACAAGTTATTGGTCTATAGTTACTGAGAATGGTTCTTTTGTTGGGTTCTCCTAGATCTGGGAATTGTTCTCCTTTGTTATCAATTCGGGTATGACTGGTTCTTATATGCATTTACTCAGTTGCAGGACAAATCTGTCGTAGATAGTCATAAATTTTTTAAAACCAGAAATCATGTTATGATGGCCAGACATTTTCTTATTTGAGTGTTGCTCTTTTCAAGTCCAGATGTATATCCACCTTGAAGCTTTCTTCTAGTTTTTCTATTTCTTTTCTCTTTATCCATTCAGCATTTTTTATTATGTTCTTTCTGCTTCCATATTTTTCTCTAGAATTGTTTTGTTTATTTTGTATCCGGTTGTTAATTTGTCTTTGTGCGCTCTCCACCAACTTGTTGGAAAATTTTCTTTCATTATTATTGTTTATTGGTTTCTATTACGTTTTCTGATGTTAACATCATTTTCTCCCCCGCCCCGATAAGAGAAGCCAACGTGGTTAACGTAAGTTATAGTGACATCATAGTAAACAAGTTCGAACCTCAGTCGCGTTATTACGTTCATTTTCGGAATAATACCCTTCGGAAAGATATCGAACACTTCATCCCGCCAGTCATGAATTCTGTAGTACCACTACTGTTCTTTTACAGGGATAGCTATGGCATTAGATCACCCATCAATGATGGTATGCCATTAAATAAAGAAACCAAATCAAATCAATCTTGTGATGAAATCTGCTTAAAATAATAACCCACACACAGACACACACACTCATATATATATATATATATATATAATCTCTTTATTATTAATGAAATTATTCATCATTGTCTTTTTTAGCCATTTTTCCCTGGGAAACATTTTTTGGTGGAAATATTTTTTTTCATTGTTTTTTTTCCCTGTAAATTCGATCTCTACCACTCTAATTATCTTTTTTATTGCTTTCTTCCTGTCTTTCCTCTTTTCTTACTTTCTGATAATTTTCTCCCTCTTCTTCCTGTTTCCTTCTTTGTAACATAACCTCAAGTCTATCCTAGATATGCAAGATTTTTTTAGCCTCTTGCGTTTTTTTAACCTCCTTTTCAATTTCTTCCCCATAACCTTCTGATATCATTGTTCCATCAATAATATTTCTTTTGCTTTTTTTCCCGCCCTTTCTCTCGCTTGAAAAGAGTTGATTAATTAATAATAAAATATTAATACCTCATCGGCCTTCCTGTCTTCCTTCTTTCAAAGTTCATTTTTCTGTAACAGTTTTCTTTAAAGATAACAGATCTTTATGATTAACTTGGGGTATATGGCCACATTCATTAACTTTTATTCATATATATATATATATATATATATATATATATATAAGTGTGTATGTGTGTGTGAAAAGAATGGAGGCCGTCTCGTTTTTAATCTTCACCTTTTTGCCCGATTCTAATATTCAACACATGTGATTAGAAGTCAATCGTAACAAAATTGAATCGCAAAAATGCAACAGTCAGTCAGTGAAACAACTGAAGAGAAGGAAACCGAATATACTTACCCAATGCCTCCACAAGATTCTATGCTGGTTTGAATTCAGATTTTTCTTTCACTTAGACTAGTTGACTAATCAAGGATAAAGAATCCAGTCTGCTCTAATATTTACCCATAGATTAACAGATGTATTCATACATTTCCCAAGTGTATTAGTAAAAAGTAGCTTTGGGGAACATGAAGTACCCGTTCATTGCCATTGCTCTCAGGTACACTCTGGCCCGGAGGGATTGCACCTGATAGGGTCCTATCTATGGGCCAAATAGAACTTTTTGATATTTAAACTGTGCACATATGTTAAACTGAATCGTTTGAAGAAGAACTGTTTATATGTATGGATTTAGCATTACATTACCAACAATTATTAATTGGCAATTAAGCCAAATGAAACCAAATTATATCAATGAAAAACACATCTTAACTCATATATTCATCCCACAGTTTAAGACACGTGGTATATACTTTTTTTTAAATCCCCACACATTCAATTCTTGGTATGAAAGAAACTTTTTGCACTTTTTCTTATATAAGTCTAACGTAAAGTTGGACGGGTTTCGATCCCGGCTTCGAGCGTCCTACGTGTCTAGCCACACTGAAGAGTTCTGATAGAACGAAACTGTCTGTCTGTGGATGACAATATACGCTCCCCCATGGGGGTTGAGCACTCTGGCTAAGGAATTTTCGGCCGCCGCTCGCATAAAGCTAAGCTCTTCGAAAGAATTAAGCACTCTGGTAGCCGATAGGGTATAAAAATGTAAACAAACGGACGCTGCTGCTGCTGTTGCTACATAATACTTTAAAAATTCCCTTAGCCAACGTGGTACGCTTGTTGGCCGAGCGGTCTGAGATTGGGTCTAACGTAAAGTTGGACGGGTTTCGATTCTGGCTTCGAGCGTCCTACGTGTCTAGCCACACTGAAGAGTTCTGATAGACCGAAACAGCCAGTCTGTGGATGACTATATATATATATATATATATTAAA
>OY757907.1:58722932-58807932 GCA_963585895.1 Sepioteuthis lessoniana
CACAGCTCTCTAGCAAGGTGTTTATCCAGCTTTTCGCCTCTTTTCACGTTTATTTTGTGAATAAACGTGAAAAGCAAAGTCCATTGTATGAAGGCTCCTTCTTTTTATTGTTAATCAAAACGAGGTCTGGTCATTCATCTGGATTAAGTGATCCGTTTGTACATCAAGGTTCCGAATAATTTCGTGTGTTTTATTTTATAGGACAGATTCTGGTTTGTGCATATACCATTTATTAATTTGTTGAAATTTTAATTTCTTGCACAGTTCGAGTGGATAACTTTTCTCACTCTACGGTGCCTGTTCTTGTAAACTTTTTGTGCTAGTTGAATTATTAATTGTTTTATCTCTCTTACCACATAAAGTAAAGTTGGTGACCTTCCCTTGCATAGCTTTACCCTTGATCTTAACCTTATAGTGTTGAGTGTTAAGCAAGGCAGCATCAAGTACATTTTTAAAGTCTTTGGTATGACTCGACTTGGGATTGAACCCCAGTCTCCCAGACCATTGGCGGACACTCTACTATACTCCTCGCGAGTTTTTCACACTAGTGTTAGCTGATGATCTTTCAGAGGATTCTGATTGAGAGTAAGTCTCCTCAGATCTTCAGGATTCTTCTCAGTATTCTGGCATATCCTAATAATGCTGTAGTCTGGATGGTGTTCATTCTTCCTCTGATATCTTCTAGGCCCTTTTCCAAGCCTTTGGGGATTGTTCCAAGCGCACCAATTACCTTTCGAGTTTTTCAAACCAGCGTTAGCTGATCGTCTTTCTGAGGAGTCTTAGGGATTGCAAATCTCCTCAAGTCCGAAGGACTTTTCTCAGTAATCTAGCCGATCTTCACCATGTCTCGATTCGTCCTTCAATTTCCAACTCTTCTTGCCCTCTTTCCAAGCATTTGGTGAACTTTCCAAGTGCGCTAATTACAAATGATATCACAGTCACCCATATGTTCCACAGCTTTCATAAATCTCTTGTCAGATCCAAGAATTATTATTATACTTTATATAAGCGAATTTTTCTTGCCTATTTTAGCTGATGGTTTTCCGCTAAAATCTGAGTGACAGTCAGTCGCCTCAGGTCTCCAGGACTCTTCAAATTATCTTAGCTGATCCTAGCCGTGGTGTTGTCTGGGTGATTTCGATTCTTCCTCTCATATTCAAATTCCCAATCTCTTTCTTAACCCTTTGGGTCCGTTTCCAGCGTACCAACTACAATTATTGTTTCAATCACCTCGTCCGGCAATTTCTTCAGCTCTGGAAGTAATAGTAAGGAAGCGTGGATTCCAAATTTCACAGAACTCTACTGCTAGAGCCTCAGCACAATTTCATGACATATCCAGGGCATCGTTTTTTTTTTGTCTTTACCCCTCTGTAAGGGATACATTAGGTGTACTCTAAGCCTCGCTGACAGAGTGGTCCAGCTTCTTTACAACTGGTTCCAGTTTCCTTATTATTTTTGTATCACAGTGACATTTATATTTCACTTTTTTTTAGTTCTCTTTGGTATTCATCCAGTTTATCGCTTTTCATCCCTTTCATTCTGTATTCTGGTGAAACGGGGAAGTCCACTAGTTAACTGATTTTTATTAGCATTTTCATCTAATCAATTCTATTCATTTGCTTCACATAGCGAATCTAAGTATTCAGTTTCTGACCCCTTCCTAGTATTATTCTAAATTCACTCACTGCATCTCTTGAAGAAGAATAAGACCCACCTCCAAAAGAAGTATCCTAGGTATGACACTAAACTATATCTGATGGTGAGGCTACAGCACTGGGAATTATGAAGTACCCCTTCATTGTTATTACTCCCTGGTTCACTCTGACCTGGAGTGTTAGTACCTGTTTGGGTACCATGGATCGAATACATCTGCTTAATAATCATTCGCATTTGATAGGAATATTCATTCCAGGCAATTGTGTACAAATTGGCTGTCTGGTGTTAAGCAAGGAGGTATCACACATCATTTGTTGAGTTTTTGGTATTACTCAACCTGGGATTGAACCCTCGGCTCCCAGACTATTGGCAAATATTCTAAACATTATACCAATCGGTTGGTCAATACTTTATATGTAACTGTAAAATATTTTAATCAAGAACAGTTGGTTTAACCTAAAATTATTTACTAAGGACTATTATTAGTTACTAGACACCATATATCTGCGTTAAAACAAGACTGTTACTGAATAAAAATAATTATCTGAAAGCAAACAATTATTTCATTAGATATGAATACTTGAAAATATACAACTTTGCGCAAATTAATTCGATATCATATAAAAGTGAGCAAAAAAAAAAAATCTTATGAAACAACGGCACTGGCAGAACAAAAGATATAATGAACGTGACTCTCTAACCTCAAGACAAAAAATAATCCTCAATGGGTTGACATGCCGTTAAAATGAATAATCAGGACTCTTGAGCTGCTCATACATTTTGGACACGAAAAGAAAAACCAATCATTGAACGCACTTCACGATATTTGTTTAATCTTTTCACAGAGCCCTATGTTAAGTAATGAGACTAATGGTGTAAAATTTTATATCACATACAGCGATAAGCACATTTAAGATTTGCTTTCTAAGTAGAAGTATCTACCTGAAATTAGGTTGACATATTTGTGTCAGGGGATCAGAGGATCAGATCAAGGGGTTAGGGTTGAATTAATGGTCGAAATGATTTCCCTGGTTGGCTCGCAGGAAAAATGACCCCCTTCCTTGTCCTAATTAAAGATGCATACCATTAGAAATTAGAGATGAGAAGCATCGATATGTTTGTGATCTATCTATCTATCTATCTATCTATCTATCTTCACTTTTATTTTCTCTCTCTCTCTCTCTCTCTCTCTCTCTCTCTCTCTCTCACTCAACTTATTTCCCAATCTCTCCATTCCTTTATTTAATTTCTGTTCATTCCTATCTATCTATCTATCTATCTATCTATCTATTACAGCCTGTTTCTCTCTATCTGACTTGATTATCAGATCATTAACATAATGTAAATAATAATGACATTAACGATATATATATACATACATATATATATATATATATATATATATATATATATATATATATATCTTACAGCTTGCCAGTCGGGAATTTATTTCAATATTAATTCGCTAATAATGCATTAAAGTTCTGCTGAATTGAGCGGGTTGTGTCCTTAGTGGAAATGTAAAACCCAAGTAGTCATATATAAAAGCTTTCACTCTATTAATAACGTTCTTTCATTAATTATTGGTTTTATCAATAGCCTTGGCACCATGTTTATTGTTGGTTCTGTCTAATTATATAAGTTCAAGTATTCTTATCTACGAGAATCCTTCAATAGATAAGGGGTAAAAAAAGAAAAATAAATGTCCTTTTTTTCAGATTTCTTTTTCATAAATGTAAACCCTGCATTGTTTGTAATTGGTTTTGAGCAAAATATAATTTGAATCCTGCAAAAATATTTGATTTGAGGCTATTCAAAATGGCGGTAAATCAAACACTTGAATAGAGGTTTGTCATTCAATTTCTTGTAAGAGAAGTACAAAACATGTTAAATTTTGATAAGAATTTTGTAATATGTATGGAATAGTTTTAGTAAAAAATATGTTTATAAGTCAGCTAAACATGGCTTTGCTTCTACGATCCTGGATTGAAAAAACCGTCCACGAAGAGGGAACACAGTGACTTTCCGATTAAGAAACACTTCCTGGCATAAGTAAAGGTCATACAGACAGTGGTCTGTGACATGAAATGATACATGACTATTGTTTTCCTTGAAAATCGTACAACTATCAACAGTGCTTCTTATTGCCAACTACTGAGGCAAAATTCACATTTATTGACTTGCTCTAGTATTACGAATAATTTTTATACGAATCTATTTGATCCATTAATGGGACCATAACAGTATAGATGCAGTCAGAACGTGTGTGTGTGCGCGCGCGCAACAGCCCTCTCGAATTAATGTCTCCAGCATATCTCCAGCATGTGGGGGCCGTATTTATACCTCACGGTTTATAGGCTAGGGACATTTTGTTTATCCAACAATTCTCCAACTGATGCTTTCCGATGACATCCATCGACATCAGCCTTAGTCATTCACTTAGCAGTTCGCCGTCTGTCTCTAGACTCAGTGTCTGTGTTATATTTTGACCCCCTCGACCCGGCCTAAAAATGCTATTCCAAGGTGATACACCGGAAGGAAGTGACACATTCCAACGGCCAGTAATCGAAAGAGATCGCGTGGACGGATTAAGGCTTATGATATGGGACAAGGTGAAGGTCCCATTATGCCACTACAGTCATGCAACGGAAGAGAGTAACCTCTGAACTGCATGACAGTTATTTCCGCTTGATGACGATTAAACATTCGATTGCAAAGATCCAGTAGGCGATCGTGTGGGCGTTGAGTTATTATTTAACTCAGTTGAGTTTGGGGTGCCAGAGCAGTTGCCGGGAGAGATCCAGACAGTAGAGACCAGATGTGGTAGGGAATGCCACACCCGACCAAGGGGGCACTCGGAAAACCCCCGAAGCAGTTGCCAGCAGACTCCCAGAGGGTTAGAGACGAGATGTGGTAGGGAAGGCCACACCTGATCGAGGGGGCCCTCGGAAAACCCCCGATGGAGTGGACCCTAACATCAGGAGAACAAGACACAACGTGACGGTCATAACAGTGGGGTCAAAATATGAAGTTTATGTTCGGTCTCCAGCATTCTCTCACACGCAAACCCTTGCAATAAAGTGAGAGGTGAATATATTTGTTAAAGAAGTCTTCCTGCGTCCTTTATTCGTGCGTCTGTCGTTTGTCATGCGTCTGTTATCATTGCATCGGTATGTATCCAGTATACATATGTGACTATGCAACATCTGTTTCTATTTCTTTACATCACTCAGTTTCCAAGAGAGGAATATTACTTTTACCCTATATACCTACTCTTCCCCTAATGACTTCGAGATCCAGTTCCTTCTACCGTACGGATGCTACATACATAGTGTGCGTGTGTGTAATATATATATATATATATATATATATATATATATATATATATGTTTGTGTGTGTAGCTCAGTCAAGACGGAAGTCAAGACAGTTGAGTTGAGTTAGAGTTCCAGACAGTTGGAGAGGAGATGTGGTAGGGAAAGCCACACCCGACCGAGGGGGCCCTCAAGAACCCCGATGGAGTTTGGAGTCCAGAGAAGATGCTGATAAGATGCAGTAAAGAAAGCTAGCATCCAGCAGAGTGGGCCCTACGCCTCCGGTTGAGCAGCCCTAGAGAACAAGAAAAACACAACGTGACGGCCATAAGTTTGGGGGTCAAAATATTTCAGTTATGTTCGGTATCCAGCTCCCTCTCACACGTAAACCTTGAACAACCCTTCGAACCCTTGCAATAAAGTGAGAGGTAAATATTTTTATAAAGAAGTCTTCTTGCGTCGTTTATTACTGCGTCTGTTGTTCATTGCGTCGGTATGTATCCAGCATATATATGTATATTTCTGCATGATACGCATAGGAGAATATAACAATTAATTATATAGCCCCAATTGGTTTAGTTTTATTGCGTATCAAACCTGATGGGTTATTTAATTCCGAATCTAGTTAATATATATATATATATATATATATATATATATATTGCACTTGGTTTGCCACAAACCCACAGTGATTTAGTGACAACCAACACTGGTATAATTAATATATATATATATATAAGTTGGCCGAGCGTTATTGAGCGCAACCTGAAAGCTCTCTTTTCAATAGCTACTACACCGATGTGTAGGGGAGGGTGCTACTCCTTTTCCTGGATTGCTCATTTTTCCCTTAATCCGTACCTTATAATGTTTTTAAGTATGTAAGCATCAAGCACCAGTTTTTGAGCTTTGTATATAACTCGACCTAGGATTGAACACTGTCCTCCCGGGCCATTGGCGAACACTCTACGCATTATGCCAATTAACCAAATTTCTTAAACGAGCCAGAGCTCATTTGTTTACACCCAGTCAAATGATTTCAACTATTGCTATCCTACTATACTTACTATATTTGAAATTAATCATTTGTTTGCATTGCATACAGTTAAATGGTTTAAAGTATTGATGCTGTTAGTTATTATAAATGGTACTATAATTGCGATCAAACAGTAATAATTCTATTAAATATAAATGATTTGTTTGCACACAAAGAAATGATTTCAAGTATAATAAACGATTGAAAAGTTTTATTTGACTTTTAGATGGGGCTTTTATAGCTCCCAACACTTCAGGTTCGAATGAACCTGAGAGTAATGAAAATGTACACCACATCACCTAAAGTCGAAACCTGGAGTCTCACCATCAGATGCAGTTTAGTGTCATACTCAGGACTCTACATCGTTTCAAGTTACCAAACACTTATAATACTATTCAACATTATTCATTCAATTGGATACAGTTAGATGTTTTTTATGTATTGCTGTGTTATATTAATTATTCAGTTTAACGTCAATCATTTGTTTTCGCACAGTTAATGATAGAATAGTTCTATTTGAACCATAGATGGGACCCTAACAGTTATAACCATTCCTGGTAAGAGTTGTCCTAGGAGTAATGAAACAGTACACAGGACTGGAGCCTCACCCTCAGATGCAGTTTAGTTTCATATAAGGGACACTTGTTGGTGGCGGGGTTCAGTCGGTGCATTCTATAACCCCAGCTCCCTGGGCTAACATTGTTTCGTATATGTTTATTCTTGAATTATTTTCTAGTTTGGTAATAATCATCTCATATACAATACGTATCGTATTAAACAAATATTTGAAATTTCCTCTTTATATTGTTTATATTGCAACTAAGGTGGATCAATATGTTCATAGCCTTAGGAAGTTGTCTTAAATTTTACTTGTAACTTTCATATATATATATATATATATATATATATATACACACACACACAGACATATATATATATATATATATATATATATATATATATATATATATATATATAAGCACAAAAGTTTTTATAGACTTTCTAGACTGTCGCCCTCTGAGCATTATTGTTTGTAAATCAGTTCCGTTTTCAGACTTCCATTTACAGGGCCATCTTTTCATTTCCTATCCAAATTCAATAATTGCATGCAATCTTTATTTATCCACTCATCATTTATTAATGAGTCAACAATATTCTCGACTTTCATTTATCAGAATTTGTACATTTGCCAACAGGTACCTACATGAAAAGATAGATGGCTGTGCTGATATTTCGCTAGGCAAAAAACAAAAAACAAATCCAAAACCAAATAGAGATTCAACAATGAACAACTAAGAGAGATAAATCGTTTAGTAATATATATATATATATATATATATATATATACAAATTAAATAAGTTGTCAACCGTAGTCGAGGATGACCCGAAGGCTCCTTTTTTAATAGCTACGACACCGAGGTGTAGAGGAAAGGATACTCTTTTCCCTGAATTGCCCCACTTATACTTTCTCCGTACCTTATAATTATGAGTGTTAAGCAGTTTTTGAGTCTTTGATATGACTTCACCCGGAATTGAACCCTGGTCTCCAGGACCATTGACAAACAGTCAAACCATTATGTCAATATGAAAAAGAAGGTATTCAATGAAGGGTTTTATTCATAATTAAATTATCTGCAAACGTTAAACGTTTCAGTTTTTATACAAAACCATCATCAAGCCAATGTTTATATTTCGATGTTGGATCTTCTGAGTTATACTGAATTTTAAAAATTAAGATTGATTTTTAAAAATTACCTTACCTGTTAACAAAATTATTACAATTTGAACATAATGCACTAAGCATTGCTTTTTTTCAATAAAATGATATTTTTTATGAACAAATCGAGATATTTTATATCTTTGCTATGAATGTATCTGTGTTCTTGTAAACATATTATGTCTATGTTATGATCTATTGCAGAAGCTGTCAGCTCCGGTAGTTGGCCTATTCCATTTAAAGTTCACACGTTGAGCGTTGCTATTTGTATTGTGCTTTTGCATTTTAGTAATTTTTGTCTCAGTTTGAGTTCTGTAGCTGATTTTCGAACGCTCGAGCCAGGGCTCCAACCCCAGCAGGACTCGCCCCTTTCTTATCCGCGCGTAGAGCGACGCGATTTGGACGTGTGGTTCGAGAGTGAGTTATGGTTATCTTTCGATAGCTGTGCTTTTATTCTCATCCATAGAAGCCACCCTTATAGATGAGCAGCAATCCAACAATTTGATCTAGGCCGTTGTCCCACAGGATTCGTATACCCAGCACCTGGTTAGGCATGGCGTTGACCCGTCATTGGGTTTGTCTGCCTTTATGTCCACCATGCTTCTTCCCATGGCTTTTGGAAAAAGAATCCTTCCCCCACCTGCCTGTATTAGGTTGAACTTAGTAAAAGTCCTTTATTTTTTTTTAAAATTTCGTCGGGGTCCTTATTTATGGTTCATTTCATCCTTATAGTCATTCTCTTTTTACGCTAACTTAGGTTTTCAAACTATAAATTCCCGAAATATTGACATCTTTTACCTCCTTTTAAATGGTTCAATTGTTACTAGGAATTACAGTATTAGTCTTTTTACATTTAAAGCACAGATAATATACAGCAGTGATTTTACAAAAAATAAAACCTTTCATGCAATCTAAAATGACAGTATAGTAAAAGACAAATATATATGACCGTCAGTTGACCACTGCCAGAGGTAGAAAGAATTTGCGCGGCATTTGGTTGTCATTTACAATTTATCGCAGTCCGTCCATTCTAATGTCGCTTGGGGGTCCTAACATTTTCCTCTTTTATACAGATATACACGTGTTTTCTAGTACTTTTGGGGGTGGGGGAGGGTCATTCAGTTATTCCGTTTCATTTTCTTTTTTTCCCTCTTTTTTTCTAACGATTTCGTCAGCGAAGATGCTAAATATCACGATAACGGCAATGGATTGACGTTTGTCTCTGCATCTGCATGGAAAAAACTCTGTCAATGCCACAACAGGTGGTATAGGCATGCTTATAGGACCACGGGCCTTAGCATCGAGAAAATACAACCTAGGATGATGGTAGCTACATTTAATGGCAACCCCAGCGCAACAATCATCTGCTACAGCCCTACCAATGTTAGTGAAGAAACGGACCTCACCGCCTTCTATAACGAGCTATCCTCCCTTGTTCGTAGCCTCCCGAAACACAACGTTCTCGTCATCATGAATGCCAAAATTGGTAAAAACGTAAACCACAAATTCAGCTTACGCAACTCGTCAAACAGAAATGAGGGATCATCTAACAGATTTCACGCAAGAAAATAGAATAACATGCATCAATACTAAATTTTAGAAAAGAAAGGGAAAACTGTGGACCTACACCTACGCAAATAACATTAAAGCACAGATAGTTTACGTCTATATAAATAAGAAATGGAATAATAGCTCACTGAATTGCAAGGCATATTCCTCTTTCGAGAGTGTGTCATCTGGTCACCGAATTGTCAAAGCAAAGATACGACAGAGCCTACGAATGCGGCTCGAACAACTACCGTGCACTATGACTCGTCCCTGCTTCAAAACAGGGATATAAGAGATAAATATACGTTAACACTAAGAAAAAAATTCGATGAACTTTAGGAGGTATCGGTAACACCAACTACGAATAACGAATATGAGAACTTTGTCCATGCCCACTTAGAAGTGGCAGCAGAATGCATACCAACTTAACCAAGAATCCCATGGGAGACTTTAATGGTTAGAAAAAAGTGCGCAGACCTAAAAACCGATTCTAAATGCAACAGGAGGAGCCCAACCATTATCAATGCCCAGAAACTTAAAATGGCACTAAATGAATTAAGTAACATATACGTACGAGTAAAATTTAAAACAGAACACATACAAAATCAGATCAATAAGATTAGAGACTAGACTGGAGATAGACAATCTAGGATAGCATGGCAGATGGTAAACGAAGTGAGCAGAAGGAAGAGCACCGCAAAAGCTAAACTGAAAGCTACCAGCAAAGAGGAACGAATACACCTGTGGAAACAACATTTCAAGAATTTACTCTGAAAAATTCTGAAAGTAACGCATGAACCAATCACGAAAATCATTAGTAATCAACTAGACATCAAACTAGGACAGTTTACGCAAGAAGAATTCGACTCAGTGTTAAGAAAAATTAAAAATAGGTAAGCGGTAAGGCTTGATGAAATACCCCCAGAAGTATGGAAGACCGGGGAATTCGATGACACACTGGTCCGACACTGTAATGCTGTATTTAACCAAAACACAATAGACAAGTGGACAAAGGGATGCATTCTCCCTTTCACTAAGAAGAGTGACCTCGGAATAGCCAAAAACTACTGAGGTATAACTCTTACAGCCATAGTAGCTGATATCTACAATGCACTACTACGCAACTGCATAGAATCCATAATTGAGAAGATATTTAGGAAGAACCAAAATGGCTTTCAGATAAGTTGATCCATGACATCATAAATTTTGACTATCCGTCGAATTCTAGAGGATGTATGTGCAAAAAACACGACGCAACAATATTATTCGTCGACTTCCCCAATGCCTTTGACTCCATACACAGTGGGAAGATGGCGCAAATACTTTCTTGCCTACGGTCTACCCAAAGAAAACATCACAGCCATAATGATACTATATAAAAACACAAAAGTGAAAGTCCACTCTCCGAATGGAGATACAGACTACTTCAACATTGTAGCAGGTGTGCTACAAGGAAACATATTAGCTCCATGCCTGTTTATCATTTACGTGCTTAGAAGTCTATTGATTTAATGGACGATAACGGTTTCAATCTGGCAAAGGAAATAAACAGAAGATACTCCGCGCAAACAATTACGGACGTGGACTACGCCGATGACATTGCGCTTCTGGCAAATACACCCGCCCAAGCCGAAACCCAGCGACATAGTTTGGGTCGAGGAGCTTGTGGCATAGGTCACCATGTCAACGCAGACAAGACGGAATACATATGCTTTAATCAAAATGGCGACATCTCCACACTAAATGGTAGCGCTCTGAAACTAGTGGACAAGTTCATCCACTTCGAAAACAGTGTCTCTTCAACCGAGACCGACATCAACACGCGACTATCAAAGGCATGGACAGCTATCGATATGCCATTGGTCATATGAATTTAGACCTGACTGATAAAATAAAACATAGCTTTTTTTATGTAGCGGTCGTGTCGATACTGCTATATGGATGCACTACATGCAGGTGTGTGACCGGAAGGAGACCACTTGAGACAAGAACCATGCGGTCAGTTTTAGATAGTCAGTCCAGTCAGAATCGAGATTCGAGCCAGAGATACGCAGCCGATCAGAGGCGTTAGTGCCGTCTCTGACGATACGGCTTGCAAGTGGGTGCAAGCGTTGGCACCCCCTGGCTCCAAGAAGAAGTCCCCTCTCTGAGTATATGACTCTCCATCTATCTCACAAACTAACGGCAAACTTTGTACCCTTTTGAGAATAAAATGAGAGAGATATATTTTTAGAAAGAAGCGTGTTTCATTTCGTTAATTGAAGTTCGTTCATTATCTTTGATTACGTTCTTCGTTGGGTCTATGAGAAGAATACAACAATTGAACCTACCGCCAATATTACTTAGGAAATCTAGCAAGACTTAAACTTTTTTAGATATATTACTCATAAATAATAAATGCTAAGTAGGATTTAAATTTCATCATTATTCCATAAATGAAAATGACCATTTGGATTTTACTCACAACATGAAACCAAAATAAAAATAATTTTTTCATATTCATTTCCGTCGGATTCCTTTCCATTTTCACACACCCACACACACACACACACACACACACACACACACACATATATATATATATATATATATATATATTGTGACGTGGCCTAAAATATTTATTCCAAGACGGGAGTTTTTTTTTCGCACGTGTGAAGACGGGGCAGCCTGGCACTTGATCCCTCGCAAAATAAGTTCCAGTTAAGATTCCCTTTTTGGGCATAGGGGAACTGGCAGATTATGTGGGGGTAAATTTGGGGTTAGACTGACCGCCGTTGCAAGGGGTTTCCAAATTTCACATTACACACACACCCACCAGATCACTACCTCTTCCTACCCCTAGGATAATGGAAGATATGGGCCTCTAGGTTTAGATATAATAATATTAATTATGGTAGTCGACAATTCCAGTTTCCCGTGTAATATTTTAAGGGGGTGAATAGGACATTAAGCGTGAATAAATTGAGGCGAATGAAGCTGAAAAGGAACATGCAAAAGACAACTTGATAGGCAGACAACACAATGAATAAATTTCAACACGAGGAGAGATATAAAATATAACAAGGTTTTTAATACATGCGGACACATATATTTAACGTGTCGGCTATATTATCAGCGGATAATATCAAAGTACCAATGTCTTTCTTCCTTATTCTATTCTTTCTTCCTTCTTTAGATAGATAGATAGATAGAGAGAGAGAGAGAGAGCATACAATGACAATACTTAGGAAGGGTGGAGGGAGAAAACGGTTTTACGGTGTACTTAACTTTTCGACGACGGGTTTCTTCTGAAAATATTTTCTTTAACGGGTTAGTGGGATTCTATGGAGCTCGGCTTGAGGCGTCTGCTATCACTTGTCCAAGAGCTCTATTTCGCTTCTTCACCCGGAGTTTTGGCATGAGATTCGCCCGTCCGTTCACGGCGACTTCCGTCTACTAAACTGATTTCCTTATTCCTATTTCCGCTGACGAAAAGGGTGCTACTTCCGCTTTAGGGTTCTGGCCAATCATTTAGCCTCTTTTTTCTTCCCTCACCCTGTCAGGCGATTCGTTCGGACTACTATCTCTTCCACCCGGGTGAGGTTACCGGGTACAGATAGCTTGAACTACATTCTTTTCTTCCTTCAACAGGCCGGCCAAAGGTGGCCTACATTCCTTATTCCTCCTTTTAACGGTCAGTCTTTGGCGGCCTGTTAATTCAAACTCGGAGTGGTAGGGGAAATTTCTTATTTCTCTCCTCTCAGTGGTAGATCACGTGACAATATATATATATATATATACTGCAGGTTGTCTCAGAATGATGGAACCCATTATTATGATAATTCAGAATGCATCAAATCATCTATAATCAATCATATCTCTTCAGAAAGGTCAAACTAGATGACAAGAGCAGAAATTGATTGACTTTATCTTATAGTGCACGTGAAAGATTCTCGGGGACGTTTTCAGAGGGACTTTTTCCGCCTCATTCTGACAAAATCTCTCACCGCATCCATATTGTCAGGAAATCTTGCAGTCAACTTCCTGCCAGATCTGTGATTTTCTGCCTTCTTGTTGAGGTTGTTTACTGACCCTGTGGATTGAAATTTGTGTACCTAACGATAAATTTTGCTTTTTATGGGTAATTATTAAACATCCTGCAAAATTTTGCTTGCACAGTTTTGAATGATTTTGTTACTAAATAATTAGTGATCCAAGATATTTTTGTCTCTAGTCCAAGGCATTGTGATTGAGGATTAAAAGTTGTTATAGTATACTATTTTTATATCTGAAACAAAAAAAGAATACAACATTATTATTAGTAGAGTTATTAGCAGTCACAGGGGTACCATGTATATTGAGACACTATATATATATATATATATATTTGTCTAGACTACGTACTTAGAACATCGATTGACAAAATCAGAGAGAATGGTTTCGAGCTGACGAAGAAAAAAAGCAGAAGGTACCCCGCAAAAACAATTACCGACGCTGACTACGCCGATGACATAGCGATACTGGCAAATACACCCGACCAAGCCAAACACTACTGCATAGTTTGGAATGAGCATGTTAATGCACACAAAACGGAATATATGTGCTATAATCAAACGGGGGACATCTCCACTCTAGAAGGAACCCCTCTTAAACTAGTCGACAAATTCACTTACCTAGGAAGCAGCGTCTCATCAACCGAAAAGGATATCGAAACGAGGTTAACGAAAGCATGGACAGCTATCAATAGGCTATCGATTATATGGATATCAGATCTAACCGATAAAATGAAACGCAGTTTCTTCCAGGCAGCGGTCACATCGATACTGCTATATGGGTGCACTAAATGGACGCTAACAAAACGGCTGGAGAAGAAGCTAGACGGCAATTACACATGAATGCTGCGTGCAATCTTGAACTAGTCCTGGCGGCAACACCCCACAAGACACCAACTGTACGACCCCCTTGCCCCTATCACGAAAACTATTCAAGTTAGATGAACCAGACATGCAGGACACTGCTGGAGAAGCAGGGACGAATTCATAAGAGATGTACTCTTATGGACCCCCACACATGGCCGTGCAAAAGCAGGACGACCAGCACGAACATACATTCAGCAGCTATGTGAGGATACGGGATGTTGTCCTGAATACCTACCTAGGGCGATGAACGATAGGGAGGATTGGCGAGAGAGGGTCAGGGATATCCGTGCTACCAGCGCGACATGTTGATGATGATGATATATATAAGCTCTAATTATATGTATAAATATACAGTAATGGGCAAAAATGTGAAAAAACTGAACCATTTTTATTACTGCCACAAATTTTAATGAAACGCCAATAGTTTAGACGTACATAGGAAGTGATTAATATCCTTGTCATAATTTTTAAAAAGAAAATTCTCTGAAAAAAACAAAAAGTAATTTTTTTGCTTTGTTCCCATCTGGCTTTCTCTCTCAGTATTTCGCAAGAGACCAAGTGGTGCTGCCATACAATCACACGGACAGGGATTCATCAATATATATATATATATATAAGCTGTATTAACAATATATCTGGCACAGATCATATGTAAAGTGTATTGCACAGATAGAATAAACATATTGATTTCAGTGGTTTAACGAATTCAAGATCATGAAAATACAATCAACCTTCGGTAAAATATCTTTTCATAAATTTTCGTAATATTTATTTCATGACTGTTTACATATCAAGAGTGTTAGGTTAAGGAACGCCAAATGATTGGCTTCTCGTGTCAATGGAATGTGAACTTTAGTTTAACGATTATATCGTTCGACATAGATTTTGCTTTGTGCTACGACTTAGCAAAGCTTGGTAAATCACACACACACACACACACACACACGCATACACATACAAACACACACACACACACACACACACACACACACACACACGCACTCTCTCTTTTTTTCTCTCTCTCTCTCTCTCTCTCTTTCTCTCTTTTCTTCCTCTCTCCCACCACGCATACCCTCACTGAAGGCTTACAGCCAAATTCAATCTTTCCTAGAAGGACCATAATAATCAAGAAGTAGTAAGCCTTTCTCTGTTACGTTGGTGTACGACGTACTGTTTGAATTGAAATTTGAATAGTGTTGTTCTTCTCTTAGATCGGTTGCCCAACCAAAAGTCAAGGGTCCATCATGCCCTATCAGTATCTTTGAATGAATGTTTCTGGAGGGGTCACATGTAATTTCATGATTGGAGACTGAGATCGCGTTGATCTACATGTAGAAGTGTTATGGATAGCCAGTTCCAAGTAAAAAGATGGTGTGCATTTCGTAATATGAACGGATTCGAACCTCCCAAATTGACATTACTTCCCGTATCTTGGTGTCTGTGTGGGGTCCCAACAGTTGGTAGGGTAACATATTCAGTGAACAGCTAGGACGAGATTTGATGCAAGAGAAGCGCGTCCAGATTTTCCCAACACACGTAAGCAGAAGTGATAATGACCATTGAGGTAGGTTCATCCGCCTGTTGACAAGTTTTATTTTTTATTCGACTGGCTGTCAAGTAAGTATATGGGGAAAGCCAGTTTTGTCGGCCACACCTGGACCATTTTTTATGCAGCAGGTTGATTGACTGATTTAAACGTCTTGTCAATCCGTCTGGGGTTATTCTATGCCTAGATGTTAAGGAATTACAGACGTTGTACATTTATATTAAAATGTTGTGCGTAATTTTTTAGACTAAATGACATCAGGTAATTCTGTTTTATACAAATAACAGGCAAACAAATATATTTGGCTCATAGATAAAACTGATAGGTACTACCACTTCGAGCCAGAGTGGGTCTGGGAGTTCCCACAAATGAAGCATCACTACCGGATGAGCTTTAGTGTCATATCCAAGACACCTCTTTTTTGGGGGGGGTCTTATACCTCTGCAGATGATAGCGTTAGCGTATTATAAGCCTCCATGATAGGGTGGGTTACGTTATAGAGTACCATGGATTTTTCAAGCAATTTGTAGCCCAGTCGGCTGGTGCTGTACAATACACTGACTGCATCTCAGCAGAAGAGTAAGACCCCATTAACGAATGTCCTGTTAATGACACTAAACAGTCAGATGTTGAAGCTTCTATAATGTAGGTGCTTTGGGGATTGCGGAGTACCCATTATTTCCATCGCTCCCAGGTCCAATCTGATCCAGAGTGGTAGCACCTGAAAGGATCATATCTATGAGTCAAATAAAACTATTTGACATTTAAACTGTGTGCTAATAAATGACTTTGTCTTTGTGCACTCTCCACCAACTTGTTGGTAAAAGTTTCTCTCATTTTTATTATTCATTGGTTTCAATTACGCTTTTCGGTGACCACATCATTTCTTCCTCACAAATAGGGGAAGTCCTCGTGGTTAACATCATGAACTGTAACATTGTAATAAATGAATTTGAAACTCAATCTGGCCCAGTCGGCTGCGGCTGTTGAATACACCGATAGCATCTCTGCAGAGGGGAAAGACTCCCTCAACGAGTATCCTGTATATGACACTAAACAATCTGATGTGGAGGCTCCAGTCATCCTGGAGCTATGGGGAATGCGGAGTACCCCTTCATTGCAATCATTCCCAGGTCAACTCTGGCTCAGAGTGGTAGCACCTGATAGGGTCCTATCTGTGGGTTAAATAGAACTAAGCTGTGTACTTATGTTAAATTGAATTGTTGGAAAAGGAACTGTTTTGATAATTTCACTGTGTGTAAATAAATGACTGATGCTTAATTGTATTGTTTGCAATACTTGGTACCATTTAACTGTGTGCAAACAAATGATTAAGAGTAAATAAAATTATTTGTGCTTGATAAATATTCTTGAAACAACTTAAATATGTGCAAAAAATTAGCACTGGCTCATTTAAAAATGTTATCAACAAAATCTGTTTACAATTCATATCTAATATATATGTATGAACTGGATATGGAATTACATAACCTACAATATTTAATATGCCTTAAACCCCAACAAAACAAAATCTTATATATTCAATATATATGTGTATACAGAATTTGGCATTAAATAACCTACAATTGTTGAATTGCCATAAAATCAAACCAAACCAAATCATATATATCTAATATATACAGGTTGGAACGATTAAATTGTCGCCCTAGAAAAGACAACATGATTCCATTTCCGTTTAATGAAAACTGGTTTTCTTTTTTTGTTGCCGGCCATCTACTAGTTGGCCAGTTGTGTACAAATCCCATGAGCGATAGGAGCCTTCTATCATGTCTGAAAGTGATACAATGTTCAACGAGCGAGATCGGAGATGCGCTGCTGTACAACTCATGCTCTCTACCGATCCAAGTTATGATAACAGGACCTTTGCCAGCATCCTCAAAATGCAAATCTGGATTGCCTCGAATAACAGGGATGTGCCCGGGGTGATGAAAACATAGTTTATGGTCTTCGGTGTGGATTCAAGTGAGGGCCACATCATGCCACCTCACGTCTTCAAAGTCGGCTTGAAAGTCAACACCAAAGTGTATCTTGATGTGCTGAAGAGTGTGGTGATCCCCTGGTGCAATCAGGTGGCAGGTGGCAGACCCTAGGTGTAGCAGCAGGACTCGGCGCCGGCTCACAAGTTCAAAGAGACCCAGGTTTGGCTTCAGAAGGAGTGCTACGACTTTGTACTCTTCTCTCACTGGCCCCCTTCCTCCTTCGACCTGAACCTGCTGGACTACTCCGTTTGGTCATACGTCGAGAACATCCCCAACATGACCTCCCACAACACCAAAACAAGCCTGATCGCCGTCATCCGCCGAGTATTCGCCGAGCTTCCGCCGGCGCTCGTGGAAAAGGCATGCTCCCAGTTCCGGATCCGTATCGAGGCAGTGATTGAGGCTGAAGGCGGCTATATTGAATAGCTGTCAGCTCTACTACATAATCAAGTTCCCTGAATTGATTTTTTCAATAAAAGTTTTAAAATAAAGCTGTAGTGTTGTTTTCTTTAGGACGACAATTTTATCCTTCCAGCCTGTATGTATAAATAGGATTTGGCATTAAATAACCTACAATGGTTCATTTGCCATAAAACCAAACCAAACCAAACTAAATCATAAATATCTAATATATATGTATAAATAAGATTTGGCATTAAATAACCAACAGAGGTTATCCTATAAAATCAAACCAAACCAAACCAAGTAATTTGTGGGTACGTTTTCATGTCGCAACAGTACGTCAGTAACCGATAAAGGCACGAGAGATTTAATGGCTATGTTGGTAAGAAATTGCCAAGTCATGCAAAGTTCAAATTCTGGACCGGACTGTTTACATTTCACTTCGGGAAAGGATTGAATTTATCTCTTTTGATCTTCACTGTGGTTAAATAGTCTGAGTACACACAAGTATAAAAAAAAACGCATTGGATAATATTACGGTGTTAACAGATAGAAAATAATTGATAGATAATAATAGATCAATCGATAAAGTGCCTCTAAATGGATTTAACATCATGCTGCATCGTTTTAACGGCGCAGCTTTGAAATAAGATGGATAGATTTGGAATCACCCAAAAACATTTAAATAAACACATCAAGCAGTGACGGGTAATTTGAAACACACCTCAGCCCATGCTTAACATATATCAAAGGGAGAGTTCAGTTGCAAGAGTCAACGATAGCAGTAATCATATGAAAGGAAATCAAAAGTACTTGGATACGAGATGATAATATTCAAGGAATGGATTTTTTACGTCAACAGTTTATTTTCTTCTGTTCATTTTCTTCTCTTTTCTGATTTCACATCAATTCTTTTAAAATACCAACTTAAAAATCTTCGTCCCAAATTTTTCCCACAAAAAAAAACCTTTTCTCTTAACGATGATCTAAAGTGAAGACTACTTGTTAAAAATCAAAAGATAAATAATTGCCAAGAAATATTCCTATTTTTCTTATGATTTCTGTTTATCTCTTATTCTATTTGAGCAACCTAGTATATGTAAAAAGATATACATAAAAATTCCTTTACTTACGTTGTGAATGACAACGATTATTCGAATGAACTAAAGTCAGGTTTTGTTCCCAGCTTGTAGGTCTAGCCACACTGAAGAGTTATTATCCAACGAAATAGACTGTTTGTTGAAAATAATATATATATATAGTCACTTAGGGTGTGTGGTTTGGTTTCTTTGTTTAATGGTATATCTGTCTTCGTGGGTTATACAATGCCAAAGAATATTCTTGCAGAACTGTAGTAATATTATTTAATCCATAACTCAAAGGGTGTTGATACCTTTCCCGAGGGTATTAGTTCGAAAGTGAACATAATGGCGAGACTGGAGTTCGAGCTCGTTTACTACGATGTCGAAGTCTGGTGCGTTAGCCACTACACCACGAGGACTCCTCAGTCCATGTGTGTGAATACATATTGAAATATATAAGTGAATGTATGTTGAGTGTGTACTTATGAACGTATGAGAAAATATTTACAAGCGAATATACAAATGCAAGAATCTAAATACGTGTACAAATATTCAAATATCCGAGCGTGCAAAGAAATATCTGTATACCAATTTATACAGAAATATCTATTTGTGTTTGTGTATATCAACGTACGAGACCTCCAAACACACTCCACTACGGTTATTGTATCTCACTCATAATCCTCAATTTAGAAATGACAGTGATGAATTGTCTCATACTTAGATATTTATCTTTATCTCATCGCAATCTAAGAGCAAGACTTAGAAGTAATAATTTATTTACTGTATTAGATTTAGTACTAAATTGGCTAACCATCACGAAGTAAAGCAATAATCAATTTGTTTCCTATGTTAGATATTCTCTTTATTTTCATCTACTAAAAAATCCAAGCCTCTAATTTCGATTTCATTCCTAAAATATAATTTTTTAAACCTTGATTATTTATTTAAATGAATTAAACGATATCAGACGGATAATATTTTCCAATAGTTTGACTTGATTGAGATGATACCAAGTATAAACCTGACAGCCATGCAATTAAAGTCTTTGACTGGAGGCAGGAATGAGGTTGTCTAAATTAACTCTGGTCAACGACTTTGGGAATATTTTTAGGAATACTTGGGCGAGTCAAAAGTTTTTCAATATTTTGGTTTGTAGTGGATATATCACGTGACTAGAGAAGTTCAAGCCGTGGAATAATGCCATTTGTGGTTGGTAGTATTGTACTAGTTAGTGTGCTGACTCATTGTGTATTGCTTCATTCCGTGTCTGATTTGAAAGTCACACAGATAAACATGCAAAATAGCCTAATTCGCAAACTCATTCTTTATGAGTTCGAACTAGGTCATAACACCGTAAAAGCAACCAAAGATATTTTTTTGTGTGATAGATGAAGGCACAATAGATACAGAACAGTTACCAGGTGGTTATAGATATTTTGTTTGGATTGAAAGAACCTCGATAATCAAACAAAGTCAGGCAGGCCTAAAAAAAGAGGGTTCCGAAGCCGTGCCCCAAGCTATTGATGGAAATAAAGAAGCACCCGGAGAGTATGAGGCGAGCTTGACCTCCCAGAGTTTATTGTAGTTTATCATCTTGACGGTGCTTTTTGCATCCCGAGTTGCCGGATGGTGTCTCACGTTACTAAAATATTGCAAAACTTTTAACTTACCTTAATCTTGTCTCAATATTACCTTAATATTACCTCAATATTACCTCAATATAACCTTAATATTGAGACAAGATTAAGGTAATACCTAGTGCAACATGTTAGTGTAAGTCCAAGATATAAAGAGAAATGGAGTCTAATTCCTTGGGAAGGAGAGAAGGGAAGAAGAAAAAATAATAAAAAGAAAAAGCAGACACAGATTCTGTGGGGAACGGCTGAGTAAACAAAACTGAATACTTGCTAGGACAATGTAAAAATTGGAGCTCGGATTTTAACATACAAACAAATCACCGAATCTCGGCCAGTAGACCAGACTTAATAATAATCAACCAAAAAAAGAGAACTTGTAAAATAGTCGACTTTGCTGTCCCGGCTGATCACTGAGTAGAACTGAAAGAATGTGAAAAGAAGGATAAGTACCTCGACCTTGCTAGGGAATTGAAAAAAACTGTGGAACATGCAGGTGACAATTATACCAATTGTAATTGGTGCGTTTGGAACAGTAACTAAAGGATTACTAAAGGGACTGGAGGAGTTGGAAGTTGGAGGATGGGTGGAGACCATCCGAACGACAGCATTATTGATAACGGCCAGAATACTGAGAAAAGTCCTGGAGACTTGAGGAGACTTACTGTCACTCAGACTCCAGTGATAAACCATCGGCTAACGCTGATGTGAAAAGCTCTAATGAGTGAATAATAATAATAATAATAATTAGAGCTTTAAGTATCTATTCTGAATTCAAATAATTTACTGACATATATATATATATATATATACGTGGTACATTCAATAGGTTTCCAGACTTTTTTTGTACAGGCATTAAAAATTGTTGTCGACACTTGAAAATTCAATATGTTATTGCTATTCATCTTATGAGATGACTGACCAATTTTTATGATTTCAGGTTTAAATGAACAGCTTCAGCAGCAATTAGAATACACCCTACAAAAGCCTGATTGTCACAGCTGGTGAATTTCAAAAATGCAATCTGGACGCGAGGAAGAACAATATGCAATAAAATTCTGTTTTAAACTTGGAAAAGATGCTACAGAAACGTATGGAATACTTCAGACTGCTTTTCGGCCATCTTGCATGAATCGAGCTTCAGTTTTTAAGTGGCATAAGAGATTAAAGAAAGGCCGGGAGTCTGTGAGGGATGATGAGAGGTGTGGGAGGAGAAAGGAAGTCAATACACCAGAGTTGATTGGCCAAAGGCTTAGGGTTAGGGTTAGGGTTACTATGTTGAGGTTTTAAGGGAGTTCAAGACGAGATTCCGTTGAAAGAGGCCAGCACTCTTCAAATCTCCTCAGTGGCATTTCCACCAGGACAATGCGCCAGTCCACAACTCTATCCTTGTCACAAACTATTTGACAAAGATAGGCATCAACAGAGTTCCTCATCCTACCTATAGTCCAAACCTTGCTCCCTGTGACTTTTGGTCATTCCCTAAGCTCAGAGGCTGTCGTTATGAGAGAATTGAGGAGATGAAAGAGGCTGTGACGAAGGTCATTGACATGTTCACACGAAAGGACTTCCATGGGGCCTTCCAGAGGTTTTTGGAACGGTACAATATTGCAGCTGGAGGAGATTACTTCAAAGGGGACTAGAGTTTCATTTGTGTACTATCAATAAAAGTGCCCATACGAAAAAAGTCTGGAAACTTATTTAATGATCCTCGTATATATATATATTTATAAAGAATTCTTATAAAATAGGAATGATTTTAAACAGACCTGTATGATCCATAGCTTGAACCCTAACAGGTACTATCACTCCAAGTCAGTGGAGAGCTTGGAGTGATGGTAACAAAAATGCATTCCATAGATATGCAGGGGGTATAGTTAACATATTATAAGCCCCAATGACAGGGAAAGGAAAATGCATTTGAAGTTACAATACCATGCTCTTGTTACATATTGACCCTTGACCAATCAAAGATTTCTTTACATTGGACGTACCTGTCTAAATAAACCGAAGCAGCATACGTGGGTGTCGGTAGATCATGAGAATCATCGACCAGAAATGCTTAGACGTTGTGAAATCAAATACACAGGTACCCATAGAGTAATGGTCAATCTCACTCTTGCAGCTAGTTACGGTCAGTTACGGAGTGGCCAGCAAACAGCCGGTAGGACAAAGGCTCGCGGCGGCCTCCGGTTGAATACGTTTCGTCAAAGAACAGAAGAAGTCACAAGTGAAACTCTGAATGTAGCACGATGCGGCTAAGAAGTAGATAAGGGTGAATATAGACGTGTCCAAATGTCTTTCAAGTCCTCCGTTTGTCTCCATCTGTTTGTCTGTCTATCTTTCTGTCTCACTCTACAGATGTTTCGTTCCCTTTTTGTGAGAAATGAAGAAACGTATTGGCCTAATGAGTTGAGTGTTCACCAATGGTCCGGGAGACCGGGGTTCAATCTCAGTACGAGTTATACCAAAGACTCAAAAATGGTATTTGATACCGCCTTGCTTAACACTCAGCACTTAAAGGTAAGGATCAAAGCTAAAGTGATGCAATCCAGGGAATAGAGTAGCGCCCTCCCCAACACATCGGTGTGGTAACTATTTAAAAGGGAACCTTCGGATCACCCTCAATTAAGGTTGCTCACTTTACTTTAAACAACGCAATTAGCCTAATGAGTAGAGTGTTCTCTAATGGTCCGGGAGACTGGAGTTCAATCTCAGGTCAAGTCATACCAAAGATTTTAAAAAATGGTGCATGATGCCGCCTTGCTTAGCACACAGCATTATAAGGTAAGGATCAAGGGTAAAGTGGAACAATTCAGAGAATGAGGTAGCGCCCTCTCCTATACCTCGGTGTAGTAGCTATTGAAAAGGGAGCCTTCAGGTCACCCTCGACTAAGGTGGCCAATTTTACTTGTATGTTTTGAAACCAAGTGTAATGATTACCTTCATTCATCATTATGATTCATCATCCATCTCGTGATCGTATACAATACTCCCTTTATGGAAACTGATATAAAGATATTTGTTTGAGAATTTCAACCAACTTTGATTTGACAAAATCATAAAACAAAATACTTGGTGGGATTCTTGAACCATCACTATTTCTTTCAGAAAATCTCCTTACTCTCGACAATAAAAATCTGCATCACTTAATATTTCTTCTTCTCTGAGATGTTCCTGTTAGCGGTGTTCAGAATATGCTGATTGTATCCCCTGCCGAAAAGTGAGACCCACCCAAAAATGGTGTTCTGAGTATGACACTTAACTGCATCTGAGCGCAAAACGGCAAGAGATTTGGGTGTGTGTGGAGTACCGCTTGGGTGCCATAACTCCCAGGTCCACTCTGGCCCGGATTTTTAATACCTGTTAGAGTCCTCTCTAAAAGTAAAATTTATGTTAAAACATCCTCATAATTTGAGGACCATGTGCAAGAAATGAATAGATAAATAAAAAAATAAATAGATAAAGCTAAAACTACACAAAAAATTTAAATATGAAAGTAATTTCTCTGCAGAGAGTCCCCGAGGCTTGCATGCTAATTTATGACACCATAGTTAGTGAGTTCGATATTCAGTCATGCTATTACTTTTCTTTTCGACCTTATACCCAACTACAGGTTTGCTAGCACTATGACTGTTCTTCAACAAGTTTGGCTTTGGTATTAAGTAACCCTTGGAGGCTGATATGTCATTAAACAGAGAAACCGACATCTAACCTTTAAGCATAAAATAATCCTAAATTGGTTGAACTGCTGTTAAAGTCAATAAATGAATCAATCTTCTTTGGTTAATATTTTCATATATCACAGACTGCTATTAAAAGTGATTCTGAGATATTGTAAATGATGAAATATTTGGCATGACACTTCATCCCAAAATGTTCGCATTTGCGCAATAAACATAAACTTTTAATTCAATAATTTGATGAGATAATTATAATCACTTCCTAGAAATATCTAAGCTGTTAATTAACTAATTATTTGATATCAATAATATGTCATTTATTAAAGATTTTCTCAGTAAATGTAGAATACTAGTACTTAAAGCCAACCTCAAGTCAAAGACTCTGCCAGGCCATAACTTGATATAACCTTGGACGTGATCAAAAACGTAAAAAAGTAACCTGTAAAATAGAAAGTGTGATCGAAAGGTATCGAGACAGAATCCTGTGTTTATAAGATAAAAAAGTATAATGAATGAAATTAATTTTCTTATGGGTAAATTCTTTACATTTAATACAGTTATTGTTGCCAGTTTTCCGTTTGTCGAGAGTTATAAATAAAAAAGAGAAAACAGAGAGCTAGTTTGGGTTGGTTGGTGGCATATCAAACTTCGAGAGTTATTTAATGCCAAAGACATTCTTATTGAAAATTGGTTGGTTGGGTTTTATGGTATATCAACCTTTGTAGGATATTTAACGTCAAATCCATTTTTGGGCAAATAATCTGTTCTATTTCAAACAATTTAGTTTAGGATGAGTACATTGTTTATTTGTCAAAAAATTTCTCTTTCTAGCTATTCAGTTTATTCAAACAGTTCTAATTCAGCCAATTCAGTTTAGTATAAGTACACATTTTTTTACACACAGTTAAATGTCAAAACAGTTCTATATTAAACAATTCAGTTTAGTGTTAGTACTGTTTCAATATCAAAAACAATTCCATTTCAAACAATTCAGTTTAGCATTAGTACGCAATTTGTCAAAAAGATTTCTATTTCAAGTTATATAGTTTAGTCAAACAGTTCTAATTCAAACGATTCAGTTTAGCATAAGATGCAGTTTTGTTCTATTTAACCCATAGATAGGACCCTTATTAGGTGCTGCCATTCCAGACAAGAGTGGACCCGGGAGCGATTGCAATGAAGGGATACCCCATATTTCCCAAAGCTCCAGCATCACTGGAACCTTACCATCAGATTGTTTAGTGTCATATCATGACACTCGGTAGTGGAGGGTTCCTACCCCTCTGCAGAATTGCAGTCAGTGTATTCTAAAGTCCCAGCCGACTGGGCAATCCTATAGAAAAAGAGGTATAGAAATATGAATGGAATGTTTACAGAACAAAGAATTGACTACAAAGTGGAGAAGAAAGGAGTGTATAAAGAATGATAAAACGAAAAAAAGGTAAAATAGATGGATGAAAAGAAGAAAAATATAATGAAAAATGACTAAAACAAAGAATGAAAGAAAGAACAAAAGGGTAATGAATGAGGAAAAAATTAAAATATACAATGTGAAAGAAAGAAAGAAAGAAAGAAAGAATAAATATAACAGCTGAAAAATAAAGCAGAAAATTCAAAGAGAAAAAAGAAGAACATTGATTGAATGAAGGAGCATAAAACGAATGAAAGAAAGAAGAAATGAAAAAATAGAAAGAAATACAGAAAAAAGGAGTTAAAGGGAGGGACTGAAAGAAAAGAGAGAGAAAGAAACTAAATAAAGGATAACAGAAAAAAGACGGAGAAAAAGATAGACTAAAAAAAAAGATAGTGAAGTAAATTAAAGAAATAAGTAGAAAAAGAAAAATAGTAAAAGAAGGAAGGAAGGAAAACGTAAGGCCTGAAACAAGAGAGAGGGAACTAAAGCGGAAGTAAAACCGAGGAAAAAAGAAAGAGAACAGAATGTTTGAAACGATAGGAAAGAAAAAAGGAAGATCAATGAAAATAGTAAATACAGAAAAAAAAGAAAGGAAAATAGAGGGACTGAACCAAAAAAAGGGAAAGAATCCGAAAATAATGAACATACAAAAAAGGAAAAATCAACGCGACCCCCCAACAAAAATAAATAAATAAACAGGATGACTAAAGCAAAAGAGTGCAAAGATAGAGATGAAAGGAAATTATACAAAAAGCGAAAAGGAAAATAAATTGAGTGAACCAAAAGAAAGTTGTCCTGTTGGCTGGGGTTACAGAATACACTGACTGCTTCTCTGCATAGGGGTAAGACCCCCTCTCCAACGAATGTCCTGATAATTACACTTAACAATCTGATGGTGAGGTTCCAGCAATGCTGGAACTTTGTGGAATGCTAAATACCCCTTCATTACCATCGTTCCCAGGTCCACTCTGGTCCGAAGTGGTAGCAACTGTTAGGGCCCTATCTATAGGTCAAATAAAACTAAACTGTTAACTTTTGTTAAACTGAACTGTTTGAAATAGTACTTTTTTGACATTTAAACTGCTTACTTCAGCTAAACTGAATTGTTTGGGATACAACTGTTTTGACATTGAAATTGTGTAGTTACCCTAAACTGCATTGTTTGAAATAGAACTGTTTTAACATTTAACTGAACTGTTTTGACATTCAACTGTTTTTAAGCAGAAACTGTACTTATACTGGACTGAATTGTTAAAATTTAATTCGGCGTTAAATAACCCCAAAAGGTTGATACACCGTAAAACCAACCAACCAACCAACCAAAGGAAAAGGAAGAAAAATGAAAAAATGAATTAAAAAAAGAGGTGACTGAAGCAAAAGAAAGAGCAAAGATAAACGAAAGGAAATTATTAAAAAAAAGAAAAAAAAAAAAAAAAAGAAACGAAGGAAAGGATACGGAGTGGAAAAAATGAAAGAGAGAGTGTAAACACGAAAGAAAGGAATAAAGAAAAAAATGGAAAGAAAATGGGAGGACCAGATTTGAGTGATAGTCAGAAAAAGAAATGATGAGAAGGTAAGAATAAAAGCGAGCAAACAATGATGTACGGAATTTTATATATATATATATATATATATTCCCTGCATCCTTATATAGATTATGAGGAATATATAAACCAAAGATTCTTATAACAACACTCGCTGAAAGACTCGGAGCCTTAATTCATGAGTCTTGCCACCTGTCAATGAGGAAATACGCTCTGATTATAATAATGGCCACTCCTCTTATTTCATCCAACATCCGACAATAAAATGATTAACGACAACAAAAGTAACAGGTATTAATATCACTCTTCTGATTGGTTCATTAAATCCCCAGTTGCAAAATTGGCCAATATCGAGAAATTATATTACTCCTTGCAGGTCTTTAACAGCAGGTATAACTAGCGGTTTTTCACTGGAGTCTAAGTGACAGCAGATCTCTAGAACTCTTCCAAGTATCCGTGCTGGTTTTGACAGTGCTGTGGTCTGAATGGCCTCGATTATTCCACTGGTCTCCAGTTCATCTAGTGTCTTTTTCAGGTTCTGGGGGACCATTCCAATGACTCTAATTACTACTGGTATGACCATCACTCTCATGTTGCGCAGCTTTTTCAACTTTCTAGCAATGTCGAGGTATTTCACCAGTTTTCACTTGACTTCATTTTTATTCTGTAGCCTTCATCATCATCATCATCATCATCTTCTTCTTTTTCTTCTTCTTCTAATCATTATTATTATTATTATTTACTCTGAGAGTTTTTCACATCAGCGTTAGCTGATTGTCTTTCACTGGAGTTTGAGTGACAGCAAGTCTCCTCAAGTCTACAGGACTCTTCTCAGTATTCTGGCCGTTCTCAACAATGCTATACATTGGATGGCCTTCACTCGTCCTCCAACTTCCAAGTCCTCTAGTCCGTTTAATAATCCTTTAGTTACTGTACCGAGTGCACCAATCATGATTGGTATAATGGTTACCTTCATGTTCCAGAGTTTTTTCAATTCCCTAGCAAGGTAGAGATACTTATCGTTCTTTTCATTTTCTTTCACTTGTTTTTCTGTGGTCAGGCGGGACTGTGAAGTCAACACATTTGCAAGTTCTCTTTTTTTGTTGATTACTATAAGGTCTGTTCTGGATGAAATTTATTATTATTTACTCATTAGAGTTTTTCACATCAGCGTTAGCTGATGGTCTTTCACTGGAGTTTGAATGACAGCAAGTCTCCTCAAGTATCTAGGACTCTTCTCAGTATTCTGGTCGATTTCAGTAATGCAGTAGTTTGAATTGTCTTCACTCGTCCTCTTATTTTTAAGTCCCCTAGTCCTTTTAATGAATCGTTCGGTGATTGCACCAAGGGTATCAATTCCAATTGGTATAATCATCACTTTAATATTCCTCAGATTTTCGATTCCCTAGTAGGGTTCAGGCAATCATCTTTCCTTTCACTTTCTTTCAATTTTACTCTGTGGTCAGCCGGGATAGCAAAGTCCACAATTCTGCAAGTTCTCCTTTTTTGTTGATTATCATTATTATTATTTTACTCCTTGAGAGATTTTTTTAAATCAATGTTTGCTGAAAGTCTTTCCCAGGAGTTTGAGAGACAGCTTGTCTCTTCAAGTCTCCTGGACTCTTCTCAGTATTCTGGCCGATCTCAATAGTGATGTAGCTTGGACAGTCTCCACCCGTCCCATTATTTCTAAGTCTTCCAGTCCCCAGACGGCTGGGGCTACAGAATACACCGACTGCAGCTCTGCAGAGAGATAAGACTCCACCAACAAGTGTCATGGATACGACAATAAACAATTTGATAGTGAGGCTCCATTAATGCTGAAGCTTTAGGGAATATGGTGTATCCCTTTATTGCCATCGCTCCCAAATCCACTTTGTCTCGGAATGGTAGCACCTGATCGGGTCTTATTTATGGGCCAAATAGAACTGCTTGACATTTAAAATGTACTTATGCTGAACCGAATTGTTTGGAATAGAACTGTTTTGACATTAAAACAGCGTACTTATAATCAACTGAATTGTTTGAAATAGAGCTGTTTTTACATTTAACCGTGTGTAAACAAAAACTGTACTTATGCCAAATTGAATAGTTTAAAATAGAACTGTTTATATGTTAAAATATATATTTGGCATTAAATAACCAACAATAGTTGTTATGCCATAAAACTAAACCAAACTAAACAAATGTATATATATATATATATATATATATATATATATATATACGGCCCAGTCAACTGGTGTAGAATACATCGGCTTCAATTCTGGAGAGTTATAAGACTCTGTCCCCAACAAGTTTCCTGGATATGACTTAAAACCATCTGATGGTGGAGATTGAGTAGAAAAGCTTTTGGGGAATGTCGAATACCTCTTCACTGCTATCACTCCACTCGGGCGTGGAGTGGTTGAACCTATTAGGGTCCTATCTACAGGTCAAATAGAACCGTTTAACGAAAACAAATGACTGGTGTTAAACAATTCAATTGTGTGCAAAGAAATGTGTTCTGGTTTGTTTAAAATGTTACCTACAAACTATTCGTTTACAAATCTTATGTACTTAATATATGTTGTATCGTGTTAAGGAAGAGATACACAGTGAAATTGAGTTAATTATTTATTAACTGAAGTCTTACAGTCCAACAAATATCATAAGTCTCGCGCTGTGGGTGTTACGTCCGAAATTGGTTTTACTACAGACCAAGATCTTGCAGAACTGTCGTGCTTAAGAAACACGACGTCTTTTATACCTCCACGATACTGGAAGTCACTATACAACAATATATATATGTATAAACAGAGATGATATGCCATAATAAACAACCCAAAATATATATGGAATGTATTTTCTTGATATCAGGTTGCATCTAGTCACGTTAGGTACCAAATAGATTTCTCATAATTCTTACTTTACTAAATTTAGTACATTCATTTAATTGAACAACTCGTGTTAAGACGAAGGTCTTCCAGGAACTGCTTTGATTTATCTATTTTAATGAATTATTTTACTTCTTGCGACTTTTTCCAACCGGTTTTAGCTGGTTGATTTTCACTGAGATCTGAGGGACAGCAAGTTACCTCAGATGTCCAGGAATATTCAAAGTATTCTTGCTGATTGTAACAGTGATGTGATCTTGGTGTTCTCGAATCTTCATATGGTAGCCAATTTCGCCAATCACTTTTCCAAGACCTTAGAAAGTTCCTAGGTCTCTATTTACAATTTTTATCCTCGACAGTTTCATGTTCTACCGTTTTTGAGCTCTTTGGTAAGATCCATCATTTTGCTTTCATTTATTTTCTCTCTGTAATCCACGGGGATGGCAGAACCCATTAGATGACAAGTTCATTTTTTCTTGTCAATTTACATTGGTCTGGCCTGTATTTGCTCATCCGTTTGTATTGCAAAATACCAGAGAATTTGATGCAGCAAATTTTCTTAGAAATGTTCTGCTTTCTGCATATATCATTTATTTGCATGGTCAAATTTTAGTCTATTGCACAATTTCCTGTCGATCACCTTTCCCACCCAGTCATACCTACTCTAGAATTTCTTTTGTATCAGTTTCCTACATTCACGTATTATTTCATTCTTAGCGAGTTTTTCATACCAGCGTTAGCCGATGATTTTTCAATGGAGTCTTAGTGACAGCTAGTCTTTTCGGGTCTCCAGGATTCTTAGTATTTTAGCCGATCTTAACAATGTTGTAATCTGGAGGGTTTCAATTCCCCTTTGATTTTAAATTCCTCTACTCCATTTTCCAATCTCTTGGGCACTGTTTCAAGCACAACTGCAATTGGTATTGCCGTAACCACACATTTTCTAGTTCTTTTACAAAGTCCTCGTATTTGACAATCTTTTTGCTTTCTTTTATTTTTACAGTGTGATCCTCTGGAACGTTAAAATCTACATTAGGTTTGGTCTTCTGGACGGGATTAGGGGATTCGTTTTTATCTCGCAATCCCGGAGAATGCTATGCGGCCCATTTTCTTGGAGGGATTCTGGTTTTTATATATACCATTTGGTAGTATAGTCAAGTTTCAGTCTTTTGCACAATTCCCAGTGGATCACCTTTCCCACCCAGTCGTGCCTAGTCTTCCTCTCATTTTGTGCAAGATTGCTGCATCCACTTTTTATAATTATTAATGGTCTTCCTTGATATGAGGACGTTTCTCGCTCCTTAGATATCAAATATCTTTCTAATAATTCTTACTGTTCTAAGAAAATTTCTGCAATAATATAATTCCTGTGGTTATTCCGTTTCTCAGAACTGCCCTAATTTACTTATTTCAATGTATTATCATTATTATTTTAATTATTATTATTATTTTACTCTTTTAAGAGTTTTTTCATATGAGAGTTAGCTGATGGTTTTTTCACTAGAGTCTGAGTGACATCAAATTCTCTCAAGTCTCCTGGACTCTTCTCAGTATTCTAGCCGATCTAGACAATGCTGTAGTTTGGATAATCTCCACTCATCCACTTATTTTCAAGTCCTCTAGTCCCTGTATCAGTCCTTTGATGACTGCGCCGAGCGCATCAATTACAGTTGGTATCACCGTCACTTCTATGTTCCATCGTTTTTTCAGTTTTCTAGCAAGGTCTAGGTACTTATCTCTCTTTTCGCTTTCTTTCAAGTTTACGCTGTTATCTGCCAGAACGACAAAGTTCACTAGTGGGCACGTTCTCTTTTTTTTGTTATTGTTGACTATCACTAGGTTTAGTCGTCTGGCCGAGATTAGATGATCCGTTTGTTTGTCAAAACACAACGCGAGTTTTTTCACATGATTTTTCGTTTGCAGTTTTTCTGTGAAGACCGAGTTACAATAAGTCATCTCTAGTCTCTTGGGCTCTTTTAACTGTTCTAGTTGATCTCAACAGTGATGTGGTTCGGATTGTCTCGATCCTTACCCTGATTCTCTGTTCCTTTTGTCTTTTTCCCTGACCTTTGATGACCTTGTCAAAGTCACCAACTACAAGCGCTATCATCGTCACATTCATGATCCACGGCTTTTTAGAAATTACTATTAATTTATTTCTGTTTTGATGTTTAATACAATCTTTTTACCACCTGAAAGAAACTGAAGTCTTTTCTTAAGAAGGGAAGGAGCATAGCACATTGGGAGACTTCTTCTTAGTTTATAAACAGTGCCACATTTTCGTGGAGGAGCTAATTACAGAAGAATGATATACCACTGTGTTATATATTCTCCTAACAACACTCCATGGGGCTGGAACTCGGAAATTTTCCTTCTCCTAAACTAGTTGTTTTATCAAAACTCAACTATTCTCCCGAAGAAGAGACGGATTAGTACCTTTCCCAAAGGGTATCAACTCGAAGTGAAACGAAAACGATTTCAATCGGGATTTGAATACGTCTCGTTGAGTTCATTTCTAACAACGCTAACCCATGTACATGTTCATAATGATCAGCCACTAGTTGTTTGAATGACCAGCTATTAGCCATTGCTACACAGCCGGGCACCTCATATTGCACTCAACTCTATTCGAGGATATCTAATTTTTTCTTGTTTTATTTTGCCCAATTATGAATTCCCATGACAATCGGTTTGCCACTGGAGCAACAATAAATCCGCCATATTGGGAATACATTTATTGTTTTATACGCACAGAAGAAGTTTGCGTGTTACGTCTGCATTTCAGCACCGACTTTTTTCCAAACCATTTTCACCTCAGTTCTGCTGCTATATGTTCTTCAACGATTACTTAATTAGTATCCGGAAGTGACGTGGCCTGATATGGCAGCTCATGCTATACTAAAACAAAGATGACTAACACCCTGTTGCAATCAGTGAGCTGAAGAACTAGCCCATTGAATATAGAAGAGAATCAGCTGAGTCAGCGGTTTAATGTAAATAGAATACATTTTATCATAATGTAGATTATGAGTCTGTCTCTCTGTATCAAAAACTAAGTCACCACCAACATCTAAATTCCCTTATTTATTTTCAAATTCTCAAACATTTTATTTCTCTTTAAATCTCAGTTATTTATAATTCTTTTCTATGATTTGATGTTGCTGGCCCTAAACACAGCATGCGATGGGTAGATTGCTTGCATTACAAAATATTAAATTCGTACATGCGCTTTATTTGTTACAGGTTTTGTCTACTGTGCTGCGACCTAGATTCTGTTGGACACTGTGAGGAAAGCTACTCCATGATTCAAACTTTCCGTCACAAATTTGGAAATGGCATACTGTAAAAATTGGCATTCATCCGGAAGTCCCAACACGAAGATTTCACAGTTTTGATGCCAATCTTAGGATGAAAACCTAACTCTCAGTCCACATCATGGTGTTTGGAGTGGTCACTAGCGATAGTTATGCCTCCACTCATCTTCACCCATGGCTTCTGATTCAATACGGAGGTCTACATCAAGTACCTGGGGGAGGTAGTACTGCCCAAGATCGAGGGAGTGGCTAACAGAAGACCCTTCGTTAGTCAACATAACATACTCCGCATTCTTCGAAGCTCTAGCATTACTTGAGCCTCACCATCAGATTGCTTAGCGTCATATCAGGACACACGTTGGGAAGTCTTAACCCTCCGCAGAGATGCAGTCGGTATATTCTACAGCATCCAGCACACTCGGTGGGGAAGTCATACTCCTATGCAGAAATGCAGTCGGTATATTCTGCAGCCCCAGCTAACTGGGCTATCCAGGACACTCGGTGGGGAAGTCTTACACCTCTGCAGAGATGCAGTCGGTGTATTCTGCAGCCCCAGCCGACTGGGCCACTTCAAATAAGAGTGTACTAGATACAACACTAAGGTACATACAGTAGTAAGGCCCCAGTTATGGAGTACCAGTTCTTTGCCATTACTTCCTGGTTCTCTCTAGCCTGGAGAGGTAGATATTAAGATCCTATCTTTCAGTCAAAGACACAGTGCGGTACACTTTTTTTTGAGAAAGACGCGGCAAAAAATGGTCTGCTTTGAAAGTTTCAACATGAGGGCAAAATCTTCCTCTGATACGGTAGGATTAGTCTGAAATTTTCATCAACACGTTCACGGGAAGTGGAGGAGTCTTATCCTTCACAGGTACTCGTGTGTGTTCTCATGAGAAACTGACCACATGTCACATTATATCTCATGTATAAAATACCTTGCCGATGAACCTTAGAATCCCCAACACAAGGATAAAAGCCTACTAAATAGAGGTGTTTTATGTATGACACTTAACAGCCTCTGATAGTGAGGCTCCAGTTCTGGGAAATCTAAGTGTGGAGCAATCCTTCATTGCCATTACTTCCGGGTTCACTAAGTCTCGTAGTGGTTGTATATGTTAGTATACCTTGGTCAAATAGCTCTGTTTAAAATGGAATCTTATTCAACTGAACTGTGTCTGTTTGTCTGATTTTGTTGTTTAATGGCATATCAACCTTCTTGGGTTATTCAATGCCAAATCCATCCTTCGAGAAGAACAGTAGTGGTACTATTTAACCCATAGGTGGGGACTGAACTGTGTGCAAAAAAAGAAAAAAGGAAAAAGAAAACAAAAAAAGACAACAAAACGAAAACAACAAAAAACTATTAACAAACAACTACGTAAAACATTTTGATAGGAACTTACAATGAACGCAATTTGCTAACTTCTATGCATAGAACAACCCTACATGGTTTGATATGCTTTTAAAATCAATCAATTAATCGATATTAACTGTGGAAATATATTCTTAAAATTCCTAAAAAATTGAAACTGATAAATTAGATTCTTAATAATTAAAATTTATTTATTACCCTGCCAAAATCTTATTCACTCCTTGAGATCCAATTGGGCCACTTTGAGAAGCTTTGCTGAAAATATTTCTAATTTTAATTATTTTTTAAAAAAATTTCATGATATAACGTGTGAACGCACGTGCGATACCCTGCCCTCATCAGCCGCCAACCAGGGGCTGGGTAATAAAAGCGTATGGGACGATTTGAGGTGAATTTACTTGTCTGCATTCATAAAAAATAAACAGTAGTAAAATAACCAAAGCTCTGTGCAACTGATGAATTCGTTTTGCTAGCTTTTCCAAGTTCACATATCGTGGAATCTTGGTTTTATGGCATATCAACCCTTGTAGGTTATTCAAAGCTATATCCTGTTTATACCAATATGTCAGTTATGCATAATTTATAAGCAGTTTTTAGGTAACATTTTTAAATGTGCTAGATCTCATTTGTTTGCTCACAGTTAAATGGTTTCAGGTATTCCTATCTAACACTAATAATCCTATTTACTAACTATCATTTTTTTGAACTCTGTTAAAGATCTTCAAGTGCTGCCATGTTACATAAACATTTTAATTCAACATCAGTCATTTGTTTGCCCCTAGTTGAATTGATATACAAATATGATTTGTCAGGCTCCCGACTTTGACATACACCTGAAGAAGGCCGGAGGATATATCGGCCAAAATGGTGTGAATATAACAATAGAGAAGAATACTATAGTCCGAAAACCCTGAATGATAAAAATCAAGCTTCGTCTCAGAAATTCGGACAACTAATGTCAGTGAATAGTTTATAGGTAATTTTATTTTGTCTCTTAAGTTAGAGCCGAATTTTTTCCAGGCATTTATGTATTGCAGTTTAACACTAATATTTCTATTTAATTTTAATCTTTTATTTGCACACAGTGAAGTAGTTACAATTATTGCTATTTAACACTAATAATTTTATTCAATACTATCAATTCATTCAAGTTCAGTGGTTTCAAGTATTGCTACGGATTAACAATAATTCAATTTTGCAGACAGTTAAACGGTTTCAAGTAATCCCCGCTAAAAGTTTTATTTGAACCCAGTTAAATTGTTCAAAGTATAACTTTATAATTTTATCATTCAATTTTGACACACAGTTAAGAAGTTTCAAGTATTGCTATTCAACACTAATAACCTGATTCAGCATCAGTCATTTGTTTAGACGCAGTTATATGCTCCAATAGTTCTATTTGAGCCATAGAAGTGTACTCTATCAGGTACAACCACTCCGGGTCAGAGTGTGCCTAAGAGTAATGGTAATAAAGAGGTACTCTACATCCCCCATAGCTCCAGGACTGGAGTGGGGTTGGGTTTTACCCCTCAGCAGGGATATAGTTAGTGTATTCTACAGTCCCAGCCGATTGGGCAGGTGGAATCTGGGTTTAGCCATGTGTATTAGTTACTAATCAAACAGAGAAACCCATTGAACAGTGAACATAGTGATTTGCGACAGTGAACAGTGAACATAGTGATTTGCGACTCACGCTCACAAAATATTTGTGAATTCATCCGTGCCCACTAAACCCATCTTTCTTAATTCAAGAAGTAAAGGTGCGTTTCCATTGATAGTAAGCTGATAATTTCCTCTTGTAAATTGTGTTAAACATTAGTTATGTTTTGTAATTTAATATTCTATTAATTCATTCGAGTTTGAATGGAAATCAAATTTGGTTACAAGGTGTGAATTAAGAAAAATTTTAAGAAGTCCTGGATTTAGAGTATTTTTTTATTTATAAAATGAAAACGGATATCATTAGGTATGATTCATTGCTAAAATCTACATTGAAATTCTGCTACAAAAAATGTATGAAGCAACCAAAAATTTGCAACATAGTTATTGCAATTTTGCAAGTTTCCGATATTGTTCCTGCTGAGGATATTTCCTGCAAAGAGGAATAAGCCTCGTCCAAACGAAGAGTTGTCTTGGGTATGACAATAGACTGCATCTGATGAAACCCTTGGGAGTGTTTAATACCCTTTCATTGTATCTACTCCCAGATCCGAAGTGGTAGTTCCTTCGTTGGTCAAATAGATCGGTTAAAAAATTAATTATATTCGATTGGACCGTGGGAACAAAAACTTCAACAGCAACCACAACAAAAAAATTTAAAGAAACAGCAATGCAAAAAATGTAAATATGAACATACAATGAACATATTTGTCTAATCTAAAGGCATAAAATTGCCCTTTATGAGTTGGCATGCCGTTAAAGTCAATCAATCATATTCTTGCTTTTTATTCACTTTCAACTTGGCTTTGTGATCTGCAGGAACTGTTACGTCTAAAGAGAGAATTTTTTTCTTTATTTTTAGTATATATATATATACGCATAATAGAGTCTTCGCCAATGTCCCTGGAGATTAGGTTTCAATCTCAAGTCAAGTCTTTTCAAAGACTTATAAAATAGTACTTGATGCCTCCTTGCTTATCTCTCAGCATTATAAGGTGTGGATCAAGGGTAAGTGGAGTAAAAAAGGAACGGGAATAGCGCCCTCTCCTATCCCTTGGTGTATTAGCTCTTAAAAAAGGAGTCTACAGCTCCCCATCGACTACGGGTAGCCAACAACTCACATATATATACATATACCTGTACTCAAAAACTAGAGAGTTTTATTCGTGCGAAGTCCTAAACACAAAAACCAAATTGACCATGATACTTAGGAGAGTCCTGGAGATCTGAGGAATCTTTCGGTCATTCAGACATTTGAGAAAAACCATTACAGTTAGTGTGAAAAAATCTGAAGGAATAAAATATTGACTGTTTAGCAGTTATAGCTCCAAATAACTATTCTAAATGAAAATAAATTTCATACAGTCATATGGTTTCAAGCATTTCTATAAAGCAGATTGATTCGATCCATAGAGTTTATAAGGTACCACGACTCCGAATCAATGGACCTGGGACTTATGGCCACGAAGGGCTTCATCCCACTATACAGAGCTCCCGAACTCATTTCCCTATGACATATTTAGTTTGTGCTTATACCGTTTACCGGTGTGATAAAAGATTTGTCGTTTGCGCAACTTTTGATGTATAGTTGTTCCTATTAAAGTCGTGCTATTTTTCACAGCTTCTTAGCTAATTGGTTACATTTACTTATCACATGATAGACAAGTAGTTAATGCCGTTCCATGCACGAATACCTGTACTATTTATGTTATGAAATATCCTAATATTAGATATCATACCGTTGCCTGTGGCTAATATTATTAAGTCATGTTAAAAATATTAAGTGCTTATTCCCTCTGTTGAGATCCAAGTATTTGATTTTGGCTAATATGTCTGATTCTCTTTGCTTATTGATTAGAAGCAATGTTACAGTGGATTACAAATTGGCGAGAATAGATTATTCAGGCCACAGTCCAGCTTGGGTCATTTTTTTTCTGTTTGAAGTTGAGCCAAAGTCTCGGACTGTTGAAGTGAGTAGTTAAAAATAAATCTTGCTTCAATCAGTTTCTGTCAATCGATAGATCGACCCGTCTTCTGTGATTATTTGTTGTGTAACACCATGGCACCATCTCGAACATCAATAGGTGTCACATTTATCATTACAAGACAGACCCAGTTGTTTTAAATATGAAAAGTTTATTACCAGACAGTAACTTTTCAAAGCAGCAGTCACCTAAACGCGAGAGGAAGATAGACTAGAAGATATTAGTTATTACATAGAAACGTTGTGAGATTCATTGGTGGGTGACGAAACAAAACACCGACTTCTCTTCCCCCCCCCGACAACGGCCTTTGCCCCCAAGGGACTGTTCGAAGAATGCCCGGAATAACCAATTAACCAACTGACCAACTGTCTTGACTCTTTGAACTCCTGAAAATGCCTGCTTATTTTAATTGTTTTCCTCAAGTAATGATTGCAAGAACACGTCATTAACTTTCAGTGTTACCTCATCTTATCTTAAGTCAGCCGACATTGTATTCAATTTGCTTACTTTTTAACATCCTATCTAAAACTCTGAGTTCAAAACAAAACCCTATTTTGCCATGAGCTGATATCTGGTTGTGGTATGTGTACGCGTATTACCTTCTTCCATGGGACTTATACTTAGACTCAAAGATTTTAGCCAATTAATCACAAATAATAAGCTAATGTAATTAATTACCAAACTTAATTATATTACAGTTGGTTGGTTGCAAATCTTTTTGTTTTTTGAAATTTCTTAAGCCATTATATAGTTTCAAGATCCGACCCAAGCATTTTGAGATACAAATGGATCAGCAAATCCCAGCTCGAAGACTAGACCTAGTTTTAATTAACCAGAAAAATGAACTTTTCATCTAGTTGATTTTGCTATTCCAGTGGAACACGTGTAACATAGCCATACATGAATATGGGAAATGTACATAGAATGTTCATAACATATATACATAGAACATAGGAATCCCGAAACACGAAAAACACTAACGACTTCTTAGTTCAGGTACGAAACTTTTTATTACCTTTAAATTAAAAGGTTTTTCGACATAAGGAGAGAGGCACAATCTTTCTATGCTGGCTTTTCCATCTGCCCCAAAACACGTGCGACACCTGCTACAAGGCCTCGGTGAGCGAGCGAAAGTCAACTTTCTTCCTCCGAGGCAGAACTCAACTCATCTCTCTGATTTTTTTCAAATCCCCCAAAATCCTCCGCGCACGCTTCCGGTGCATGGCGTCATTCACATCCTCAAGTCCTATCTGGGATTTTTATTTGGACATTTCTGAATGACACATCCTCCCCGGGCGAACGCGTGAACACCTGCGCTCATGTTGCATCTAACTAACCCATGCGCTAAGCGAAAGGTTCTCTGCCTAACTAAACCGAAAGGCAAGATATATGAAACGAAATCCCTCGGCCATTATATAACACACGAAGTGAAAATGGAAAAAAAAAAAAAAAAAAAGGAAAAGACAGAGAAATTCAAGGATCTTGTCTGAGAAGAAAAAATCGGTGAAATTGAGAGGGACGGTTATACCAATTGTAATTGGGGGATGGCTTGGAACTGACCCTCAGGGCTTGGAAACAAAACGAGGAATTGGAGATGAGGAAGAAGTGAGATTATACAGACCTCAGCACCGTTGAGATTGGCAACTTAGGGGAGTCCTGGAGACCTGAGGAGACTTGCTTTAACTCAAACTCAAAGAAAAAATTATAAATAAAAATGGTGTAAAAAAAAAACTCAGAAGGAATAATAATAATAATAATAATAATGATTTCGGAATACCTCAGGAGAACGAGAAAACTATTGGAAACCAAACTACAAAGTAGAAATTTCATCAAAGGGTTAAACACTGCGCTATCCCCGTCATAACATACTTCGGACCATTCTTAAAGTGGACGAGAGAAGAACTTCAACAAATGGACCAGAGAACTAGAAAATTCATGACGATGCGTAAGGTCTTACATCCCAGCCATGATGTAGACAGACTTTATGGGTCAAGAAAAGAAAGAAGAAGAGGACTTGCCTGCATTCAGGATAATTTCGATTCATTGATACAACGATTACAAGGCTACATAAAAAAAGTGCGGGGGAAGACAGATAACAGCGGCAAAAAACTATACACACACCACAAACATCAACAAAAAAACACAAAAAAAAGTAAACAAAGCAAAAACCCAGAAAACAAAAATGGGAAAAGAAAAAGTGTATGGATATTTGAAATGACAAAAAATCTCACACGAGAAAACTTGGACATGGCTAAGAAAGAGAAACCTTAAAAAGAGAAACTAAATCTCTTCTAATAGCAACACAAAACAACGCCATAAAGACAAACTATGTCAAAGCAAGAATAGACAAGACGCAACAAAATAGCGGACATAGATTATGTGATGGTAGATACGAAACGATCGATCACATATTAAGCAAATGTGAAAAAAAGTAAATTAGCGCAAAAAGAGTCTAAGCGTAGACACGACTGGGTGGGGAAGGTGATCCACAGGGAATTGTGCAAGAAGTTTAAATTTGACCATACGAACAAATGGTATATGCATAACCCAGAATCCGTTCTAGTAAATGAAACACAAAAAATTCTCTGGGATTTGAGATACCAATGGACCACCTAATCTCGGTCAGACGACCAGACCTAATGATAATAAAAAAAGAGAGAAACCTGCCGAATAGTAGATTTTGCTGTTCCGGCTGACCACAAAGTAAAATTGAAAGAAAGCAAAAAGAGAGATCGGTACTTAGACTTTGCTAGAAAGCTGTAAAAGCTATGGAATATGAAAATGACGGTGGTGCCAATTGTAATAGGTGTGCTCGGTTCAGTCTCCAAATGATTAGTACTACGTGTGGAGGACTTGGAAATAAGAGGAAGAGTGAAAACCATCAAAACTATAGGTTTGTTGAAATTAGCCAAAATACTGAAAAGAGTCCTAGGGACTTGTGGTGACTAGCTTTCACTCAGACTCCAGTTAAAAGGCCATAAGGTAACACTGGTATGAAAGACCCTCAAAAGAGTAAAATAATAATAATAATAATAATATATTTAATATTAGAAGTGTACACCATCAAAAAACTTTTCGGAACCCAACTCTGTAACCGAAGTCTCATCAAAGAGACAAACATCTGAAATGTCCTCCTTGTAAGATACTCTGGGCCATTCTTAAAATGAACAAAGGGAGAACTCAGACAAGCATAAACTAAAGAACAAGAATGTTGATTACGATGCACACGGCTTTACATCCGAGAGACGACAGAGAAAATCTATATATGTAAAGAAAAGAAGGAGGAAGAGGACTCCCCAGCAGTGATATTGCGTGGATGCATCAATAAATTAAAAAGAGTAAAGAAGGACTAACTACAGTGGCCAATAACAGCACTGGTAATAAAAGGACAAACAGAACAATAGCAAGTAAACAGTAATCGAAAGAAAAACAACTGTAGGGATATTTCGAGTGATAAATTGGCGAACTCTCACACACAAGACCTGGAAACCGCTACGAGAGGGAAACCTCAAGGGAGAAACTGAATCTCTTCAAATAGCCGCACAAAACGCCATAAAGACCAATTATCTTAAAGTAAAAATCAATAATACATTATAGAATAGCTATGATAATAGAAACGGAACCATTAATCACATAATAAGCGAATGTTGCTAACTACCTCTAAAAAAAGCAAAGATTAGATATGACTGGGTGGGAAAAGACTGAATTTTGACCATATTACTAAATGTTATATGCACGAACCAGAATCCGTCCAAGAGAATGAGACATAAAATTCTCTAAGCTTTTGAGATATAAACAGATCACTCAATCCCAGCTAGAAGACCAGACCTAGTGTTAATTTTTAAAAGAACTTGCTGTTTAGTGGATTTTGTCTTTTCGGCAGACCATAGAGTAAAAACGCAAGAAAGTGAAACGATAGACAAATTCTTAGACCTTCTCAGAGAACTAAAATGGCTGTGGAACATGAAAGTGACAATGATACCAGTTGTAGTTGGTGCACTTGGAACGGTCTCCAAAGGCTTGGAAAGGGGATTGGAAGAATTGGAAATCAGAGGAAGAATCGAGACCATCCAGACTACACCATATAGCAGTATCGACACGACCGCTGCTTGGAAGAAACTGTGATTCATTTTATCGGTCAGGTCTAACTTCCATATGATCGATAGCTTATCGATAGCCGTCCATGCCTTCGTTAGCCGCGTGTCGATTTTAATTTTCCATTATTTTTTATTTTTCCAATCTATATTTTTTTCTTAGAATTAATTTTTTTCTAAAGATATATAATAACCAATAATAAAACGGAATATTCTAGAATTCAGTATTTTTATAAAATAATTCGTTTAAAATATCGTTAAAATATGATAATATACGTCGTTAACGTCACTGAAAAGAAGATCCGGATCCTTTCTGTCCGAATCCTATTATTCATACATTTGAATGAATCGCATGTTTTAAGTGGGTCTTACTTGAATAATACATCAGTAGTTGCCATCACACCCAGTTGTGCATTCTTATAAATGCAACTAGACAATACGATCCAGAGATTTTTCTTCACTGTTTATAAATGGATTTATAAATACAAACTAGTAAATTAACTCCAAATGGAACCCTACGCTTCTATTTACCTTGCAAGATTTTGCTTACCCATTGGGGTCTGTATGAAACACTCTGTAAAGCATTGATATCGCCCATTAAGAAGAAGACGCCAAGCAATGTTTTTGATAAAATTATAATTTTCTTCTAAACCAAAGATACCAGGATTTTATTATATCTTGTGAAACATTATACAACCAAAACGAATATTTGTAAGTGTTATTTATTACTAAACTATACAGCATTAAAAGTCCCTTGTCAAAAGTAAAATTGCACTACCTCTGCCACCAAAAATAAAATCGCAAAACCTCCACATAAAAGTCGTATCTTATTTTGGACTTGAACATATTTTTGATGACTGAGTCTCAATTCTTCCGAGTTTGGTTAAAAATAGCCGTCACTCTCTCTGTGTCTCTTTCACCCTCGATGCTTAAGTGCACAGTAGTTCATCTAAAGATGTAAACTGCTCGAATGATTACACTAGTGAATTGTTTATAGTTAGTATTGAAGAGTGGTTTGGTTTGGTTTCTTTGTTTTAATGGCATATCAATCTTCATAGGTTATTCAATGCCGAATTCATCCTTATTGAATAACAGTAGTGGTGCTATTAACCATATCTGTGACGGGGGGTGGTAATGAAGAGGTAAATATTTTTCCTAAAGGTATAGATCCGAAAATGAACGTAATAGTTTGACTGGAGTTCGGACTCGTTAGCCACAACGCCATAAGGATTCCTGACTTGATAGATAAAATAAAAAGTCATGTATGAACGTATACATATATTAACGTATATAAATAGAATAAACAAACTGATATATTAACATTGATATCAACAGATTGTTTCATGAACACCTTTAGACATATATATATATATATATATATAGAGAGAGAGAGAGAGAGAGAGATCATAACCCAGAATATTAACCACAGCTCCACAGAGACACCGTTTAGTGATGAAAGGGAGAAATCCGACTTTCCATGGAGTCTTTTTAGGCAGGAGGAACACACGAGTCGAAACTCATGCGTGGCCGTTTGCAAGACACACTTGATCTCCTTGGCATTCCTTTTTTGGGGTACTCAGACGCCAAGCGATAAAACTAGACCTGAGAAGGAGGTAGTGTTTGGCGGAAGGTCCTCTGTCTCCAGCCGATCAACATACAATCACCCACTCAGTGTGAACGCCAGATGGGCCTGTCTGGGGGCAGGTAGTTAGTGGTGAACACTTTGATGACTCAATAATAATAGTGGTATGAATGAGTATGATCATAAGATTTCATCCCAATATGCTGCAAAATTTTCGATTAGAATCTCATTGGATGCTTTGCCCAGTCGGACGGGGCTGTAGAATATAACGACTGTTCTCTGAAGAGGGGTAGGACCCTGTCAACGAGTGTCCTGGGTATGACAGTAAACAATCTCATGGTAAATTTCCAGGAATGCTAGAGCTTTTGGGAATGCAGAGTACCTCTTCATTGCCATTGCCCCAAGTCCACTCTGGCTCAGAGGAGTAGTACCTGATAGGGTCCTATCTATGGGTCAAATAGAACTAAACTGTATAATGCTAAACTGAATTGTTTGAAATGGAACTGTTTTTGACAAGAACTATATACTTATGCTAAACTGAGTTGTTTGAAATAAAACTGTTTTTAACTAGAACTAAACTGTATACTTATGCTAAACTGAATTGTTTGAAATAGAACTGTTTATGACGTTAAAACTGTGTACTTATGCTAAACTGAGTTGTTTGAAATAAAACTGTTTTGACATTTAACTGAACTGTTTTGAAATTAAACTGTTTTTAAACTAAAACTATACTTATACTAAACTGAATTGTTTGAAATTTAATTCGGTGTTAAATCACTCGAAAAGAATTGATACGCCGTAAAACAAACCAATCAACCAACCGACCTAATTCATATGTCCTTGTGCCACATCTAAGCAAAAAGATTAGTAAATTACAACTACAAGACTAGAAGATTTGATTATTAATAACACTAAACGAAAGGAAGTTAAGTCAAATAATAATAATAATAATAATGTTGGTTCGTTTTTTTTTTGTTTTTTTTTAATGGGCTCTATTATTGACAATGATTTTGACATGCTTAAACTGTTTAGCTCAGCTAATTGTATCCTTATTACTCTGGCCCTTCTTACTCGTTAAAATTGCGTACACACGTCATTTCTTGTGAATTTTCGGGCTGATCCATAAAGTAAGGTGTGATACTTGATAGTGACCCATCCCTCCGTTTTTAAGTATTCTATTCTGGAGGAAAAACATTGTCCCGTTGTGTTGACCTATGAAATATTTGTAATCAATCGGTTCATCTTATATCTTGTATCGGAAAACTATCCTTGTTAGCTTGGTGATCGATGGATTAACTGCAACATGTCACACATTATAAAAATCTTCTGATAAATATGCTGAGGTAAGTAAATAACATCTTTTGATCTTAAACGAAAAGGAATAATTTCTTTATTAATCTAACAAGAGAGCGGTTTAGGCTTTTTTGTTTAATGACATATCAATCTTTGAGGGTTATTTAATGCTAAAGCAACCCTCTTTGAAGAGCTTTTCCGGTACTATTTAACCGACAGGTGAGAGTTTTACCTTTCCCCAAAGATTTTTAGTCAGAAAGTGAAAGTTTATATCATTGAATTACGATCATTTCAAGTCGCATTTTAAAATCATTTAAGTCAATGTCATTAAAATTTCTGATAAAAGTAATGGTTCGATTTGGTTTGGTTTTATGGTATATCAACCATTATTGGTTATTTAATGCCAAATCCATTTTTATTCATATATTTCAAACAATTCTGTTGAGCATAAATACATTTTTTGTTTACTCACAGCCAAATATAAAAACAGTTCTATTTCAAGTAATTCGGTTTAGCATAAATACACAGTTTAGTTCTATTTCACCCAAAGATAAGACCATATGTTACCCCTCAGGAACAGAGTGAACCTGGGAGTGATAGAAATAAAGAGGTACTCCACATTCCCCAAAGCTCCTGCTTGACCCGGAGCCTCATCATCTGATTATTTAGCGTCATAACTGGACACTCATTGGGAGAGTCTTACCTCTCTGCGGAAACGTAGTCGGCGTATTCTACAGCCTCAGCCGACTGGGCTAATAAAATTAATGAGTTTAACTTAAGTGTATATGAATATATATTGTCATCCACAGACAGACTGTTTCGTTGTATCACAACTCTTTAGTGTGGCGAGACACATAGGATGCTTGAAGCTGGGATCGAAACCGGCCGAAATTTACGTTAGACTTAGTATCATACCACTCAGTCAGCAGGCGAACCTCGTCAACTCGGGAATTATAAGGCATTATGTAATAGCTTTCGTTTGTTTACATTTTGCCTTACTGGATACCAGGGTGCTCAATATATATATAAAAGTGATATGAAAAATATGAATATTTCTTTCGCATTATTTATATTTTATTCTTCTCAATTAATTTTATGACTTTAAACATCTTCAGGATAAAAAAAAGTTTTTCGAAAGTCTTTTTAATTTTTTAGAGTTGATATGTTATAAGAAAAATAATGTAAAATGTCATGGCGGCTTGGCATATTTTCTGATTCAAATGTCTTAAATCGATCTTTGATATATTTTTATCCCTCAGTTTTTAGTCATATGGCTAATATGTTTATATTAGGTTTGCAAAGAGAGTTTTGAAATGTGCTCTAAGTAACCGGCTGGTTTGTTTATTTATCTGGTTTTTGTGTCTGTCCAGTTTTATTTCAAGGTAGGGTAATAAAATTTCATGGATGGAACAACTTACAAGTCAGCATTTTTTGATAGGCTGATTTACTTGTTTATATATATATATATATATATATATATATATATATATATATATATATATATACTTATGACTGTTACATTCTATTTCAATGCCGGATGGTTAAGTTTCATATAAAATCCAAATGCAAGCAGAATGTTTTCATCCATTTATCTTTTTTTTTAAGTATTGATTTTATGTTTATATCTTTTTCAATTCTATCGATGATGGAGTAATTTGCATCTCGGTTAAAATATATAGAATTATTATGTATTTCGACAGAAATCCGTTTTTCATGCATGTTTCTTTGAATATGACTGACCTTGAGTATGTGACAAGTTTTCCACTGAGATTTTCTTGCATACGGACTTGTGAAATCTGGAAGATTGCTCGTTTCTCGTGCTTTTCAGTGTCATCAAAAATTCTCATATACCTGTCTTGTTTCATTTACTAAAATGTATATTGACGTTTCGAAAGCTATGAAAGAGTTTAAATGTCTGTACATTTAAAAATGAAAATTATAGAAATATTCTTTTTTTTTCAAAGACATTTCATTTTTTTCTGTACTACTAAGTACAAGATGAGAATATATAAACGATATTAAATAGTTGTCTTAAGTTCTGAATTGTTCAAAATCTTATGAGATACGTTTCTAGAATATATAGCCGAAAATCAACTGCGTAAAACGTTTATCTAGGCTTTGATAAGTTAAAAATCTAGGGAAACCAAGGTTTGTCTAGTTAAAAACATAACGAAATATTTTTCTAGAATATATACTTCATAATAAACAGTGATAAACTTTGACCGCGTTTGACTAAGGTTTGACTTGTTAAGAACCTCACGAGATATTTTTTTTCAAATATAGTTCATAACATTATTAAAGTTTGTTCAGATTCCAATAATTGAGTTTGAATTGTTCCAGTAATTTGATATAACAAAGAAAATATCTAAAGCCATATTTTTCTTTTCTTTTAAATCGAGTCACAGTTTTTGGCTGAGCTGGTAAGAGAAGAATGTTATATCGTTGTGTCACAGATTCTACAATCAGCTTTCAGGGTTTTTTTTTTTTCTGAGATTTTGTTCATCTAGACCGGTTGTTACGCCAAGGCTAAAATGCTCAACCTGTCCAACTAATTACACACAAATAGGAGGGGAGTAGATGGGTTCATGCTTTTTTAAGAGCATAAACGCTAAGTTATTTGCATCCAGGCTTCGAGTCGGCTGGTTGAATTCATTTCTAACGAAGCTAACAGTTACTCTCCGCGTGCTTTCATTAGAGACAATAATAGGCAATATGTAGAACATAATAATAACCGTTTTTACTTGATAAAGTTCTTTTAGGAATTATCAAATTTTTGAGTTTTGGCTTTAAAGGAAAATTATCTTTTCATAAAAAATTCAAAAGTATACTTATTTATGAGCGATTCGGTAGATAGATTCGATTTGCTTGTTTTTTTTCCTTATGAAAAGTCTGGTTTGGCTTGTTTTTTTTTGTTTTTTTGTTTAATAGCATATCAATCTTCGTGGTTTAGTCAATCCCAAAGTCATCCTTGTAGAAGAACCGTAGCGGTACTATTAAACCAATAGCTTGAAAAATTAAGGATTTCAAACTCTTCCATTAAGTATTTTCCCTAAAGTGAATACTGCGAATGGATTTCGAACTCGCTTACTGCGATGTCGTCGTCCAGCACGTTAGCCACGAGATCTCTCCCAATCAAAGGTCTCTAATTTCATTCATATGATCAGTGAACACAGAAAACTGCATACTAAACATATTAACTAAACAGATTAGCAAGTATCTGACCAAAAATTAATAACTATCAAGACACAGCTATCCACTATCGACCATGTACAAAGTTGACCATGTTGGTAGATGAGGCTGTCGAGACAGGGGACCATAGATAGGTAGGAAGGACGGGAGGTGGATAGATAGATACGTAGGAAATTGACGGAAGGCAAGCAGAAGCATAACAATAAATATTCTTTCACCTGATGACGTTCATTTCCGCTTGTCATTTGTGTTGGTCTGTGTGGTTAGCGCTAAAGCAATATGGCGTTTGTACTTGCCAATTTCCGGTGACAAGACACTTTCTCGATATGAACCAATTCCTTGTGGTACTGATGAAGCAAAGGTTGTTGCCGGGGTAGAGAGGAAGTACTCGTCCTACGACAACTGTTGTCACATCACTGTCAGACGAAACAATTCACCTGACAGTGGGCGTCGATTTTTTGTTTCATTTCAATTTTCAATAAGTTTTATATGTTTTCCACTACTTTTATCTAAAACTACCTTTAGAATTTTTAAAAAACTTTTTGTCTTTATTTTTAAATAGCTGCTTTTCTTTATTAGCAATTCCTTTCGTTTATATCTGTCAATGCTATCATAGATAAAGCTGTTGTATACAATCGTCATTACAGAAAAAGACAAAGTATATATTTACCTAACCCCTCTATTAAGAATGGGATTGATTCGGTTTCTTGTTTTAAGGGCATATCAACCTTCATGTGTTATTTAACGCCAAAGCTATCCTTGTAGAACAGGAGTGATTACCATTGGCCTGATGGTTAGAGTGTTCGCCAATGGCCTGGGAGACCTGGGTTCAATCCCAGGTCGAGTCATACCGAAAACTCAAAAAATAGTACTTGATGCCTCCTTGCTTAACGCTCAGCATTATAAGGTAGGGGTCAGGAGTAAAGTGGAGTAATCGAGGAAAAGGAGTAGCGCCCTCCCTTACACCTTATTGTAGTAGCTATCGAAAAGAGAGCCTTCGGGTCACCTTCGACTAAGGTCGCCAACTTTACTTACTTACTATTTATAAATAATTGGAAGAATAAGAGGGCTCATGCCTTTCTCAAGTCATATCCTTCTCAAGGGTATTAGTCGAAAGTGAACGTAATAGCGGGACTGGATTTCGAACTTTCTTACCTCGAGGCTGCCGGCCAGCACTTTTGCCCCCTCATCACCGGAACTTCCCCTCTTAGAGTAGGTTAATTCTTAAATGAAGTTTAGACTTTTCCTTCTAGATCAGATTCTTTAAATTTTATAAACAGGATTACTGATATTTAGCATTTTTACATCATATACGCCATCTCTCAATGTATATATTTACACACATACCCTAGCCCAGTTAGTTGGGGCTGTAGAATACACCGACTGCATCTTTGTGAAGGGGTAAGACTCCTCCCTCAACGAGTATCCTAGATATGACAATATATTGGTGAGACTCCTGTAATTCTGGAGCTTTGGGGAATGTAGAGTACTCCTTCACTGCTATCACACCCAGGTCCACTGTGTCACCTTATAGTGTCCTATCGATGGGTCAAATAAAACCGTTTGACATTTAAACTGTGAGCAAATAAATAACTTACGAGACATTGAAATAGAACTGCTTGATCTTTTAAATGTGTGTAAACAAATAAATTGGCAACCGTAGTCGAGGGTGACCAGAAGGCTCCCTTTTGAATAGCTACTACATCAAGGTGTAGGGGAGGCCGCTACTCCTTTCCCTTGATTGCTCCACTTTACCCTCGATACGTACCATATATTGCTGAGTGTTAAGCAATGAGGTATCAAGTACCATTTTTAAAGTCTTAGGTATGACGCGACCTGGAATTTAACCCAGGTCTCCCGGATCATTGGCGAATACTCTACCCACTAGACCAATGAGCCGATAGACAAATAACTGATGTTTAATTGAATTGTTAGTGACATATAGCAATACAAGGAACTATTCAACAGTGTGCAAACGAATAAGTGATGTAGTATAGAATAATTAGTGTAAAATATCAACACTTATAATCACTTAACTGTGTGCAAACAAATAATTAATATTGAATAGAATTATTCGTATCAGATAGCAATACATGAAGCCATTTAAGTGTGTACAAAAGTAATGAGCTCAGGTTCGTTTAAAGATGTATCTTCAAAATGTGTTTAGAAATTATATATTTAAAATATATGTACAAACAGGATTCGGCATTTAATAACAAACAATTGTTAATATGCCATAAAACCAAACCAAACCAAACCAAACCAAATCAACCTCTCTGCCACAGGCAGGATGGGGCACATTCTTAAGGTCAATTTTTATGCAGAGTCAAGGTGGTTTAAATTCAGTTTTCCTTCTCCTAGACTTGTTGCTTAAGTCCAAAAAACTCATTCTGTCCTATTATTTTTTCTTGTTGGGAGACGTTTTTTTCTCAGGGAATTAGATACACAAACAACCTCGATCAGGATTTGAACTCAGGTCGCCAATTCCACTTCCTATAGTGATAACCGTTACGCCACAAGCGCCTCAACTCTCACCTGTAGATCATCTAAGGCGTGTCTGGTTAGCCATCGACACTCTAAAGTGGGAAGCAACATATTCTGCGATGCTCGTTTAAGAGTAATCATTATATAAAATCGAGATAGTTACACGAGTCTAATTCCTGGACGAGTCTATTTTCATTTCACATAGTGCTAATATCCTTGGAAAATGTATGCGTCCAACTATTCAACCTCCAACTATGGGTAAATAGGAGGCCAAACTGGGATCTTTAACCTTGGTATAGCGATTGGTTTAGCAAGGAAACTCTGTATTTAAACTTGTTATCAAAGGCATAAACACCTGAGAAAGTCACCTCTTGTAAGATACTCGAGAACATTCTAAAAATGGACACAGGAGAAACTTTATCAAACGGAACAGAGGACAAAAGAATTGATAACGATGGACAAATATCTGCAACCGGAGAGATGACAAAGACTTTATGTGTCAAGAAAAAAAGGATTGTGTACGAAACGGAAACCTTAAGAAAGAAACTGAATCTCTCCTGATGGTAGCACGAAACAATGCCATAATAAACAACTCTATAAAGCCAAAACCAATAATGTGCAAGAGAATAGCAACTGAAGGTTATGTAAGGATAGAGAGGAAGCTATTAATCTCATAATAAGCGAATGTAGGAAACTAGTACAAATAAAATATACGACTGGGTGAGAAAGGAGATCCACTGGGAATTGTGCAAGAAATTGAAATTTAACCGTACTGCCAAATGTGATGGGCGCTTACAAATAATTTGGAATATTGGAAGTGGAAACCATCAAACAAGCAGAGTTGAAATAAATTAAAAAAGGAGAAAGAGAAAACCACTCGAAACCAAACAAAATGGCAAAAATCTCATCAAATGGGTTGTCCCCTCGTAAGATACTCGGAACCAATCTTAAAGTGAACGTGAGAAGAACTTCAACAAACGGACCAGAAAACAATAAAACTTATGACGATGTATAAGGACTTACATCCCAGAAATGACGTAAGCAGACTGTATGAGTCAATAAAAGGAAAAAAGGGACATGCCAGCATTCAAGATAGCGTCGATGCATCGATACTAAGACGGCAAACGCTACATAAAAAAGTACAGAGCAAGTGTTACAAAAACAATGCAGACAACACAAACATCAACAGAGCAACAACAGCAAGGAAACAAAAATGGGAAAACAGCAAATGTATGGAGATTTCCAGTGACAAACAAACGAAATCACACACGAGAAAACTTATACTTGGCTAAGAAAGAAACCTTAAGAGAGAAACTGAATATCTTCTGATAGCAGCACAAAACAACACCGCAAAGGCAAACTATATCAAAGTAAGAATAGACAAGTCGCAACAAAATAGCAGATGTAGGTTTTCTGGTGATAGAGATGAAGCGATCAATCACATAATAAGCGAATGAAGCAAATTAGCACAGAAGGAGTAGAATACTTGACATGATTGGATGGGGGAGGTGATCCCCCTGGGAATTGGGCAAGAAATTGAAATCTCACCATATGAAAAAATGGTATATGCAAAACCCAGAATCCGACCTGGAAAATGAAACGTGCAAATTTTTCGAGATTTTGAGATAAAAACGGATCCTCCAACCTCGGCTAGACGACCAGAACAAGAGATAGTCAACAAAAAAAGAGAACCTGCCGATTAGTGGATTTTGCTGTTCCAGCTGATCTCAGGGTTAAACTGAAAGAAAGCGAAAAGAGAGATCAATTCCTGAGCTTGCTCGAGAACTGTAAAAACTTTGGAACATTTAAGTGACAGTGATACCAATTGTAATTGGTGCACTTGGTTCAGTCACCAACAGATTGGTAAACGGACAGCAGGACTTGGAAATAAGAAGAAGAGTGGAGACAATCAAAACTATAGGTTTATTGAGATCATCAGCCAGAATACTGAGAAGAGTCCTGGAGATTTGAGGAGATTTATTGTCACTCTGGCTCCAGTTAAAAAGCATCAGTTTACGCTGGAGGAAAAGTTTCTCAGAAGAATCAAAAAAGAAATAATAACTATCTGTAGGTTTCAGGTTTTCCCAACATCTATAAATTATGACAAAAATTATTACTCATGCATGTAATTTAAAGAAACTTTTTTTTAAAGGAATTAATAAAATCTTCTTTTTCTTTAATTTGAACTCTCTCTCTCTCTCTCTCTCTCTCTCTCACACACACACACACATGTACACACATACAAACACTCACTCATGCAAACACATACACATACACACACGCACACATACATGTACACACATACAAACACTCACGCATGCAAACACATACACATACACAAAAACATACGCACACATATTCACACACACAAACACACGCACTCAAACATGCACAAAAATATAAACACACGAATGCACACACACAAAACACACACACACACACACACACACACAAACACACACACACACGAAAATACCCACACACACCCACACAAACAGACACATAAAAAAACAACAAAAAAAGAAAATCAAAAGCAAAACAACCCCAATAAACTAGTTTTAAAATCTTATTTTCTTATACTTTACACATTATTTACTCTGGATTATCTAAATTGGAATAAAACACACTAAAAATTACTGATTTATGAAAATAACGAAAAGGAAAATATAAAAAGTGTAATTTAATCAAGTATCACAAGTTTTATGTACTTTGAAAATGGATAAAAATTATTTAATTGAATTGAATTTTTTTCGAATATTTCCATGTTAAAATTAACGTATATTCTTTACGCGAGTGCGTATTATATACAAATGAGAATTACATATTTGTGCAATTCATACGCTAATGAGTATTATATGTGATTGCATATTATAAGCAAATGATTATTACATATGAGTGCATATTTTATGCAAAAAAGTGTTAAATGTGATTGCATATCATACGCCATTGTGTAATATATGTGACTGCGTATTATACACAAATGTTTATTACATGGGAGTTTATATTTTACGTAAGTGATTACTACATGCAAGTGCATATTATACGACAATAAGTATTGCACGTGAGTGCATATTATATGGAAATGAGTTATATACGTGAGTGTTTATTATAAAAAAAATTAGTATCATATCCGAATGCATATCATACGCCAATGAGTATTTTATGTGAGCGCATATTATACGCCAATTTATATTCCATGTAGAGTATATTGTACACTAATGAGTATTAAAAGGTAGAGCATATTATACACCAGCAAATATATAATGCCTTGCTATTTAATATTTATTTGCTTTTTAAATGTTTTTTTAAATTCGATTTCCCTTAACAATATTTCATCTTATATTTTTGTCGTTCAAGTAGTTTTAGTCTATACGTTTCCTGAATCATTCGATAAAGCATTGTTCTTATTATCACTTTTCGCTCGTCCATATCATTTATTGCGCCTGTTAGATCATTTAAGCTGGATCTAGTTTCCACACAGAGCTGATATGTGTAAGTTCTTGCTGATCGGCCAACACTGGTGTGTCCATGTGCAGGAGTCCATACGAGAACGTTTCTTCTGTGTTCGCTTTTACTTCACCAGCAGTGCCCAAATGTCTTGTTCCTCTAACTTGGATACTTTGCGAGATGAGAGGTAAGTGGTTACTTAACTGCTGTTCTGTGGGATTTTGCTTCCACTATGTTTTTTTAATGTGTAATTATTATTTAGCTTTTTCTTTATGCGTTTCGTAAGCGTCAATGTGGTGCATATATATTAGTACTAACAGTGTTAAATTCCCAGAATTCTTTCGATGAAGTTTTGTGTTCATTAATAGTTTTAGTCTAGTTCTTTTTTATGCTATATTTGTCGTTCAAGTAGAATTACTAAACATAACAGTTTTAACCATTCTGAAATTTCTTAGAAAATGAATTTTCCTAATCATTAAGTTTTGACAAGATTTTTCCTCATATTTTTATTTCCCGGGTAGTATTGGTAGATATAACAATGTAAGTTTTATCATTCAGGGTGTCCGGACTATTGTCTTCATCTTTATGGTTATATTTACAGCATTTCGGTCGATGTGCCTTCCGGCCTTCTGCAGGTGTTTCTTATCGAACTCGGGAGCCTACACAGAACTTCGAACCACATCCTTTATTTAATTCACGGGTGACGCTTGTTCTGATTCCATTAATCATATCCGGATACAAACGTTCAGTATTCCTGCATTGTCACTCACCAGCTGTCAGGACTGAACTTGAAACCTCCAGATGATTATAACTTAGAAGTTTTGGAACCAACGCCAATAAGCGTTACGGCATATGTCCGACTGAATAAATACATTGAACACTCGCTAATTAACAGGACAAAGAAAAAGTGCAAAAGTTGAAATTACTCGTTTGAAGTTCCTTGTATGCTCCCGAGTTCGACATGAAATACCTGAAGTGGGTCGGAGGACACATCGACCGAAACGTAGTGAATATAACGATAAAAAAAAGACAATAGTCCAAAATCCCTGAGTGATAAATATCAAGCTTCGTCTCAGAAATTCAAACAAATAACAATGTTAAATTACTTCAGATAAATCATTGTGCTTTTATTTTCATGTTTATAATTATCTTTATTTCATTTTATTTTATTTTATTTTATTTTATTCTATTTTTTTAGATGATATGTATTAACTGATGTATATTATTTCATTTAAACTATTTTATTCTTTTGGTCTGGGCTGGAGGGCACGCCAGCTTAAACTGATGGGAATAAAAAAGACGAGGTAATTAGTTTGAACGAACCAATATATAATAAATATTTATGAATTAAGGAAATCGAATTCTTAGAATTTCATAAGTTCACTATTAGGAACTTAGTTCCCATTATTCAATCTGTTTCCATTTTTAATTCTTATTACCCACAACAGCCATTTTTTATAAAACAAATGCTTTTATGAACTATATCACCAGAAAAAAATTAAGATGATAAACTTTATGTTTAAATATTTACAAAATAGCCCTGAAATCGTATTTGAAAAGCATATTGTATTTTGAGCCTTACAAAACAGATTGTATGCCTAGATTTTGATAATTAAGAAAATGATTTCTTGATTTTATCAGTTAAGATTATTATTTCTATAAATTGAATAACTTCTATCAATTAGGAATTTATTTCTAGATTTTATCAATTAAGAATATTATTTCTACTTATTAATTAATATTTTATTAATCAGGATTTTTTTAGATTTTATTGATCAGGAATATTATTCTACTAATAAATAAATTAATTAATTCTTTATCAATTAACAATCTGTTTCTACATTTTATCAATTGAGAATATTATCGCTATCAATTTATCATTTTCTATCAATTAAGAATTTTTTTCTAGAGTTATATGAAGTAAGAATGCTAATCCAACTAAATAATTGCTTTTTCCTATTATGAATTTATCTCAAAATTTTATCAATTAAGAATGTATTAGAATAGTTAATAGAAGCGATAATAGTTCACAATAGTTAGGTTAGTTGATTGAGTTGATTATCAATCAGAAAATGAAACCATATATTTGCTTAAAAAACTGATCTTGGGGATAAATCAGCCAACAAAAGTTGATATTTACAACTAATCAACTTTTCTCTGATAAACTGTATTAAACACTGCTAAATTAGTTATGTTTTGTCATCTAATATTCAATTGATAAACTTTGGGGTGAATGTAAATTAAAATTAGTTATCAAGGGTGAACGGGAATAAGTACAATTTTACTGTGAATCCAAATTAAAATTTGAACATGGTCAAAAGAAGCTAATACTATTGGAACGTGAAAGTCTATTTTGAGAACAAGAGTAGAATTTTTTTGACTCCCATATATGTATCGAATGTTCAGTTTAAATAAAGAAGGAAAAAAGGTAAGGTAGTCACGAATAAGTAAATGACCCTCTCCCACCTCTGTCAAGCAGTAGAACAAGTAAATCTGTATAAATGCTCATAAAAGTACAAGAATTATACAAGAGAGACCATTTGAAAGTAACTTAGGAAATAGTTAGCGCGTCCACCCCAAGATAAGAGTTCAAAAACTGGTTATTAATACATCGTCCTTTTACTATAGTGTCATTTAAAATGCATGTATGATTTTATTTGATTTTTTCTTATGGTAAAATCACTGCTGTATACTATATATGTCTTAAATGGAAATACAATTTTACTGTAAATCCAAATTAAAATTTGAACTTGGTCAAAGAAGCTAACGCAATTGGGCTTATTAGAACCCAAAAACCAAAGTAAACGTAAAATAGAATGCCCATAAGGATGCTAAGAAGCATAAAAGTACATTAATAAATTTTAAAAAATGGTCTTGGACTTTAACTAAATAAAAACTTAACAATGAAAGGCGAAGGAATGTAAGAATTTTTTCTCTCGAGACCCATGGGAAGCAGCATGGTGGGCGTAAAGGTAAGCGGATAAACCCTATGATGGCTCAACGCAATGTCTAACCCGGTACTGAGCGTATGAACCCTACGGTTCAATGGCCAGGATCGATTAGTTCGATTAGGGAACTACTACCACTCATTTATAAGGGTGGCTTCTGTATATGAGAATAAAAAACAGCCATCAAAAGATAACCATGACCCACATTCAAACCATATGTCCAAACCGCATTGCTCTTCGCATAGGTAAAAAAAAAGGGGCGAGTCCTGCTGAGGTTGGAACCCTGGCCTCAGTGTTCAAAAAATCAACTACAGAACTCAAACAAAAATTACTAAAATGCAAACGAACAATACAAATAGCGACATTCAACGATAGAACCTTAAATAAAATAGGACAACTACAAGAGCTGACTGCATAGGTCATAACTTAGACATAATATGCATTCAAGAACACAGATACACACAGCGAGGATATTAAATATCACGATTCTGGCAATTGATGGGCGCTAGCCACTGCATTAGCATAGAAAAACTCCGTCAATGCCACGATAGGAGGTGTAGGTATGCTTATAGGACCACGAGCTCTAAAATCACTAAATAGCATATAGAAAATACAACCAAGGATGATGGTAGCTACTTTTAATATCAACCCCAGCGCCAAAATAACCTCCTGCTACAGCCCTACCAGTGTTAGTGAAGAAACTGAACTCATCGCCTTCTACGATGAGTTATCCTCTCTTATTCGTAGCATAGCTTACATTTAAGGTTCTACCGAGATTTGAACTCGGATCGCTGGATTCAAAGTCCAGGGTGCTAACCATTACACCATAGAACCTACATAGTATAGAATCTTGTGCCGACAAATGCAAACACTCCCAGTTATCACAAATTAATCACCCCCCCAAACAAAGAAAACGGCCAAACCAAACGCTAAAGAAATATTTGGAATGGAACATTCTAGAATCAGGTGGCATTATAAATATAAGGAAAGACATAAAAGCTTCATAAATATGTGGATATATAGAAAAATTAAACAATTGTGAGGAAAGACCCGATGGGTAGAGGTTAGTACCATTTTCTTTTTTAAAAATAACACTGGATTTTCTATGACTTGTAAAATCTGCTGGTGAATTTTTGTTATATTTTAATCTAAGAATCTTGATTTATTTCTAATCGACTAAATTGTTTTACCAGGTGCAACTATCACGAGTCAACTTAACAATTGTTTGAATTTACCGCGCCAAACTTAGAAATTTAGCATTCCACTTCTACTAAAAATAAAAAAATAAAAAACAAAATAAGATAAAAACCTGGTAGGGCCTGTATCGGATGACAAGATAAAATATACCCCAAAATTTCTTTGAATATACGTCAGTCCTGGACTTTAACTAAGTTAAAACTTAAGGTAAAAGGATTTACTTTTATTTCATTTTATTTTTTATTTTCTATTTTTCTTTATTTTCTATTTTTTATTTTTATTTTTTTTATTTTTTTATTTTTTTTTTTTTCACGTACACATGGGAAGCAGCATCGTGTACGTGAAAGTGTTCGAATTCGCAATGCCAAACATTTCCTGAACGTGTGAGTCTTGCGGCTTAACGCTCAGGATTGTCAGTTCGATCATCTATAAGAGTGGCTTCTATAGATGAGAATAAAAACAGCCATCGAAAGATAACCATGACTCGTACTCAAACCACACACATAAACCGCATCGCTCTTCGCGCGGGTAAAAAAGGGGCGCGTCCTGCTGAGGTTGGAGCCCTGGCCTCAGTGTTCGAAAAATCAGCTACAGAGCTCAAACGAAAACTACTAAAATGCAAACAAACAATACAGATAGCGACATTTAACGTTAGAACCCTAAATATAATAGGTCAACGACCAGAGCTAACTGCATCAGCCGTAGAACATAAGATAGACATAATCTGTATACAAGAACATCGATACACTCACACCGAAGATATCAAATATCACGAAACTGGCAATGGATGGATGCTGGTGACTGTATCGGCATGGAAAAACTCTGTCAATGCGTCGGTTGGAGGGGTGGGAATGCTTATAGGACCAAGAACGCTAAAAACACTTAATAGCATAGAGAGAATACAACCTAGGATGATGGCCGCAACATTTAATGGCAACCCCAAAGCAACGATCATCTCCTGCTACAGCCCTACCAATGTTAGCGAAGAAACCGAACTAGTCCCCTTCTACGAGGAGCTATCCTCCCTAGTACGTAGCATTCCGAAACAACCTGCTAGTCATTGGCGGAGATATGAATGCACAAATCGGGAAAAACAGAAACAACAAATACAGCCTACACAACACGTCAAATAGGAATGGACAACATCTAATTGATTTCATGATAGAAAATAGATTAACATGCCTCAATACAAACTTTCAAAAAAGGGAGGGAAAATTATGGACCCACATATACGCGAACAAGAGTAAAGCACAGATAGACTACCTCTTTATAAACAGAAAATGGAAAAATAGTGCGATGAATTGCGAGGCATACTCCACTTTCGAGGGTGTTTCCTCCGATCATCGAATAGTCACGGCCAAAATACGTCTAAGCCTACGAAAAAACGCCACACGAACAGCGACAACTAAGCACTATGACTGGGCCCTACTTAACAATAGAGACATTAGAGACAAATATGCATTAGAATTAAGAAACAGATTCGAAACACTACAAGAGAAGACAGAAAAAGTTACCCCAAATGACGAATATGAAAATTTTGTTGAAGCACACCTAGAGGCGGCATCAAAGTGTATCCCAACAAAACCTAGGACTAAATATAGAGTCCCTTGGGAAACGCCAGAGGTTACAGAAAAACGTGCACTCGTGAAAACTGCCTCCAAAAGCTATCGGAAGAACCCAACAAACACAAATGCCCGAAAACTAGAAAAGGCAAAATATCAATTAGCAGGAATATATCTAAAAGAACAGGCAGAATACATACAAAATCAGATAGATAAGATTAGACTCGGTGGAAGATAGACAATCCAGGATAGCCTGGCAAACAATAAACGAAGTAAGTAGAAGGAAGAGCACAGCCAAAGCAAAATTGAAAGCTGCAAGCCAACTAGAAAGAGTAAAACTGTGGGAACAGCATTTCAAAAATCTACTAGGAAGCCCGCCGAAAATAACGGATGAACCGATCACCAGAATTATCAGTAAGCAATTAGACATTAAACTAGGGCCTTTCACCAAAGAAGAACTCGACTCGGTTCTTAAAAAAATTAAAAATAGGAAAGCTGCAGGGCTGGACGAGATCCCCCCAGAAGTGTGGAAGACTAGACAATTCGACGATATACTGCTCCGGTAATGCAACGCAGTCTATAGTCAAAATAGGATAGAAAGATGGATGAAGGGATGCATCCCTCCTTTCCCTAAAAAAGGCGACCTCGGATTAGCCAAGAACTACCGAGGGATAACACATACATCCATAGCAGCCAAAATCTACAATGCCCTACTACGAAACCGCATAGAACCCAAAATAGACAACATTCTTAGGAAAAACCAAAATGGCTTCCGGAGAAATTGATCCACAACCTCACAAATATTGACCATCCGTAGAATCCTTGAAGGCGTCTGGTCAAAAAACCTTCAGGCGACATTACTATTTGTCGACTTTACCAAGGCCTTCGATTCCATACACAGAGGGAAAATGGAACTAATCCTACTAGCATACGGCCTACCAAAAAAAAACCGTAGCAACAATAATGATCCTCTACAGAAACACAAAAGTGAAAGTACGTTCACCAGATGGAGACACGGAATACTTCGACATTGTTGCAGGAGTACTACAAGGAGACACGCTAGCCCCATACCTCTTTTTCATCTGTCTAGACTACGTGCTTAGAACTTCGATCGACAAAATCAGAGAAAATGGATTCGAGCTGACTAAGAAAAGAAGCAAAAGGTACCCCGCAAAAACAATCACAGACGCCGACTACGCTGATGACTTAGCGTTACTGGCGAATACGCCTAATCAAGCAGAGACACTACTGCATAGTTTGGAACGAGCTGCAGCAGGCATTGGCCTCCATGTCAATGCGTACAAAACTGAATATATGTGTTACAACCAAACGGGCAACATTACCACACTAGACGGAGCCTCTCTGAGGCTAGTGGACAAATTCACCTACCCAGGAAGTAGCGTCTCATCAACCGAAAACGACATCGACACACCACTGACGAAAGCATGGACGGCTATAGATAGGCTCTCGATCATATGGAAATCAGACCTGACCTATAAAATGAAACGCAGTTTCTTCCAGGCAGCGGTTGTATCGATACTGCTATATGGATGCACTACATGGACGCTAATTAAACGGCTGGAGAAGAAACTTGACGGCAACTGTACAAGAATGTTGAGAGCAATATTGAACAAGTCCTGGCAACAACACCCCACGAGACGACAACTGTACGGCCACTTGCCTCCCATCTCGAAAACTATACAGGTTAGACGAGCCAGACACGTCGGACACTGCTGGAGAAGCAAGGACGAGCTCGTAAGTGACGTACTCCTATGGACCCCCACATATGGCCAAGCAAAAGAAGGACGACCAGCCCGAACTTACATACAGCAGCTATGTGAGGACACAGGATGTAACCCAGAAGACCTGCCGGAGGCGTTGAATGATAGGGAGAAGTGGCGAGAGATGGTCAAGGATATCCGTGTTGGCGGCACAACATGATGATGATGATTCGTAGCATCCCGAAATACAACGTTCTCGACATTGACGGAGACATAAATGCCCAAATTGATAAAAACGGAAACCACAAATTCAGTCTACACAGTTCGTCAAAAAGAAATAGACAACATATAACTGATTTCACGATAGAAAATAGATTAACATGCCTCAATACAAACTTTAAAAAGAGGGAGAGAGTACTTTGGACCTTCACATACGCAAACTAAAGCAGAGATAGACGACGTCTTTACAAACAAGAAATGGTATAATACCGCATTGAATTGCGAGGCTTACTCCTCATTCGAGGGTGTGTCCTCTGTTCACCAAATTTTCACGGCAAAAATACGACTGGGCCTACGAAAGAATGCAACCCGAATAACGAGCACCATACACTATGACTGGGCCCTGCTTAATAACAGGGATATTAGAGATAAATATACGTTAAAACTAAGAAACAAATTCTATGTGCTACAGGGGAAAAGAGAAACACATACTCCGAATGACGAATATGAGAATTTCGTCAACGCCCACTTAGAATCGGCAGCGGAACACATACCAACTAAGCAAAGAACTAAATTTAGAGTCCCATGGGAGACATTAGCGGTTAGAAAAAAGCATGCAGACGTGAAAACTGCCTCCAAATGCAATAGGAAGAACCCAACGAACACAAATGCCCTGAAACTTAAGAAGGCACAAAATGAATTAACCAACATATATCTAAAAGAACTGACAGAATACATACAAAATCAGATCGATAATATTAGAGACTCGGTTGAAGATTGAAAATCTAGGATATCATGGCAAACTATAAACGAAGTGAGCAGACGGAAAAGCACGGTTAAAGCTAAACTGAAAGCTACCAGCCAACAAGAACGAATACACCTGTGGAAACAGCATTTCGACTATTTACTCGGAAATCCTCCGAAAGTTACACATGAACCAATCACGAGAATTATTGGTAAGCAATTAGACATCAAACTAGGACCGTTTACTCAAGAAGAACTCGACTTGGTACTTAGGAAATATCAAATAGAAAAGCAGCAGGGCTCGATGAAATACCCCTAGAAGTATGGAAGACCAGAACAATTCGACGACATACTGCTCCGACACTGTAATGCCGTATATGATTAAAATTCTATTGTCAGAAAAGGGTGACCTCGGATTTGCCGAGAACTACCAAGGTATAACACTTACATCCATAGCGGCCAAGATATACAATGCCCTACTACGCAACCGCATTGAACACAAAATTGACAACATACTTAGGATGAGCCAAAATGGCTTCCGGAAAAAAAGATACTTGACACCACAAATTTTGACAATCCATCAAATTCTTGAAGGTGTACGTGCAAAAAACCTAGAGGCAACAATATTATTTGTCGACTTTACCAAGGCCTTTGACTCCGTACACAGAGGAAAGATGGAGCAAATTCTACTCACCTACGGCCTACCACAAAAACCGTCGCAGCCATAATTTTGCTCTATAGAAAAACAAAACTAAAAGTCAGTTCCCCGGATGGAGACACAGACTACTTCAACATAGTAGCAGGTGTACTGCAAGGAGACACATTAGCTCCGTACCTCTTTATCATGTCTCAACTACGTGCTTAGAACATCTATCGATAAAATCAAAGAAAATGGTCTCAAGCTAAGAAAGGAAAGAAGCAGAAGGTACCCTGCAAAAACAATTACCCACGCCGACTATGCCGATGACATAGCGCTTCTGGCAAATGCACCCGCCCACGCCGAAACCCTGCTACATAGTCTGGAACGAGCCGCTGCAGGTATTGACCTCCATGTCAATGCACACAGGACGTAATATATGTATTTTAATCAAACAGGCGACATCTTCACACAAAACGGTAGCTCTCAGAAACTAGTAGACAAATTCACCTACCTGGGAAGCAGTGTCTCATCAACTGAGACAGACATCATCACACCACTAGCAAAGGCATGAACAGCTATCGATAGCCTATTGGTCAGATGGAAGTCAGAGTTGACCGATAAAATAAAACGCAATTTCTTCGAACAGCAGTCGTGTCGATATTGCTATATGGATGCACTACATGGACGTTAACTAACGTATGGAGAAAACGTTTGACGGCAACTACACAAGAATGCTGTAAGCAATATTGAACAAGTCTTGAAGGCAGCACCCCACAAAGCAGCAGCTGTACGGACACCGACCACCCATCACGAAAACTATCAAAATTAGACGAACCAGACATGCGGAACACTGCTGGAGAAGTAGGGACGAGCTCATAAGTGATGTACTCCTGTGAACTCTTTCACATTACTGAGCAAAGCAGGACGACCGGCTCGAACTTACATACAGCAGCTCTGTGCCGATACGGGATATAGCCCTGAAGATCTGCCGGAAGCAATGGATGATAAAGATGGGTGGCGAGAGAGGGTCAGGGATATCCGTGCTGGTAGCATGACATCATGATGATGATGATGACAAACAGCCTTGTCCAGGTTTTGAACTTAGTTCGCAGTATCCATTTCCTTCGAAGAAAACCGTTACGTCATGCACCTACTCTTATATATATATATATATATATATATAGGTCCAAACACTAGAAACAAGGAATCTTAAAAAAATAAAATTAAGAATAATAAACAGTGTTCCCTCGTCTTTAACAAAACTTGCTTGAATAATAACTTGCTGCACACATACACACATATATATATATATATATATATATATATATTTGTGTGTGTGTGTGTGTGTGTGTGAAATGAAATGACGCGTCAATATTTACTAGTCCTGGAGTAAAGGGAAACCCAGGTTTTTTCGCTATAGAAAGGGAACAATTTTCGTTTGTTTGTTTGTGTTTCATGGCATATCAATCTTTGAAGGTTATTTAATGCCAAATCCATTTTATACAAATAAACATTTCTACTTCAAACCATTTAGTTTAGAATAAATAGATAGTTTAATCGTCAAAAACATTTCTATTTCAAGCTATTCAGTTTAGTTTAATTTTAACACTTTAGTTTAGTATAAGTAATTTTTTTTTTTTACAGACAGTTAAATGTCAAAATAGTTCCATTAACAACAATTCAGTTTAGCATATTACTGTTTCAATGTCAAAAACTTCTATTTCAAACAATTTTAGTTTAACATAAGTATGCAGTTTAGTTCTATTTTATTCATTGATAGGGCCCTATCGGGTGCTCCCACTCCGGTGCAGAGTGGATCTGAATTCTTACAATCAGATTGTTTTGTATCATATCCAGGACACTCGTTGTGGAGGTCCTACCCCTCTGAAAGGGTGCAGTTAGTGCATTCTACAGGACCAGCCGACTGGGCAAGACAAAGGGAAAAAGAGAATGGGCTTATGCCTTTCACAAAGAACGTAGCAAACAGATATAGTTTCGGCGGGAATTTGATCACGGCTTGCTGTCGGCTAGAACAGTAGAATACACCGACAGTACTTTTGCGTAAGGTTAAGACATTCCTCTTAACATGTGTACTGAATAAGATACTATACTGCATCTGATGGTGTGATTTCAGTCCTGGAATTTTGGGGACTATAGAGTCACCCCTTTATTGCCATTACTCTCCAGTCAACTTGTAGCCGGATTGGTAGTACCTGTTAGGGCCAATTCTATGAGTCAAATAGAACTGTTCAATCATTTACTAAGGATTATTATTTGTTATTTGAAACCATACAGTACAGAGCAAATTATCTATATCACATAAGAATACTTGGTAAATAAAATTACGTATGTTAAACAGCAATACTTGAAACCATTTAATAGTATGAAAACAAATCATTAATATCAAATAGATTGAGTAGTGTTGAATTGAAATACGTAAAACCATTTTACTGTGTGCAAACAAATGCTCGATAATACTTGAAACCATTTAACTGTACTCAAAATAAACTGTACATAAACAACTTGTTTATAAAAGTTAACTATAATCTATTTGCTTACAAATCATATATCTAAAAAAAGATTTGAAATAGCCCACGAAGTTTGATATACCATAAAATTCTAATCAACCAACCAACCATCCACCCAACAACAACTATAATTATTTACACGTTCATATTCAAATATCAAACAGTCATTGTGATTGGTTGCGAACTAGTATTTTAGAGTTTTGGACATGCGCCAATATTTCTAAAGCTGAAGAAAAAAAAAATCGGATCGGAAAATAAACTCACATAAAAAGAAAAAGAAAAAATACAGAAAACAAACAAACGAATAAAAAAAACAGAAAATTGTAAAATTATTTTTTCATCAATATTTTAAATCTGATCTATCATTTATATTGTTCATTTATTTCATATATATATATATATATATATATATATATATATATATATATATATATATATATATATATTACTCTTGCTCCTCTTGCTAATTAAATGTTTTTCTCGTAGGTTTCTCTATTTATTATGAATATCTCTCATCATATAATTTATCAAGTATCTTCTTTTTTTTTGCTATTTAGCATTTTTTTTTTAAATTCATTATCTATAATTCTTTTACTGTAAGCTATTCAATAATTTATTGTTTCATTATTGATCATTTCATTATTTGTATTTTTCTTAAAGTGGTTTAGGTTTTAACTTGGATTTATATATTAAATTATATTATATCTTTTCTGTCCCTTGTCAAAATATTTTGCGATGTCTATAATCAGAGCAAGTGTCGCTTACAGAGCCCAAAACATGATTGCTTTCTAAACGGCAGAACTAATAGTACACTGACCGTATCCCCAGCAAGAGTTATCACCTTCACAAAGAAGAGTATCCTAGGCATCTCATACAAAGACTCTAGTTCCGGAGATCTGGGATGTGTTGAGTACCCTTTCATTTCAAATAATCCCAGGTACACTCGGATCGGAGTGTTAGTACATATTCGAGTCATATCTAAAATTTCTAGCACATATTCAAGTTATATATGCATGTGTGAGTACGTATTCGATTCATATCTATTAGAGTAAATATTCGATTGATATTAGTACGTTTTTAAGTGATATCAATGAATGTTAGTACGTTTTCGAGTGATATCAATGAATGTCAGTACGTTTTCGAGTCATACCTTTGAGTGTTAGAACGTATTCGAGTCCTATCTATGAGTGTAAGTATTCGAGTCATTTCTATGAGTGTTAGTATGTTTTCGAGTTATATCTATGAGTGTTAGTACGTATTCTAATTATATACGTGAGTGTGAGTACGTATTCGTGTCATATCTATGAGAGTAAGTATTTGAGTCATAGCTATGATAATTATCTGCCAGCTGTCAAAAAGTTCTTGTTTTATTTCAGAGAAGCAGATAAAATTTATTCTCATCAATATTAACTTATAAGTCCTACTTATTCATTTCATTGTCTTTTTTCGGAGAGCAAAATTTCATCGCAATTATTTTGATAGTTTGTCTAATTACTTTATTTTATTCCTTGCTAAACTAATTATTGTTATGCTGCGCTAGGCAATTTTCATCATTGACAAAAATGAAACTATGGTCTAATGAGTAGAGTGCTCGTGAAGGGTCCGGGAGACCGGGGTTCAATCCCGGGTCGAATCATACCAAAGACTCAAAAAATGGTACTTGAAGCCACCTTACTTAGTACGGCATTATAAGGTAAGGATCAAGGGTAAAGTGGAGCAATTCAGGGAATGGAGTAGCGCCCTCCCTTACACCTTGGTGTTTTAGCTATTGAAAAGGGATCCTTGACTAAGGCCGACAACTTTGCATACATATATATATATGTGTGTGTATGTGTGTGTGTGTGTGCGTATATGTGAGTGTTCACAATTACGCATATATGACATGGATGAAGAACAAGATAAAAGATGTAGGATGTTTAAAAAAGTTAACATTTAGATAGTTCCTTCATTATATCATAATTTCAAAGTCTCCACCTGTTCACCATTCTTGTCAACACATTATTGGAATCTTTTTAATAACCTGTGGGAGATTCTAAGAATGTATTGACAGGGATGGTGAATATATGGTTACCGTTTGAAATTATATCATAAATGTAGTTCCTTAATGGTATCAACATTCTAAAAATCCTTATATATATATATATATATATATATATATATATATATATATATATATATAAGTAAAGTTGGCAACCGTAGTAAAGTGCGACCCGAAGGTTCCCTTCTCAATAGCTACTACACCAAGGTGTATAGGAAGGCGCTACTACTTTCCCTGGATTGCTCCGCTCTACACTTGATACGTGCCATGAAATGTTGAGTGTTGAGCAAGGAGGTATCAAGCACCATTTTTTGAGTCTTTGGTATGATTCTACCTGGGACTGAACCCCTTTCTCCCGGGCCATATGCATTAATGAAGACTAAAATTCTAATACCCAAAATATGTATATCAATTTACTCAAGGTCAAACATAATGTAGCTGGATTGATTGGTTTCTGAGTTTAATCACGCATCAACCTTATTAGGTTATTTAAAATGCCAAAGACTTCCTTGTAGAAGGACAGGAGTGATAAAATATAAGCCATAGCTGGGGTAATAAGGGAGTTTATACCTGTTTAACATACGTAATATTATTCTGAAAAGGCATGCAATAGTGCGACTGAAATTCAAACTCGACTATTGCAAGATCGCAGTTCAGTACTTTAGCCATTATATATATATATATATATATATATATATATATATATATATATATATATATATATATATTTGACCAATCTTAGTGAAACTTAGTGTACTCTTTCGTTTCAAGAAGTGTTTTAATGGTATCTATTGGTTTAGGAGGAATTTGTGTCTGGGAAAGGTGGCACTCACAATATTTTAGCCTGAAATTTATTAGGAAGGTCTAGAAAGTGAATAAAATTGCCACGCATAAAAGTGCCCCTTCCCTCGTGTGGGTACCCGAGCTTCTAGAAAGAAAGTTACTCAGAAAGGTCTCATTCTATATACACTTAAACCAACACTCTTTAGCTAATCTGAAAATCTTGATGAAAATTGGAGTTTGAATTCTGTTGACCACAAGGTGTGTTCTTAAAAAAAACTGATATAGAGAGAAGAAGGTAGCTTCCCTTTCATTCGCAGAGGTATCCAAAACATTTTAGAACAAAATCAATCATACCTGAAAAGCAAATAAAAATGTCTTCTACAGGATCACCCAACTCTTCGCTGCAGGACTGGGACTTTTGGGAGAAAATTTAAAAAGACATAACGATAGTAAAGAAAATAAATGACCCTTGGAGAAGGTATTTTCCATAGCAACCAGAATTATCTGCCAGCAGAAAAATAGTAAAACATTACGTCAGCACAATATTCCACAGCCCAGCCAATCAAAATATTTAGAATCAAACAACTGCTTATGCGCGTTCCTCGAGTGAAAATTAAATAATAAAAAAAAGAAGAAAATTTTTCCTTTTGCTCCGGCAACTTAAGGACTCATTTTCTCTCCCGTAGTTTTGTCTTAATTTCTCACCAGTACTCACACATTCGTAATTTATTTCTCACTTTAAAATACACACAGGCATCTTACTCTGGATTGGCTGGGACTTTTTTTTTTGTGAGAAGACATTTTTGTGGTTGGCATAAATTATAAAAATTTCATTCATTATTGTGTACTTTTTGTGGTACAATAGATAAAACATTGTTTTGTTTAGATATCGGCATATTTATTGCATTCATTTTTATTTATTCTGTAACCCTATTTTATTATGAGTATTTTGTATACACAAAAAAGGATAACTTTTACCCTTTAACCTATCGGATTTTAGCGAAAACTAAAAATCAGATTCTACTTTTTTGGGCGAATACATATAAACAGCAAGAAAAAAATATCTGCAAAGAAGAAATAAAAGAAAAACAATATTTTAGGTTGAGGGGATCAGTTTGTTATATAAATTTTACGTAAGATTATCACCTACATCTGGACCAGCCAGCATTACTGACGACCATAGTTAGTCGAAAAGGGATGTGTAACCAATTATTTTTTTTTCATTTTTTTGTGGGGAAATCAGATGGAGAGGGTGGAGGTGTTAACTAAGCTTATTTGGGATAGGGATTTTTTTTCACAATAAAAAAGAAAATAGAGTGTTAAATAAAAAAATTAGGGGGATTTTTTTGAAGTGGTGAAAACTTAAAATAAAAAAGCGCCCACGGTTTAGCAGGAAAAAAAAGAAAAGAAAGAAAAAACATAGTGTGGTGGTGGGGGGCATTAACTTTGGCCAATTTTTTTCAGCTTTGTATTTATTTTTCTTACGGGCACAGCTTCAGAGGATTTTTTTGAAAATGAAAAAAATCCTTTTCATCCAATTATTTCTTTTTCTTATTCTGCTAATTGTCATCTTTTTTGTGGAAATATATAATCCTTTTATCTATCCATATTTTTTCTGCTTTGCGCATGTATGGACGTTTGTTAGAGTTTTTTGGCACCATCCCTGATGTGACGTGGTATGCTATCGAGAGAGGGAAAGTGAAGTCAATTCCCCCACCCTTCCGTGTTTGAATCAACAGGCACCTAGCTTGACCGTAAAAGGAGATATGAACGAAAGTCAATTCCTCGCACTCTATGACCTGCAGCCTGTTGAACAAAGTAACGAATCCAGGTCACTCGGGCATCCTGACCTGATTGGAATAGTGGGGGAAGGAAAAAGCCAAATGATTGACCGTTAGCCCCCCCCCCCAAAAAATGCCATCTTTTTCGTTAGAGGAAATTTGGAAAAGAAAGTTTAGTTCTGGAGAGACATTGGCGAGAGATAGACGCCAATTTAGCCAACTCCGGGAGAAATTCTCCCGTAAAAAGAGTAGAACAGAATCTTTGGACAGCCGATTCTGGGGATGCCACTCGCTGAGAAAATTGTATTTTTTCTCTAGGGTCAATATTTGCATTTAGTTGAACCAAGATGTCTTGTCAATCGTGCACCTTCAATTATTATTGTTGTATTGTCCATTTTTTTTTTTAAACGATGAGAAAAGTATGGAATTTCTGCGTTCTTACCCACGACTGTCACCTGCCTCCATTGGAAATCTCTGTGTACTTATAGAAGACACCAGAAAACATGGCGTTGTCGAAAACAACGTGCAGCTTTAATATTTCGGACTTTAAAGGTCTTTTTTTTGCATAATACCAATATTCCGCCTTGGAAATTTGTTTTATTTGTTAACCACTGCCTCAGCCATATATTTATACCACAGGGTTATGTTGGAATGCTAAAATATTTCTTCAAGAACTTCGATAGACTGGCGGTCATTTTGCTCGGAAGTGACGGATAATTACCAGGACTCTATAAGTGGCGAAGGAGTTGAAGTGGAAATCGATGAAACACTAATTGTACGTCGTAAGTTCAACAGGGGTCGTATACTAAAACAATTGTGGTTGTTTGGTGGAATTGAGAAGTTAAGCAAATGAAGGTTTGTTGTCGCCTTAAACGGTCCCACTGGTGATTAAAGAAACAGCGCGACACTCCTTCTTCTGATAGAAAAGTACAAAAAAAGGGTTCAGTAATTTACTGTGATACTTGGCCGGCGTACAAAAGCATCAGTTCGTTAGGTTTACGCAATAAAACATTTTGTCATCCACTCAGAAAATTTTCTGACTTTTGAAGAAATCCACTCCCCGACAATAGAAATACTTTGGCGCGATCTCAAAGAATGGATTAAGCGACCAGGTATGAAATCCAATTATATACACCAGTACCTGGCAAGATATTTGTTTGTTTCTTCAACTTCTGATAAAACAACTCTGGTGTATTAATTTTTATCCAAGTTGCAAGATTGTACCCAACCCCTTTATCAGGCCGTGAGCGTCACATTATGCCAAAATCAGTAGTCTCCATCCGAGGAACGGACTTTTAATTTGGTGTTCCTATATAGCATCATTATGGCTGCGACGGTTTCTTAAAGTAGGCCGTAGGCATGTAGAATTTGTTCCATCTTTCCTTTGTGAACGGAGTCAAAGGCTTTGGTAAAGTCGACAAGTACTGTGATGAATGTAAATAAAAAAGGTAATTGTGGACTTTATCTAAGTTAAAACTTAATAATGACAAAGTGGGGGGTCGAAAGCCATGGGAAGCTGCATGGTGGACGTAAAGGCAAGCGTATAAACCTTCTGACGACTCAACGCAATGCCTAACCAGGTATGAATCCTACAGTTCAATGGCCAGGATCGAATAGTTCGATCGGGGAACTACTGCTGCTCATCTATAAGGGTGACTTCCATAGAGGAGAAAAAAAACAGCCATCAAAAGATTACTATGACCGAAGCAAATATATATATTGCTGTTGTTGGCGACCATAGTCGAAGGCGACCAGAAGTCTCCCTTTTCAATAGCTTCTACACCGAGTTATAGGGGAGGGCACTATTCCTTTTTCTGGATTGCTCCACTTTACCCTTGATACGTCCCTTATATTTCTGAGTGTTAAGCAAGGAGGTATCAAGTACCATTTTTAAAGTCTTTGGTATGACGCTACCTAGGATTGAACCCAGGTCTCCTAGATCATTGGCGAACACTCTACCCACTAGACCTATATATATGTATATATATATATATATCCCAATTTTACATTCGTTTTACCTAAATCCTACACCATGGGCAGCATGTGGAACAATGTCCATTTTTAAGAGAAACGCAGGTGATTTGAATTTAGAGTTTTAATTTTCCTTGACTGGTTCATCAATCATTAACGTGACTGTATATGATAATTATTGATATAATTGGAAATTCTAATTTCCAAATTCTTGCTGGCATTTATTTTCATTTCATGGTAATTCTTCCTGGAAATGCATGAACATTAAAACTCTATCTTCAGTTCGCAAACCCGTGTTTGTTAGTTGGGTTGATAACTTTGACTTTTGACCTTTTCAGCTGGTAGGTTCGCGGATGTGATCGAATACTTTTCCTCTTTAAGAATTTTTTTTTTAATTAAGCGGAAATATTTTTCTTCTTCCAAACAATTTATGGAAAGCTGCATTAGAATTTATTGCTTACTATAAATTTACAGATCATGAGGCCAGATATTTGACTCGTGCATGTTTCGATCTTATATAGAGGTCAACTCAAACTTTACGATCTTATATAGAGGTCAACTCGAACATTACAATTTTACTTGGAGGCCAACCAAAACTTTATGATCTTATGTAGAGGTCAACTCAAACTTTATGATCTTATGTAGAGGTCAACTCAAACTTTACGATCTTATATAGAGGTCAACTCGAACATTACAATTTTACTTGGAGGCCAACCAAAACTTTATGATCTTATGTAGAGGTCAACTCAAACTTTACGATCTTATATAGAGGTCAACTCGAACATTACAATTTTACTTGGAGGCCAACCAAAACTTTATGATCTTATGTAGAGGTCAACTCAAACTTTATGATCTTATGTAGAGGTCAACTCAAACTTTACGATCTTATATAGAGGTCAACTCGAACATTACAATTTTACTTGGAGGCCAACCAAAACTTTATGATCTTATGTAGAGGTCAACTCAAACTTTATGATCTTATGTAGAGGTCAACTCAAACTTTACGATCTTATATAGAGGTCAACTCGAACATTACAATTTTACTTGGAGGCCAACCAAAACTTTATGATCTTATGTAGAGGTCAACTCAAACTTTACGATCTTATATAGAGGTCAACTCGAACATTACAATTTTACTTAGAGGCCAACCAAAACTTTATAATCTTATGTAGAGGTCAACTCAAACTTTACGATCTTATATAGAGGTCAACTCGAACATTACAATTTTACTTGGAGGCCAACCAAAACTTTATGATCTTAAGTAGAGGTCAACTCAAACTTTACGATCTTAATAAGAGGTCAACTCGAACATTACAATTTTACTTGGAGGCCAACCAAAACTTTATGATCTTATGTAGAGGTCAACTCAAACTTTATGATCTTATGTAGAGGTCAACTCGAACATTACAATTTTACTTGGAGGCCAACCAAAACTTTATGATCTTATGTAAGGTCAACTGAAACTTTACGATCTTATATAGAGGTCAACTCGAACATTACAATTTTACTTGGAGGCCAACCAAAACTTTATGATCTTATGTAGAGGTCAACTCAAACTTTATGATCTTATGTAGAGGTCAACTCAAACTTTACGATCTTATATAGAGGTCAACTCGAACATTACAATTTTACTTGGAGGCCAACCAAAACTTTATGATCTTATGTAGAGGTCAAATCAAACTTTATGATCTTATGTAGAGGTCAACTCAAACTTTACGATCTTATATAGAGGTCAACTCGAACATTACAATTTTACTTGGAGGCCAACCAAAACTTTATGATCTTATGTAGAGGTCAACTCAAACTTTACGATCTTATATAGAGGTCAACTCGAACATTACAATTTTACTTGGAGGCCAACCAAAACTTTATAATCTTATGTAGAGGTCAACTCAAACTTTACGATCTTATATAGAGGTCAACTCGAACATTACAATTTTACTTGGAGGCCAACCAAAACTTTATGATCTTATGTAGAGGTCAACTCAAACTTTACGATCTTAATAAGAGGTCAACTCGAACATTACAATTTTACTTGGAGGCCAACCAAAACTTTATGATCTTATGTAGAGGTCAACTCAAACTTTATGATCTTATGTAGAGGTCAACTCGAACATTACAATTTTACTTGGAGGCCAACCAAAACTTTATGATCTTATGTAGAGGTCAACTGAAACTTTACGATCTTATATAGAGGTCAACTCTAACATTACAATATTACTTGGAGGCCAACGAAAACTTTATGATCTTATGTAGAGGTCAACTCAAACTTTATGATCTTATGTAGAGGTCAACTCAAACTTTACGATCTTATATAGAGGTCAACTCGAACATTACAATTTTACTTGGAGGCCAACCAAAACTTTATGATCTTATGTAGAGGTCAACTCAAACTTTACGATCTTATGTGGAGGTCAACTCAAACTTTCCGATCTTATATAGAGGTCAACTCAAACATTACAATTTTACTTGGAGGCCAACCAAAACTTTATGATCTTAAGTAGAGGTCAACTCAAACTTTACGATCTTAATAAGAGGTCAACTCGAACATTACAATTTTACTTGGAGGCCAACCAAAACTTTATGATCTTATGTAGAGGTCAACTCAAACTTTATGATCTTATGTAGAGGTCAACTCGAACATTACAATTTTACTTGGAGGCCAACCAAAACTTTATGATCTTATGTAGAGGTCAACTGAAACTTTACGATCTTATATAGAGGTCAACTCGAACATTACAATTTTACTTGGAGGCCAACCAAAACTTTATGATCTTATGTAGAGGTCAACTCAAACTTTATGATCTTATGTAGAGGTCAACTCAAACTTTACGATCTTATATAGAGGTCAACTCGAACATTACAATTTTACTTGGAGGCCAACCAAAACTTTATGATCTTATGTAGAGGTCAACTCAAACTTTATGATCTTATGTAGAGGTCAACTCAAACTTTACGATCTTATATAGAGGTCAACTCGAACATTACAATTTTACTTGGAGGCCAACCAAAACTTTATGATCTTATGTAGAGGTCAAATCAAACTTTATGATCTTATGTAGAGGTCAACTCAAACTTTACGATCTTATATAGAGGTCAACTCGAACATTACAATTTTACTTGGAGGCCAACCAAAACTTTATGATCTTATGTAGAGGTCAACTCAAACTTTACGATCTTATATAGAGGTCAACTCGAACATTACAATTTTACTTGGAGGCCAACCAAAACTTTATAATCTTATGTAGAGGTCAACTCAAACTTTACGATCTTATATAGAGGTCAACTCGAACATTACAATTTTACTTGGAGGCCAACCAAAACTTTATGATCTTATGTAGAGGTCAACTCAAACTTTACGATCTTAATAAGAGGTCAACTCGAACATTACAATTTTACTTGGAGGCCAACCAAAACTTTATGATCTTATGTAGAGGTCAACTCAAACTTTATGATCTTATGTAGAGGTCAACTCGAACATTACAATTTTACTTGGAGGCCAACCAAAACTTTATGATCTTATGTAGAGGTCAACTGAAACTTTACGATCTTATATAGAGGTCAACTCTAACATTACAATATTACTTGGAGGCCAACGAAAACTTTATGATCTTATGTAGAGGTCAACTCAAACTTTATGATCTTATGTAGAGGTCAACTCAAACTTTATGATCTTATATAGAGGTCAACTCTAACATTACAATTTTACTTGGAGGCCAACCAAAACTTTATGATCTTATGTAGAGGTCAACTGAAACTTTACGATCTTATATAGAGGTCAACTCTAACATTACAATTTTACTTGGAGGCCAACCAAAACTTTATGATCTTATGTAGAGGTCAACTCAAACTTTACGATCTTATATAGAGGTCAACTCGAACATTACAATTTTACTTGGAGGCCAACCAAAACTTTATAATCTTATGTAGAGGTCAACTCAAACTTTACGATCTTATATAGAGGTCAACTCGAACATTACAATTTTACTTGGAGGCCAACCAAAACTTTATGATCTTATGTAGAGGTCAACTCAAACTTTACGATCTTAATAAGAGGTCAACTCGAACATTACAATTTTACTTGGAGGCCAACCAAAACTTTATGATCTTATGTAGAGGTCAACTCAAACTTTATGATCTTATGTAGAGGTCAACTCGAACATTACAATTTTACTTGGAGGCCAACCAAAACTTTATGATCTTATGTAGAGGTCAACTGAAACTTTACGATCTTATATAGAGGTCAACTCTAACATTACAATATTACTTGGAGGCCAACGAAAACTTTATGATCTTATGTAGAGGTCAACTCAAACTTTATGATCTTATGTAGAGGTCAACTCAAACTTTACGATCTTATATAGAGGTCAACTCGAACATTACAGTTTTACTTGGAGGCCAACCAAAACTTTATGATCTTATGTAGAGGTCAACTCAAACTTTACGATCTTATGTGGAGGTCAACTCAAACTTTCCGATCTTATATAGAGGTCAACTCGAACATTACAATTTTACTTGGAGGCCAACCAAAACTTTATGATCTTATGTAGAGGTCAACCCAAACTTTACGATCTTATGTGGAGGTCAACCCAAACTTTACGATCTTATATAGAGGTCAACTCGAACATTACAATTTTACTTGGAGGCCAACCAAAACTTTATGATCTTATGTAGAGGTCAAGTCAAACTTTACGATCTTATGTGGAGGTCAACCCAAACTTTACGATCTTATATAGAGGTCAACTCGAACATTACAATTTACTTGGAGGCCAACCAAAACTTTATGATCTTATGTAGAGGTCAACTCAAACTTTACGATCTTATGTGGAGGTCAACCCAAACTTTACGATCTTATATAGAGGTCAACTCGAACATTACAATTTTACTTGGAGGCCAACCAAAACTTTATGATCTTAAGTAGAGGTCAACTCAAACTTTACGATCTTAATAAGAGGTCAACTCGAACATTACAATTTTACTTGGAGGCCAACCAAAACTTTATGATCTTATGTAGAGGTCAACTCAAACTTTATGATCTTATGTAGAGGTCAACTCGAACATTACAATTTTACTTGGAGGCCAACCAAAACTTTATGATCTTATGTAAGGTCAACTGAAACTTTACGATCTTATATAGAGGTCAACTCGAACATTACAATTTTACTTGGAGGCCAACCAAAACTTTATGATCTTATGTAGAGGTCAACTCAAACTTTATGATCTTATGTAGAGGTCAACTCAAACTTTACGATCTTATATAGAGGTCAACTCGAACATTACAATTTTACTTGGAGGCCAACCAAAACTTTATGATCTTATGTAGAGGTCAAATCAAACTTTATGATCTTATGTAGAGGTCAACTCAAACTTTACGATCTTATATAGAGGTCAACTCGAACATTACAATTTTACTTGGAGGCCAACCAAAACTTTATGATCTTATGTAGAGGTCAACTCAAACTTTACGATCTTATATAGAGGTCAACTCGAACATTACAATTTTACTTGGAGGCCAACCAAAACTTTATAATCTTATGTAGAGGTCAACTCAAACTTTACGATCTTATATAGAGGTCAACTCGAACATTACAATTTTACTTGGAGGCCAACCAAAACTTTATGATCTTATGTAGAGGTCAACTCAAACTTTACGATCTTAATAAGAGGTCAACTCGAACATTACAATTTTACTTGGAGGCCAACCAAAACTTTATGATCTTATGTAGAGGTCAACTCAAACTTTATGATCTTATGTAGAGGTCAACTCGAACATTACAATTTTACTTGGAGGCCAACCAAAACTTTATGATCTTATGTAGAGGTCAACTGAAACTTTACGATCTTATATAGAGGTCAACTCTAACATTACAATATTACTTGGAGGCCAACGAAAACTTTATGATCTTATGTAGAGGTCAACTCAAACTTTATGATCTTATGTAGAGGTCAACTCAAACTTTACGATCTTATATAGAGGTCAACTCGAACATTACAATTTTACTTGGAGGCCAACCAAAACTTTATGATCTTATGTAGAGGTCAACTCAAACTTTACGATCTTATGTGGAGGTCAACTCAAACTTTCCGATCTTATATAGAGGTCAACTCAAACATTACAATTTTACTTGGAGGCCAACCAAAACTTTATGATCTTAAGTAGAGGTCAACTCAAACTTTACGATCTTAATAAGAGGTCAACTCGAACATTACAATTTTACTTGGAGGCCAACCAAAACTTTATGATCTTATGTAGAGGTCAACTCAAACTTTATGATCTTATGTAGAGGTCAACTCGAACATTACAATTTTACTTGGAGGCCAACCAAAACTTTATGATCTTATGTAGAGGTCAACTGAAACTTTACGATCTTATATAGAGGTCAACTCGAACATTACAATTTTACTTGGAGGCCAACCAAAACTTTATGATCTTATGTAGAGGTCAACTCAAACTTTATGATCTTATGTAGAGGTCAACTCAAACTTTCCGATCTTATATAGAGGTCAACTCGAACATTACAATTTTACTTGGAGGCCAACCAAAACTTTATGATCTTATGTAGAGGTCAACCCAAACTTTACGATCTTATGTGGAGGTCAACCCAAACTTTACGATCTTATATAGAGGTCAACTCGAACATTACAATTTTACTTGGAGGCCAACCAAAACTTTATGATCTTATGTAGAGGTCAAGTCAAACTTTACGATCTTATGTGGAGGTCAACCCAAACTTTACGATCTTATATAGAGGTCAACTCGAACATTACAATTTACTTGGAGGCCAACCAAAACTTTATGATCTTATGTAGAGGTCAACTCAAACTTTACGATCTTATGTGGAGGTCAACCCAAACTTTACGATCTTATATAGAGGTCAACTCGAACATTACAATTTTACTTGGAGGCCAACCAAAACTTTATGATCTTATGTAGAGGCCAACTCAAACTTTACGATCTTATGTGGAGGTCAACCCAAACTTTACGATCTTATATAGAGGTCAACTCGAACATTACAATTTACTTGGAGGCCAACCAAAACTTTATGATCTTATGTAGAGGTCAACTCAAACTTTACGATCTTATGTGGAGGTCAACCCAAACTTTACGATCTTATATAGAGGTCAACTCGAACATTACAATTTTACTTGGAGGCCAACCAAAACTTTATGATCTTATGTAGAGGTCAACTCAAACTTTACGATCTTATATAGAGGTCAACTCGAACATTACAATCTTACGTGGAGGCCAACCAAAACTTTATGATCTTATGTAGCGGTCAACTCAAACTTTATGATCTTATGTAAAGGTCAACTCAAACTTTACGATCTTATATAGAGGTCAACTCGAACATTACAATTTTACTTGGAGGCCAACCAAAACTTTATGATCTCATGAAGAGGTCAACTCAAACTTTATGATCTTATGTAGAGGTCAACTCAAACTTTACGATCTTAATAAGAGGTCAACTCGAACATTACAATTTTACTTGGAGGCCAACCAAAACTTTATGATCTTATGTAGAGGTCAACTCAAACTTTATGATCTTATGTAGAGGTCAACTCAAACTTTCCGATCTTATATAGAGGTCAACTCGAACATTACAATTTTACTTGGAGGCCAACCAAAACTTTATGATCTTATGTAGAGGTCAACTCAAACTTTACGATCTTATATAGAGGTCAACTCGAACATTACAATCTTACGTGGAGGCCAACCAAAACTTTATGATCTTATGTAGCGGTCAACTCAAACTTTACGATCTTATGTATAGGTCAACACAAACTTTACAATCTTATGTGGAGGTCAACCCAAACTTTACGATCTTATATAGAGGTCAACTCGAACATTACAATTTTACTTGGAGACCAACCAAAACTTTATGATCTTATGTAGAGGTCAACTCAAACTTTACGATCTTATATAGAGGTCAACTCGAACATTACAATCTTACGTGGAGGCCAACCAAAACTTTATGATCTTATGTAGAGGTCAACTCAAACTTTATGATCTTATGTAGAGGTCAACTCAAACTTTCCGATCTTATATAGAGGTCAACTCGAACATTACAATTTTACTTGGAGGCCAACCAAAACTTTATGATCTTATGTAGAGGTCAACTGAAACTTTACGATCTTATATAGAGGTCAACTCTAACATTACAATATTACTTGGAGGCCAACGAAAACTTTATGATCTTATGTAGAGGTCAACTCAAACTTTATGATCTTATGTAGAGGTCAACTCAAACTTTACGATCTTATATAGAGGTCAACTCGAACATTACAATTTTACTTGGAGGCCAACCAAAACTTTATGATCTTATGTAGAGGTCAACTCAAACTTTACGATCTTATGTGGAGGTCAACTCAAACTTTCCGATCTTATATAGAGGTCAACTCGAACATTACAATTTTACTTGGAGGCCAACCAAAACTTTATGATCTTAAGTAGAGGTCAACTCAAACTTTACGATCTTAATAAGAGGTCAACTCGAACATTACAATTTTACTTGGAGGCCAACCAAAACTTTATGATCTTATGTAGAGGTCAACTCAAACTTTACGATCTTATATAGAGGTCAACTCGAACATTACAATTTTACTTGGAGGCCAACCAAAACTTTATGATCTTATGTAAAGGTCAACTCAAACTTTACGATCTTACATAGAGGTCAACTCGAACATTACAATTTTACTTGGAGGCCAACCAAAACTTTATGATCTCATGAAGAGGTCAACTCAAACTTTATGATCTTATGTAGAGGTCAACACAAACTTTACGATCTTAATAAGAGGTCAACTCGAACATTACAATTTTACTTGGAGGCCAACCAAAACTTTATGATCTTATGTAGAGGTCAACTCAAACTTTATGATCTTATGTAGAGGTCAACTCAAACTTTCCGATCTTATATAGAGGTCAACTCGAACATTACAATTTTACTTGGAGGCCAACCAAAACTTTATGATCTTATGTAGAGGTCAACTCAAACTTTACGATCTTATATAGAGGTCAACTCGAACATTACAATCTTACGTGGAGGCCAACCAAAACTTTATGATCTTATGTAGCGGTCAACTCAAACTTTACGATCTTATGTATAGGTCAACACAAACTTTACAATCTTATGTGGAGGTCAACCCAAACTTTACGATCTTATATAGAGGTCAACTCGAACATTACAATTTTACTTGGAGGCCAACCAAAACTTTATGATCTTATGTAGAGGTCAACTCAAACTTTACGATCTTATATAGAGGTCAACTCGAACATTACAATCTTACGTGGAGGCCAACCAAAACTTTATGATCTTATGTAGAGGTCAACTCAAACTTTATGATCTTATGTAGAGGTCAACTCAAACTTTCCGATCTTATATAGAGGTCAACTCGAACATTACAATTTTACTTGGAGGCCAACCAAAACTTTATGATCTTATGTAGAGGTCAACTCAAACTTTACGATCTTATATAGAGGTCAACTCGAACATTACAATCTTACGTGGAGGCCAACCAAAACTTTATGATCTTATGTAGCGGTCAACTCAAACTTTACGATCTTATGTATAGGTCAACACAAACTTTACAATCTTATGTGGAGGTCAACCCAAACTTTACGATCTTATATAGAGGTCAACTCGAACATTACAATTTTACTTGGAGGCCAACCAAAACTTTATGATCTTATGTAGAGGTCAACTCAAACTTTACGATCTTATATAGAGGTCAACTCGAACATTACAATCTTACGTGGAGGCCAACCAAAACTTTATGATCTTATGTAGCGGTCAACCCAAACTTTACAATCTTATGTGGAGGTCAACCCAAACTTTACGATCTTATGTAAAGGTCAACCCAAACTTTACGATCTTATATAGGGGTCAACTCGAACATTACAGTCTTACGTGGAGGCCAACCAGAACTTTATGATCTTATGTAGAGGTAAACCCAAACTTTACGATCTTATGTGGAGGTCAATCTAAAGTTTATGATCTTATATAGAGGTCAACCCAGCATTACCATATTAATTGGCGGTCAACCCAAACTTTACGAACACTCGACCTGTCGGCAAGAATAAGAATACACTAACTATATCTCCTGCAGAAGGATTAGAACCCCTAAAGAAAGATATGCCCTGGGTATAACAATAAACTGAATTATGAGATGAGGCTCTATTTAAGGTGATTTAGTTACTCTAGAGTACCATATAATCTACCAGGGTGGTAGTACCTGTTAAGGTCCCATCTATAGGTCAAATAAATCTATTTAAAAGCATTCGTAGTCGACCTTGCCCAGTTGGCTGGGGCTGCAGAATACAATGACTGCATCTCTGTAAGACCCCACAACGAGTGTCCTGCATATGACACTAAACAATCTGATGGTGTGGTTCCCCTTCCTTGCCATCGCCCCCAGGTCTACTCTGGCCCGGACTTTTAGCACCTGATAGAATCCTATCTATGTGTCATATAGAACTAAACTGTGTACATATGCTAAGCTGAATTGCTTGAAATATAACTGTTTTGACATTTAACCTACGTACATATGCTTAACTGAATTGTTTGAAATGGAACTATTTTTGTATGCTAAACGGAATTGTTTGAAAAAGAACTGTTTTGACAAAAACTATACTTACGCTAAACTGAATTGCTTGTATTAGAACTGTTTGATTAAACTTAACAGGGCGAAAAAGAAATTTTTTGACAACTAACCTGTGTACTTATTTTAAACTGAATTATTTGAAATAGAAGTGCTTATTTGTACAAAAATGGATGTGGCATTAAATAACATTCAAAGTTTGATATGCCATAAATCCCAAACAAACAAACGTATTCGAACATATGCAAAATAAACACTCACGGAAATATAAACGTGCCATATAAACTCGAACCCCAAACCTCTAGGTATAAAATAACACTTGGCAGGTTGGCATACTCTATAAATCAATCCATAAATCAATCAGTTGTCTAGGTTGAAGGTGTGGTATATAGATCTGAACAGTTTCGAGCAACTGATTTTCACTCAAGTACTGTTTTGATTCAACAGGTTTTTGATAGGAATTTGTTTCGTCGTTTTTCTCCACCAGACGGCGCTGATTGACTTACACAAGTGGGGGCATCACTGACGCTACGACCGAATACAATTCTGAAACTGCACTCCCACCACTCAGCGGAACAGATTTAAAATTTCATCACTGACCCAATTGCTTTTGACTCTTTCGAGGTTTTCATACTTAATACATGATGAATTTGTCATTTTCTCGTTGTCCACGTGAACAACCGCCTTTGTCCGAAGCTTTCCTCGACTGTCGGCGAAGAGTGTTCTGAGTTGAATAATTCATTGGAGTTTGAAGGATCTTTACGTTTCTTTCTCTACGATTCCGATCGGAAAGATCCGACGATCAGAAGGGATAAAACATTCCGTTGTAATCCACGGTTCATTTCTCATTCTTCCATTCTTTTTTTTTTCCTACTTTATATCCTCTCTCTTTTTCTCGACTCTTTTCTCGCTTCTCTCTTTTTCCTTCTTTGTACTTGTTCTGCGGTCTCTCTCTTTTTCTCACTCTATCTCTGTCTCTTTACAATTTGAATATTTTCCCTTTTCATTTCTTCTATTTCCTTTTCTTTCTCTCTCTCTTTCTTTCTTTCTTTCTTTCTTTGTTTGGTTGGTTGTGTTTTATGCCATATCAATGGTTATGTAATGCCAAATCCAACTTATATATATTAAATAAACATGATTTGTAAATGAATAATTTGTTGGTATCATTACTTTTAAACGAGCCAGAACTCATTTGTTTAAACACTGTTATATAGTTTCAAGTATAGTAAATATTTAAAATTTATATATTACCCATTAATGGGACCCTAACATGTACTATCATAGAGTGCACTTGGCAATGAAAGGTGGTGCTCATTCCCCAAATTTCCAGAATTGGAGCCTCACCATCAGATAGTTGATTGTCATATCTAGGGCACTCATTGGGAGAGGTGGAATCTTACCCCTCTGCAGAGAAGCAATCAGCGTATTCTACAGACCCAGTGGACTAAGCTTCTTTCTTTCTTTTTTCTCCAGCTTCAGTGACGTTGCTCTTTCACTCTTTACTC